>VWZL01001922.1:630233-885827 GCA_013396915.1 Stercorarius parasiticus | reverse complement strand
TGGCCAGCAGGTTGAGGGAGGTGATTCTGCCCCTCTACTCCACTCTCGTGAGACCTCACCTGGAGTACTGCATCCAATTCTGGAGCCCCTACTACAAGAAAGATATGGACGTGCTGGAACGTGTCCAGAGTAGGGCCACGAGGATGATCAGAGGGCTGGAGCACCTCTCCTATGAGGACAGGCTGAGAGAGTTGGGGTTGTTCAGTCTGGAGAAGAGAAGGCTCCGAGGAGACCTTATAGTGGCCTACCAGTATCTTAAGGGGCCTACAAGAAAGCTGGTGAGGGACTTTTTAGGGTGTCGGGTAATGGTAGGACTAGACGGAATGGATTAAAACTAGAGATGGGACGATTCAGACTGGACGTTAGGAAGAAGTTCTTCACCATGAGGGTGGTGAGACACTGGAACAAGTTGTCCAGAGAGGTGGTAGAAGCCCCATCCCTGGAAGTTTTTAAGGCGAGGCTGGACTGGGCTCTGAGCAACATGATCTAGTGGGAGATGTCCCTGCCCATGGCAGGGGGGTTGGAACTAGAGGATCCTTAAGGTCCCTTCCAACAATTCTATGATTCTATGATTCTGTGAAAAGCTAGAAGGAGGATAGCTGGGCCAAAACTCAAGCTGCTTAAGTTTAAGGAAATGGCGCTAAAAGGGTTCTTGTGGATGCTGCTATAAAGACATGAATTGAAATGGTAACTGACTAGAACAGCTGGGAAGAGAAGCTGATGTGAGGATATGGTGGGGTTTGGGCTCACAAATGCATGAAGAGGGCACCAGGCCACCTGAACACTGTTTGCTCAGAGGTCTCAGCCCAGCCTGTGAGGGAAATAGACTGTGAAAGAACCTCTCTGTAATCTTTGGGAGCCCAGAATCTAATAAGATGTCCGCAAGCCCTAGCCTCAGCTCAGTGGTGCTCAGAGGTTTCAGCAGACACAAAGAACTGACTCTTACATATACTTTCAAAGTCACCACTAGCTGACAAAACAGAACCTTCACTCACATATAAATGGGAAATGTTTCTTCAAGCAGCTTGTCCCTACCTCCATTCCTCCCTTCCTACACAGATCTCCAAATGCCCAGGCCACCAGTAAGAAGAAATCAGATGATGTATCAGGAGAAATCAGCAATGTTTTAGGAGAAGGCAATGAAGTCTGATCTCTTGCTTTGCTGGTCACATGGAATGGCTCTGCACCTCCAGCAGTGAGTCTGCAAATTAAAGTCAGTGCCACAGGCAGAGCACCAGTTATCTTTGCTGTCTTTCTACGCTTTTGTGTACATGTCTGAGGGAAAACAGATGACTGACTGACAACAGCAGCTCCAGACATCTAAACAGACCTTTTCTTCTTGCCTTCCACCCTCTCTCTTTAATATTGTCTATAGGATTGCCAGACATGGCTTTTCCATATAAAAGGCTTTCAGCAGCTAAATAGAAAGGAAAGCCACATGCTATAATGCACATTGCAAACACTTTATCTTGGTTTACTTCTTCTTCTGTCTTTGACAAAAGGTTAAAAGATTTACTGCTGGGATTTTCACCCCCCCACTCCCTCTGACAGAGGCTAGCAAAAATAATAGCACAGAACAGACTGGGTTGATATCTAATGTTGAATCAGTAACCATGGCTTTCACTAACACCCACATCCCCGGTCTTCGTAATACAACCTCTGACAGCTGCTTTACTTCAATAGCTTTTCTAGCTGTCTGTGCAGGGTCTCCTGGTCCATGTTCACAGAGCCCCCTCACCATGATACGTGACAGATTCTCCTTCATCCTTTCCTACCCTCTTGCTATAAAGAGATAAGTCTTTACCATCCCTTCACTCCCATCCAAGTATTTACACATGGTGAGCCAAAACCCAAGGGACCTTCTCCACTATAGTCTGGGTTTTGGCCTGTTCTACACCAGTGAGAGGGTGAGGGCAAGCAGGAAGGAGGTGAGGTGAGAGAGAGTGAGATGGTGCAGGGCTCTTTCTCAGTCTCAGTAAGAAAGGTCTGACAAGAAATGGCTTAATAAAATACCTGCTTTCATAAGAGAGACTAAAAAGAGGAATACAGGTAGCAAGTAAATCTTATGTCACTTCAGACGCTGGTAACCCTGTGGTTGTGCAGTATCAAATGGGTCTTGGATGGATTTTCCCATGGCACGCTGTGCTGATCTCATCTGCAGAGAGAGGTTCCTCCATTTTGGTCACAGGAAAACAGTTCTATTCACCATTTATACTGTCAATCAGAAAGGGTGTTCCCATGAGAACTCCGTGGTGCTCTGTTAGATAAAGGCAAAGCCATGCAGGTATAATCACTGGTGCCAAGCGGGAGCTGCCTGCAGTTACAATGACCTGACTGAGTTTATTCTGCAGCCAAGGGAAGGCCACACTATATGCGCAGTGCAGCACAGGCCCAGGTGTGCTCAGGTTAACTGTATTGTGGATCACTAACTCCTCGACATACAATTGTCTCCTGATCACAGTCACGGCAGGGCCCCTCCAGAAGCAGACTTTCTCACTTCTCTGCTGATAAGTACTGTATGCACTTCTTCCACCTTTTCTACCCTATGCTTTGTAACTAATATTTGGTTCACAAGCTTCTGCAGCAAGCAATGTCTTCTTTGCAAGGTGATTACATGTCAAAATTGAATCATTGTCTTTGACATGGGGTCCTTTACCCCTGGTATAAGATTTTGATTAGGCACCAGCACTGTGAAAACCTGATTACACAACTACCCGTCACTAATTAGATGCCATTAGTTCAGTCCTGCACCTTAACTAGTCACTAGAGCAGGCCTCATTTTTTTTTTTTGGCTTTTTTTTCGTTTGTTTGCATTTAAAATGCGTCGCCATTTTGACTAGTAAGAATTGCTCTGGAGGTAGCTGCCAAAACAAAAGCTGGTGAATGTAGAAAGAGCTCTCTCTAAGTGTTCTTCTGCCCTGGGAGGGACATCCCGCTGTTCTGAAGGTGTTTCATGCAATTACTGTAGTTAAGTTTGGCTGTGACCAGCTGGTATCCTAGTTTCATTAGTTTTTACTTTGTTCTCTAGAAATTAGCTCTAAAACACAAACAAACTGCTTGGATTTTGTTTGGCAATGAACAAGTCTTGCTTTATGAAGCATCTTGTAAATATGAGAGCCTTTGGGGTGTTTAAATAAAACATCATTAGCAGTTTTATTTTTATCACAATTTTCAGAACAAGGTTATTTCTTGCCATGGAAGTTCTTCCTTGCAACAGGGTTATTGTTGCACTGGGAATCGTATTGTCCATAATAAATTTTAAAAAAAACCAAAACGAAAAAAACCCCAAACCAGACAAAAAATACAAAAAAAAGACCAAAGTAGAATTTTTAACTCTGCTTTCTGCTGACTGCACAACACACGTAGGACAGACTTGCACAGCTCTTCTGCAATTTCCCCACTCTGGCCTTGCACACCCTGGGTATCTGAGCCATACACAGATCACTGCTGAGGGTCTCACAGAAAGTCACTAACAGATACTGGGTCTTGTTTCTCTGATGAGCTGCTGGAGGAACTGTTGGTTAGCATTGTGGCTAACGCAAGAATGCAATGTGGCATTCAGCAAAGTAAAGTTTGCCACAAAAATTCTTACCCTTTTCGGAATATGAAATCAGAAGTACTGTAGAGAGCTCAGGAGCCGAGCCTGGCAGGTCCTGAGAAAAGTAATGGCCTAACCAATGAACCAAGTCCTGCTTGTTTTCTACATATATTTGCACAAAAAAAGGCAGTGAATCTGCAGAGCACAACTGAGATTTCATTGAAGCAAGCTAAAAAAAGATACAGGCAGGCTGCCTGAACTATTTTCTTTCCCCAGACAAATATTAGCATGGAAAGAAAATAATTTTGAGAGGAAAGAAAATATTTTTGGGAGAGAAATCGTAAATATCCTGAGATAACTAATGACTAAGGGAGAATGCAGTGAACAATCAAGCCTGTACAATGCAACAAAATGTGTCTGCCTACAACAGAGTAACAGAAAATAGAAGAGTCCACAGTTAGAGACAGGCTCCATAAAAATGTCGAAATCTGGATTTCTAGACCAGTCAGGACCAGTGTCAGAGGACACAGCATTAAACATAATGAGAAAGAATAAACAATTCATGGCACCAGAAGACAGAGGCGGGCATTACCCAGTAGGATAAATGAGGGAGAGATTTTTTGTTATATATTTTGAGATAGGTGATGCCTCTCTGGACATTGCAAACTCCAAGTGTCTGTGAGTGCACATGGAAGAACAAGAACTTCTCTTGCATGTTACTGGCTTGTCTTGACTGACAAGGAATAACTAGAATATACCTTAGGCATATAAAAACAGCACTGCATACACAGCAGTTTCTCAAGTCCATCATAAATCAGGAAGGCAGGAGCATTGCCATCTGTACTGCCCATCTCACAACCCTTAGGAGCTCTCTTCAGCCTGTATCTGCAGTTCGACAAAAACAGGTCAGGTATGAATAGATCAGAGTCAGCTGCTGTCAACAGTCTGATTAGAAGTCAGTGCATCAATGCATTCATCTTTTGTTTTAGATGTGCCAAAACCCACAATACTGAAGAGGCTAAAATTCAAGGCAGAAAGGAGGGGAGATCTGATGGTAGTACAATCCAGCTTCTACAAAGTATGAGAGAAAAGTCAAATGGCTCTATTCTTTACAGTGAATAAGAACAAATGTGATTCAGTGTTGGGCAAATGAATTAAGATTGAAAGTCAAGCAGCTAAAAGCATATGAAAAAGAAGGAGATGATCACACAGACCACTACGTTGTTTGCCCTTGCAGCTATTATAGACATCCAGTTGTTCCTATGAGAACTGGAATAAGCATGCAGTCACTGGAATGATAAATTGGACAGTATCTCCTAAAACACAAGGGGTATCGTGATCCTCCAAATAGAACCAAAGTACTATAATGAAAAAAATGCTACAGAACACACTTCACTGGAAACATTTACAGCAGCACTGGGGATCACAACTGCACATTTACAGTTGTGATTAAAGTGTAATGATCTTGTGAATTTGCAGTTGTACATTTACAGCAACACTGGCAAAGAAATTCAGGACACTGAAGTCTAAACACAAAAATGCTTGGATGGAAAAGGAATATCTTGCCTTTTGTTAGTAAAAATTTAGCAATTCACCTGTTTGCTATTTTGAAGAGACTGCCAAATCATTTTGAGTCCAGCATCTGCCCTGTGGTGTTCTCCCCTTCCATTCTGCTGCTTACTCAGCCTCATTTCTCAATAAAGAGAGGATATGAATGAGCTACAGGGAGAAACCAAGATGATTTGTGGAAAGGAGACTGAAGAAGAGATGAGGGGCAGGCAGACAAGAAGGGAGGGGAGATGCAAGCATTGCAAAATGGAGAGAAAATGAGATTCAGAGAAGCCAAGTGTTACCGTTAATCACTGTGCTACAGCAGTAGAGACAAAATTCATGCCCCCACAGCAGTATAACCTTTGCATCTCCTTCTTACAAAACCAAAAAGCAAAAGCAGTCAAGAGAGGTGTGGTGGGAGTAAGTGGCACAGCGCACTCTTTTGATTGAAAATTAGATCCAAAGAGAACTGGGAAAACACACACTGCTTGTCTCTGTCTTTACCCGGACAGAGATTATTGCTACAGGTGTAACAGGGAAGAAGGCTGGATACTTCTAAATATCTCACATTGTCTGGAAATTACATCTTCATCACAGCTTCTTTACTTCAACTTCTTGCTGGGTTTTCCTTGCACCTTAGGTAAAGCAATTTGTTCAAACTCAACACCTGCCACATTTTCCTGTCTGCTGGGACAAGCAAACCAGATATGCCAAAGTGAGTGGCATTCACATACAAACAAAATTCTGAAACTATTAATTCAAAAGAGGTCCTTAAATTTCACCTCCAAGCACAAATCCTACTACATGGGGCCCTGTTTAGCTTGCCATTAGCTAGTAATGAGTACATAGTAAGCATGAAATAAAAGTCAGTAAAATCTTCATGACTGTAATAATTTGAAGCAAGAGACTCATTACGACAAATTCGAGAGCAGCGGGGACACTAATTTTTGAAGAAGTTCTGCTCCCAGCTTGGCTTCCAAAGCTGAACTTTTAAGAGGAGAGTAGACAGCAGATAAGCTAGCAAAAGGAAAGGATCTAAACGCACTGTGTCCCTTTGGTCATAAGCCCTGGGCTTTTGAAAATTCCTGAGTAA
Source organism: Stercorarius parasiticus (assembly GCA_013396915.1). Taxonomy (NCBI): domain Eukaryota; kingdom Metazoa; phylum Chordata; class Aves; order Charadriiformes; family Stercorariidae; genus Stercorarius; species Stercorarius parasiticus. The sequence goes on along the minus strand of VWZL01001922.1, from coordinate 879,645 downwards.
GTTTTCCATGTTCAGTTGTAGCCAACTCCTCCCATAGTTCTCATTGAAACTGAAGAGACTGAGCCTGGGAGTAACAAGTACATCAACATCCAATCTGAAGAAACTTCCCAAACCCTTCTTCTTTCAATGAGAACCGTTTCATGCTGGTGTGAGCAAGGACACTCACTTAATTTTTGTTTCTAGATGATATTTTCTATGTCCATCATACTTCTCCAGCAGCAATGCAGAAGCCCTCCAGTTAACTGGATTCCTACACACACACACATTAATACACTGGTAGTGGTTGTTTCCTCCTGCAATTAGCTCAGAGAGATTGCATCACCATAAAGCAGCAATACTTGTGCTGCAAGGATAACTAGTTGAGCTGGAACAGATTGCTAGATCCTTAGTGAAGAGAGAAGGAAAAGTAGCCAAAAATTGTCATTTGGGCTTGGGATCTGGGAAGCAAGATATCTTGACCCTGTCCAGAAGCAAGGATGTGAAATCCCAGTAAAGACTGCTAGAGACTGCAGGTAAAAGAAGGCACCTCAGAGCACAGTCATTTACCAGGCTTGATGGCTGCACTGCCAATCATAAGCCAATATGAACTGCTGTGCTCCTGGTGGTTTTTGGAAAAAAAATCCCATAACATATTTTTAGACTTTTCATAAACAACTATAACTTATGTTCCCAAATTTCATGTACTTTAAAGAGAAAATCCTCTGTTGTATTTTGAATAACACCAATAATAAAAAAGAGTAAGAATGCTTTTTCATTATATGAAGAGGTAGTCAAAACACGAATTAAGAAATGTTAAACATAAGAAACATTCAGCCAGAAATAGCATGTTTTTCAGGATTACAACTGTCTTCTTCATGAACTTGATGAAAGTCAAACTGACACATAACCAAAACTGTGCTACTGTCTCCTTGGTTTCAAACTCTCCTTCAAAATGCCACCTTTAAACTTGACCAAGGAGGAGGACACCTGAACTGCCAGGAAAGATTATCCCAGTGATGAATGGCTCCTGTGCCTGAACCACATGCCACATCTTGTCAGTTTCCCAGCACTAATGCTCCCATACCTCCTAGGTCTGCTTCTCTCCCCCTGTGAGTGAACATCCATCCTGGATGCATTCACAACAGAATGCACAGCCAGCACTGTTTCCTTTGATTCACTTATCTAATTTCTATGTCCCTCCTGCCAGATTTCTGTAGCCTGTAAGTTCCTTGGAATCAGAGACTGTCTCTATGAGACACTTCTCAAAGGGAGACACACAGGGCTGGCTCCTTGACAAAGGCTCCTGGTTGCCATGGGAACATACATAATAAACATAACAATAAGAATAAAGCACTCTGGCAGTGATGAAGCATAAAGCAGCACAAAAAAAGGACATGTTAAATCACCTGAGAACCAAGAGTTTTGTTTTTTATCTTTACTGTCCATGTGCTCTCCTTTCATATCAAAAATACATAAACTATATATCTATATGCAAGCCTCAAACAAGAGCAGGCAGACTCTTTTGACATTTTAGTGCAACTTTTCTGTATGGTGTTCTGTCATGGAAAGTTTATTGCAAGTTTTCAAAGGAATTTTGACTTCTATATGATCAGGAAATAACTTTCAGAATAAACAAAACTGACTATTCTAACAAACAGTCTGAAAGGTCAGGACCTTAACAAAACCTCTAACGAAATTCAGTCCCATTCAGAACCATAAAAAAGCCTCTTTTCTCACCTTGTTTCCTGAAGAACCAGCAGTAGCTCCTGGTAAAGACAGCATGCTAGGCTTCTTGCTTTTATAGTGAGGAGTCTGGCCACTCCAGTGCTCTTAATACATTACCAACAAGGGTTAGTCTTTCCAATTGCAATGGTAATTCTCCAAAAACCTATCAGCTATTTTACTTTTTCAGTTATTTAACAGCACCAAGCTATTTTCACATGCTTCTCACTTAAAAAACCTTCATTATAAGAAGTCCCTTTCCTGGAAGTTTACTACCAAAATAACTGTCAAGTCAGGCTTTAAAAGCAGAAAATTCTGGTAGTTTTTCAGCCTCCAGTCAGCTTACCAAAGGCTAGGACATTTGGAGAGACATGGGCCAGGTGTCAGGGTCAGCTTTCTACTGGCTACTCCTGCATGGAGTTCAGCTTCTTGTGGCCTTATATGATGCGGAGCTTTAGCACTTCTCATATCTGAACTCGTCTAAATCTGAATTACTGAGGCTAACTTGAGCCTCCACGTCTGATTCAAAGCTTTTGTCATTCTTGTTGACTTCAGGTGGCTCCCAAACCCAAATAAAGCTAGTATGTCACTGGCCAACAAAGGTAAACTCAGTGACATACAGTTCACCAGATTGCTTGATATCCAAGTGTCAACCCAGATTTTTTAATTCTATTAATGATCAAACAGGGGTTAAAGAAGCAACTCCAGGTGAGGGTCCTTCCTCCAAGAGGGCACTATGCATGTTGCTGGGCTAGAGCTGGGCCTTGGTCTCTTCTCCCACAGTTTGCTATTTTCACTTGGCATAAAATGCTGGAGATCAGTTTTGTTGTTTCTGCCCATAGCCACAGATCAGGAGCAGTATCCCAGTGCTCTTTGGAAGCCCATGCTCTGGAGTGTCCCACAGCAGTTTTGCTCCAAATTCAACCTGACAAACATGGATGGTCAGCAGCCTAGCACTCCATATTCAGTCCTCTTTCTCTGAGCAGTGTAGAGAGAGTCTATGAAACCTCAGCAGAGGCTTCAGAGACCGAAAGAGACAGCCCCTGGTTTTGCAAAGTGGTCATGCACCAGCTTTAACTGTGTGACAGTAAGTGCAGTGTTAACTGACAGCAGCCTTTATGTTTGCAGAGCAGCTGGCTGATGATCTGTGCTCTGTCATGCCTGACACTGCTGAAGTGCTTAATAAGACAAAAGCACTGTGTTCTCAAACAAGTGTGGAAAGCAGTATGAGAGAGGAATTAACCCCGACTACCCTTTAAAACAAGCTCTGACTTTCAGGTAGGCCTCTAGAGTAGAAATTGAGACCTATAGTATGAATGTCATCAGAGACATACAAGTCAACACAGCAGACAAGGTCTTGAAACAATTGCATTTTAGTTCAGCGTAGCAAATCAATAATCATCTGTGGAGAGCCCTACTGAAAGAGGAAGAAGTTGTACTGTGACAGATGATCAATGCAGAGCCTGTAATGGCAGATACTTCATTATTCCAAAAACAAAAGGCTGACAATTCCTTCTGTGATTCAGTATTATATGCAAGTTTATCTTCAGTGGAAAGGCAATATTAATGCAAGCAAAATGTCACAAGGCCAAAAGAGGGAAGAGCTCCAGGTCTTGCAAGAGACTTTGTTTTGGTAAATGAGACTGCGTCAAGGAAAATGTAGAGAAAGAAGATGCCCACTTAAAAGTTGTCTGTCAAAATAAAGGCTCCATGAGGGAAACCTTCCTCATGCAAAACTATAGCACAAGACAAGATCAAAGCCAGTTTGAAGTGGGACTTACTGAATGCCTATACTTTGTGATGGTACTTACAATTGGAAATATTGCAGAAATGTCAAGATTTGGCGCCATCAGAAGAAAAGCCAAAGCATGAGTAATCAGCATGAGCTTTCCGCAGTTCCAGTGGATAAAATGCATTCAGTGTATTTCCATTTCAATTACCTACTAAGCAGAAGCTATTTTAGTCATAAGATAGAAGAGTTATGCGGCTTTGATTTTAATCCCAAAACTATGTCTCCAATAGTAATTATCTAAGATACTTCCCTTTCATAATAAATGACTATTCTCCTCTTTCACAAAAGAGGAGCAATGGGATTTTATTTATTTATTAGCTATTTCTTTCTATGCAAAATAAGGAGAGCATCTGTATGAGAGGAGAGCTGGTTTGCAGAGAAAGCTATTTTTATGTCTCCCAGCAGTGGATTCTAACAGTTAGTCTAGCTCTCACGAAATGTCCTCACTTTCCCTTCTGACCCATCCTCTCTGCCATTTGCGTGCCTAGCTTCACTTACTGTGAGAAATATCTGTGGAAGCCAACTGTCAAAGAGTGTGCTGACTAAGGAGGGAGTTTCCTCTGACAGAGCTAGGACTTGTGCTGAAGGTCCTTCTAAGACACGCTCCATTTCTTCCACCATTTCCAGGACTGATGCAAGAACTATCAGGTGAGGCTTTCTCCTGTGTCACACAAAAAGTCCAGCTAGGAAACCACAGAGTATCTCCCTTGCTGTATCCTCTACGACCTTCATCACAGAGCTCTGAAAATCAGGGTTGTGGCCTAGAGCTGAATTGAGTGCCAGCACAGAAAGCAGAATTACTTGATCTGAGATTGCTTTTTCAAAACAGTTGGGTAGCAACAGCCTCGCAAAACCAGAGGCACCAAGTGAAATGGGATCTCTAGTACAACCAGTGAGACGACATACGACCACAAATCCAGCTGTGAAAAGAACCTATCAATCTTGCAAGAGGGAAGATGAAAAACAGCTCATACTTAGATTTTTCTCCTTTCTGTTTGTCTTTTGAAAAAACAAGAAACAAGAAAAACATTCTGTCCTGGAGACAGAATGACATATCAGTTCTACCCTTTGAAAAACATTCAGGTTGCATCTTGGCAATTAATTTAGACCATGAGCCACTTTCTGCTCAGATTAATGCACATCTTTCATTTGTTTTCTGCAGAGCCTGTACCAAGACATATGTTTAAAGAAATAGGGAGGGACACAAAAACGAAACATAAAGAATACTTTATCTACTGTATATGGCCATTGAGATACAAAACATTGTTTGGAATCTTAGAAATATGGAATCAAAAAACCATTTTTCTGCAGTGCTTTTACAACATGTAAGAAAACTTAAATTGGAGAGAGTATAACCCACCACACAGGCATTACTGCAGTGAGGCAGAAAGTATCTTCTGGAAAGGATATATTTGCTTACAGTGTGTCTGAAAGATCTCAGGGCTAATTCATTAGAAACTGTATGTAAGTGATTTAAGCATGCTAATATATGTGGCTGAGTCAGAACTTTAGTGAGGAAACAACTCTTTGGTTGACAGCTGTGCTCCTTTTTTTGAGTAGCTGCTCTTGTATGAAATTTACCTCTAAAGTTATATGACCTTAATAGAAAGGGATTATCTTCTCATCCTTCTCGAAAACTCAGTTGTGCCTTCTCAATCCCAGGATCAGCCTCGGTACAACCTGTCTCTAACTACAGTGAGATACTGCCTTTTGTTACTGCAAACAGATGATCTTCATTCTCAATGCTACCTTAGAGAATTCAAAACACACACAAATGAAGGACAACTATATATACCTTCTGCAGCAGGCTTGCTAAACAAATCCTAGATATGACAGAATACACCCTCAAGCTCCCTACATTGTGCCTACAAGTGTGCATAAATGTACACCACTGACTCCACAGCATGAATGCTATTGCATTTTGGCCCATACACAGAGAATTCAAAAAAGAGTGTCACACATGGAGAGAGCAGGAGCAGGGGTGGCCCTTATCTACTTTGAATGCAGTACAAACAGTGACAAACTACACAGCCTGGGTGCTAAAAGCATAAAAAAGGGGAAACTTGATTGTAGTGAGACACTTCCCAAAGGTCCCAAAAGTTGCACCAGTCCTGCACATAATGTAAACTATTTAAGCTGCCAGTGTCACTGCAACTCTCTTGCTTCCTCTTTGCAGCTGTTGAGCCTGAACTGTGATCTATAGGGAACAGTAAGAGCTATTTCTCAAGAGCTTGGGTTCCTGAGGCTCTGTTGGCAGGTAAAGCTTCTCCTCTCCACTGCTGGTCAGTGTTGCAGGCTCCCCCTTAACACTTGATACCACTCAGGCATGCACGCCACACTGCCTGGATAGATGAGGTCTTGCATGCTGGAGAGGATGGGAAAGATGGGAAAGGGTAGCCTACTGCAACATCTGCCAAAGCCTGTAAACAAGGAAGAAGTAAGCCTATAAAACTACAGCACAGTCAGTTTCATTAGACTGTATATGCCTGCTGCAATGCTTTTCTCAGTCATTCTGATGTTGCCTCATGTTCATCTTCAATTGGTCTTCATATTATTTAAGATAATCTGAGATTCTCTGGCTTTGTTTCCAGGGAACAAAACAAAAACCACATAAAACCTAAGAGAGGAAACTGTCAGCTTTAGGCTGGTTACAAGAACTTTAGACTACAGGAGATAACAGTTCTGGGGCAAGGTCTGTGGCTTTACCCTCTGTTTGTACCGCACCTGGTACAATAAGGTATTGGGTCTATTACAGAGACACTAATGCAATATCCATTTATGAAACTGCAGGCCTGTCTTCCAATCCAAGAAAAAAGTCCCTGGGGGTGGGTTTGTGTTAGGGCCTGTGAGAGATCAATGCACACCTGCCCCTGAAAAAAGTACCTACCAGATACTTACTTCCAGGCGGTTGGGAATACACAAATTGGTGGGCACAGCAGGAGCAGTGACCAGGAGTGAGACACACAATGTGAAAATCTCTTCTGATTTAAGTTACAGCACCCAAAACTTAACCGACGAGTCTGTGAATTTATGGTATACGTGCAGATGAATTATGAGCCGCGTATAGCTCCACGAATCCTTTGCATGCCTCATGGTACCAATTTCTGAGTCATGGATAAGTCAGGAGATTGAAGCAAAAGGCATAATCTGACTTGATAAATCATCCTGTTAATCTATGGCAATGTGTTGTGTTTCTATTACGGGGGATTTGCTGGTACAGTCATTACAGAGATCTAACTCTTTAAGGAAAAAGTTACTGTGGGACTGAAATAGTTGACACTTCATGAGTTTTGTACATGAGCTGGTAATTGTTGTATGTTTCTGCTAGAATATTTAGTGGCTCGGTGTCATGAAACAGATTACTCACTAGGGCTCACACATTTCTGTTTCGATCGTGGAAGCAATGAAAGGAGATCCACGTGGCCTGAAAGGGCTACCTAGTAGTTAGAGGTGTAAGACTGAGTTAGTTACTCAAGACTTTCTTCATAGATAAAGGGAAAGAATGGGACTACCAGAGACATTCATCTCATCAGACATGTGTTCCAGACACATCTGGGCATGCTTCTTAACATCCAAAAAGAGAAGCCAGCTCAGATACTGTTGTGGAACTCCGTTTCTTTAAACATAATAGAGAAGAGTCTCATTTGCTGCATAAAAAAATCCACATAACTGTACATATACCCACATATACCTACAATATACAAACATACTAAAACGAAAGAGAATTTTCAAAATCGAGCACCACAAACTGGAAAACATCTGAAATAAGACCACTTTTAACTCCCATCATATCACAAAGATTAAACAACACCATGCATCCCCCAAATTCCTTGGTGCAACTGCAAACGTTTACTCAATTGTACACTCCTCCTTAAGAATGAACAGTCCAACTTCACTTAGCAAAGGTGGCTGGAGCTTCCATGGAGTTTCCATGATAGCCACCTATCGCTGCTCAGCAACTTTCTTCAAGGTAGTAAGAAACACACAGCCCAATGTCCTGAAGGAAATGAACTCATTTAGTATATCCCTGATCTTTTTCCTAGTTTTAAAAAGAGAACCTCCTTCAGAAGAGAACCTTCTGACTTCTCCAGAGTTCAGATCTAGCTGGCCACAAGGCAGCGCAAGACCAGACTTCTTCCTTCAACTGAATCTCAAGCTCCCTTTCAGGCTTGGGACAGAAATAATGATGTTTAATATAACAAAATTTTTTTTTTTATTGAGGTTATTTTAAACATCTGTCTGAATTGAAAGGTCACAATACAGATTTTTCCTTCATCACTGCCTACAACACTTACCAGGGATTAATAACAAGATATGACAGGAGAGAAACTGCTCATAGCCACCCACTAACAATTTGGCTACGTGGGTAAGGAAGGACACAAGGAATACCAGATTCTTGAATCAGAAACAGGCAGAAAAAATAAATTATTAATTCTCCCCCAGAAGAATATTTTGGGTAAAAGAAGGAAATATCTCAGAATTTAGTCAAATCCTATTACTACTATAGAATGTTTTAAAACAAGCGAAGACCAATGATACATCATAGAAAATTGAAAGCCTGCTCTGAAAGGGGCTAACCTTATCAAAGCACTGTACTCCATCCTTTTCTTTTCAAGGAAATTTCATTAGAATTGACATTTTTGGTAGTTTTTATTCTGATGAAATGGTGGGTTTGGAAGAAAAAATATTCAGGTAATACATTTGCAAACAGCTATATAAGCAACCCATTCAGGGAGTCCTGCTACATTATTGTCTGTTTGAAAGATCAATTCAATTAATTTTTGAGGTAATAAGTGTACCAGCAGAAAATGCTCCTTTTGGAGTCATATCTTTTCAGACTGAGATTGCTTTACTAATTAAACAATAGAGCTATCCTGGATTTACATAAACTGAACAATTACAAGTTTGTAGCTGTAGTAATTACAATAAGGGAACTATACTTGGAAGACAAATGGCATTGTTGAAACTGAAACATCAAACTTAAAGCACTTACGCTACTCACAGCTGTAACCTTAGTTTGCTTAGTGATTCCCTTACCTGCCTTCCCACAATGGAATTGTATTTCATATTTATGATACTGATCACAGATCACAGAGGCACATTATTTAATTGATGTTCTGAAAACATGGGCTTTTGCCCAGCTCGGTTTATGACTGCTCATTTACAGCTTATGCCATATGTCAAACACTTTCCCTTCACAAAACCAGAAAGTCCCTCTGAGAAACAGAGCCTGCATGCAGCCACCTTGGGGAAGCAGGGACAAAGGGACACAACATTACCAGAGAGCCAGGGGCATAGGAAACAGGGCAGAAGTGTGATAAGGCTCCTAGTCAAGGGGAGAACGTCATACATGCGGAGACAAAAGACCCTTGTCATGATTACTTACTATCCTCTCAACCAGGAATGAATCCTGCATGTCAGGTATACAGGAGAGGCACCTCTAGGAATATTGTGTGCAAATCCTCCAATACAGAATTAAGAAATGTTAAACATATTTTTCTTTAATTCTTTCCTTTCTCACTACCTCTCTTCTCAGGGACAGGCTAGGAAGAGGTCTGGAACACAGAAGGGCCCATGGGATGCAATACATTTCTCAAAATATTGAGCAAACACCTTCAGAGTCCCAGCTCTGAGAAGGCTCACTCATATCAATGATATTGTGTGAAATGAGCCTTTGGAGGCTGTCCTAGGCATCTGATTTGTTTTAATTCCATAAAACCCAAGAACAGTCCACCCATCTATCCTGTCTCTCAGAAACACCCCTCTTGGACTATGTATTTGCAGATAGAGTAGCCATTTCTTTCTCTACCGCACTACCACAGAAATCTATGGAGATGTGCTTCAGGAAAAGGGGACTCTCCAGCTTTAGGCTGCAATTAACCTCAACCAGAACACTGCAGTTAATGAGAGACGCTGGCTCATTGCCTACAAAACAGATGCCTTTTCATCTTGGCTTTCAGAGCCAGGGAAAGGAGAAAAATTTACAATGATTACAGAAAAAGAGCATTATAAACATTGGATTTTCTCTCTGCCAGTCACAGTTTACAGAACCCTATGAACATGACACTGCCTATAGAGATGGGACATCTAGGCAGCTCTATCTTTCAGCAAAGCAGAATATTTCGGGAACAGTCACAATGAACAGATTTTTAGTATCTGAGCAACTGGGCACAGCAATGCCTTTTAAAATATCAGACTCTTCTCTCCCTAACTGAAGCTTTCAGAACTAACATGGAAAATTTCAGTCATGTTTCTCCCACTTGTCAGTCTGTTTGGGCTACCCTGTGCTGGACACCGATGCTTTCAGAGAATTCCAGTTGACTCCAACAGACCCAACATAGGACACAGCTGAGCCCTTCAGTCAATCTTGTGGCACTTCTGGGAAAATATATTTAAGAAAGAGCATGATGCTGTGAAGAGTGAGGCAAAAAAATGCAAGAAATTACCCCGCAAACAACAGGGTCAGAGAAGGAGGAGGAAGGGGAGGAGCTGCTCCAGGCACTGTAGGAGAGATTCCCCCGAAGGCCAAGAAGCGGGCATGCCGGAGCAAATATCCACACTGCACCCTCATGCCAGAGGAGGTGGATATTTTCTGACAGGAACTGTGGCCTGTGGAGAGTTCCTTTTCCGAAAAGTGACACCAATCCTAGCTGGGCTCACTTGGAAAAGCCTCTTTCTCCACCAGCTATAGAGGCACCCTAAACTTTGATTGTAACTACACTGAAATGCTGTAGCTACAGGACACAACAAATTGCTTGAACCCTGTCTTGTTCTGGAGTAACTTTGCTTTGCAGACAGGACATAGAATCAAGAATTGTCTAGGTTGGAAAGGACCTATCTTTCCTTCAACTATCAGCCTAACACTGTCAAAACCACCACTAAACCATGTGGCTAAGCACCACATTTACCCGTCTTTTAAATACCTCCAGGGATGGTGATTCAACCACCCCTCAGACTCCTTTTCTCCAGACTAAACAATCCTAGTTCCCTCAGCCATTCCTCATAAGACTTCTGTTCTAGACCCCTCACCAACTTTGTCGCCCTTCTCTGAACACTCTCCAGGACCTCAATGTCTTTCTTGTAATGAGGGGCCCAAAGCTGAACACAGTATTTGAGGTGTGGCCTCACCAGTGCTGAGTACNCCAGATCCCTCTGCAAAGCTCTTCTACCGCCCAGCAGATCCACACTCTGCCCAACTCTGTGTCCTCTGCAAGCTGACTGAGGGTGCGCTCAATCCCCTCGTCCAGGTTGTTGATAAAGACATTACAGAGAACAGGCGCCAGTACCGAGCCCTGGGGAACACCACTTGTGACCGGCCACCAACTGGATTTAGCTCCATTCGCCACCGCTCTCTGGGCCCGGCCACCCAGACGGTTTTTCACCCAGCAAAGCGTTTGCCTGTCCAAGCCATGGGCAGGCAGTTTCCCCAGGGGAATGCTATGGGAAACGGTGTGAAAAGCTTTACTAAAGTCCAGGTAAACGACATCCACAGCCTTTCTCTCATCCACTAAGCAGGTCACCTTATCATAGAGGGACATCAGGTTTGCCAAGCAGGACCTGCCTTTCATGAAACCATAGTGAGTGGGCCTGATCACCTGTTTGTTCTGCATGTGCTGTGCAATGGGTCTCTGCNATTTGGGCCTGGCCCTCCAGCCAGTTTTTAACCCAGCAAAGAGTACTTCTATCCAAGCCATGGGCAGCCGGTTTCTCCAGGAGGATGCTGTGGGAAACAGTGCCAAAGGCCTTACTAAAGTCCAGGTAAACGACATCCACAGCCTTTCTCTCATCCACTAAGCAGGTCACCTTATCATAGAGGGACATCAGGTTTGCCAAGCAGGACCTGCCTTTCATGAAACCATAGTGAGTGGGCCTGATCACCTGTTTGTTCTGCATGTGCTGTGCAATGGGTCTCTGCATGATCTGTTCCACAACCTTCCCAGACACCGAGGTCAGACTATAGGCCTGTAGTTCCCTGGATCGTCCTTCCGGCCCTTCTTGTGGACAGGTGTCACATTTGCCAACCTCCAGTCAACTGTGACCTCACGGGTTTGCCAGGACTGCTGATAAATGATGCAAAATACCTTGGTGAGCACATCTGCCAGTTCCCTCAGTATATGACAGACTCAGTTATGGCACTACTCTTTCTGATCCCCTGGTGCTTGAGTTCTGCCTCCATCAGAGACTTAGGGCTCACCAAGCCAACAGAACAGAAGCTTGAAGGAGGAGAAGCTGTAACATTTTGCAGGATCCATAAAAAATACAATACTTGTTTCTTTCCCTTTCTTCTTCTCTTTCTCTGAAGTTTGCTATTATTAGAGGTAGCTTCTACAACTCCAGTTGATTTAAATGTAAGCCTAGACTCTCAGGGTGAAAGTATTGTGAGGTGGGAAGAGAATGGTGGGTTAACCACTCTGCAGAAGTCTAAAATCATGGTTTTCTTCTTCACCTATTTACTGACTAAATTATTTGTAAACCATTTTTTTCTACTTGCCAAAAAGACAGTCATGAATCCTGCAGTTAAAAAGCATGGATATTGCTGGAGGAAGTATGCCTATATGAATGTGCACAAGAATTAAGGGATATGTTCCTTTCATACTGCTGCTTGCAATGCCACTATTAAATATGTCATTCACCAGAATAGTAAGGTGCACTCTTTTACAGCAGAGGGTATACTGTGAGACTACGCTGCACTTCACTGTTATTTAAGAATAATTCAGCCTTGTCCTGTCAACAAGGTGGGTGAAGTGAGGTGAAGAATGTTCCTACAATTGTTTTGATTAATGCATTCCATTGTCTCAGCAGAGCTAAACCTGTAGCTTTCTCAGTTAGAACAGTGAACTAAGTGCAGATGTTTCATGCTATTCTCCTAGTCCAAGAATCCCTTCTAATTATCAATGCACTGAAGAGCTTTGGGAAATGAATATTACAAAGGGATTTTTTGAAACACAAGTTCAAAGTCACCTGAAATACAGCTGAGACAGCAATATAGAGCTCATGCTCCACCCATCCAGTTCTGCAGCTGTATTTCAGGTGACCTTAAACTTGTAATTTCAGAGTCTGGCCCCAGACTGAGGAGTGAGGATTTCACACAGAAATCCTTTGTGGTAATAATTTTGTAAAACTTCAGTGCACTGCTTTATTTCCCACTGTAAGGTTCCTCACTGAAAGAAAATGGGACATAATGCATTGAAAACTGAGTTCTAACTCTCCATCTCTACTTCGTTCTTTTCAGATGGAGCTTTTGTTTTTTAGCAGCAGCCCATAGACAACAGAGTATCATTCCAAAGAAGGGAAAAAAATAATTACTATTTCCTGCTCTTTTTATTGTAAGTCATTCCTAAAAGTGCCTCCCAGAGACAGAACATCCCTTCTTGCTCTTACCAACTGCTGTGCACTCTCCTGCTAGTTTTCTCTTGGCAGTTCCGGACTTCTGAATTGGCTACCTATCTCTACGGATGAAATCCAAGAAGGAGTTTTCTGGCCAACTCGCCCTTCACAGCGGTGTAGAAGCAAAAAGACACAGGTGTTTCTTGCCACTGACCCATTATTTAGAGGCTTTCAGATGCTAATGCCATTGAGTATACAAAGTGAGCTCTCCTTATATCCCTCTGAAACAATTTTCTTACCTGCACAGCATTGAAGAAAAGATACAGAGAATTTGCTGGAAGAAGCCACCTTATCCTTTCAGAACGCTCTGCTAACATCAGTGCAGGAGAGAAAGATTATGCAATAAATGAAGACTGTAAAGGAATTTTTCCTCCAAGGAAGAATAAAGGGGGTACAAAATTTATGAGCAGTATTATTTACACAGTAAATCACAACACATATAGATTACAATAAGTAAAAGCTCATACTCCATCTGCTTAGAAGTAACTATCAGAGCAAATGATAAATTACTCTATAGAAAATGTAGAAAAAAATACCTGGTGCAGAGAACATCTGTTCATTTCTTTGCATGATGTTTAACAGATGATGTTCCACCTTCCTGAATCTGCAGAGATCCCAACAGCTTTGTTTTGTTTCTTTTGGCAGGGAACGGTGAGACTGCTTGTGCATTAATGTTTGATAGTGATTGCATTGCAGCAGCAAACAGAAGACAGGACAGCATAATGAGTGAGTTGTCCTGTCCTGCCAGAGGACTCCTAAACTTCCTTATGCAACTCATGTCAGACAAGATAAAAGAACAAAGTGGCAATCTATGCACTAATAGTCTGATAGTCTGGCACGTATGTGCAAGTTGAGGCCCCTTGTGTAGACAGCAGTGAGAGCCTAGCACATCTAAGCTGAGATTCATTCCACCGTCATCTGCCAGGCTGTTCTCAGGTCCCCAGCACTATCAGCTCTGACCATCCCTTGGACGTCACCATTTTCCTGTCCAGAAACACTCCCTTTTCCAGGGGCTGAGCAATTCATAGCTTAGCCTGATTGGAGATCCCCAAACCAAGGCTTCCTGCTGTGTTTCTTGGGAAGCTTCATAAGGAAGGAGACCAGATTCCTAGGTGGCAAGCACAGGCCATAGTAATGAGCCCCACATAAAAGTGAGCAAAGCCTCAGTCAGAGCACATAGACAAGGTTTTAGGTATCTACTTTTTTATTACAGACTACTGTTGGTCTTTTTACCATGCTGCCCCTGTTTCTGACGAAGTGCTGGCCACACACTTTGCAACATAAGTATCTACAAAGCTGCAGTTGCAGTATCTTAGCAATGTGGCATGAAGTCTCAGAGAGATCTGTACCATTGTGGTGGCCTGTATGAATAAATGCCTCTACCTGGCTTATCTTTCAGTCAATGTGGCCGTCTCACTGCTGACAAATGCCATCTCTGAGCGGTAAGAAAAGCAAGGAGGAGGGTGCAGCATTACTGCAGGCAGAAAACCTTCTCAACTCATTCTGTCACGGGCTCACTAAAGCAACAGGCAATTCAGGGCTGTTCTTAAGAAAAAGATGTCTGCCCTGCCTGTGCTGCATAATCAGTATGGGGGACCCAGTGATACGTAACTGGGTAGAAACAGAGGCCCAGCAGCACAGATTTCTCCTGAGGATAGCTTATCCAAGGGAGCACTAGGGAAGGAGAGGAGAAAAAGAATCCCAAAATCTTAAGGGTTGTTAAGAAAACTAGGTTCTTTCATAGATGGAACTCTAGTTAAAGGAAAGGAAGCTTAATGGTCATTTTTCTGGATGGAAAACATTCAGTAATGATGTCCCTCAGGTTTTAGCTAGCATCCTCACCAGACAACTTATGAAGGAGCTGAATAGTGACACCTCCAATCCTGCTGATGATAGTCTTTTAGGTAGTCAAATGCCACAGTTAATGATGAGGCAGTCCAGAATGAGCTCTCAAAACTGATTTAGTGGGGAAAAGAATGGCTGATGACCTCCAGCATAAATAAAATCAAGACAGTGTGGCTACAGAAAAATAAATCTAAGCCATGTCAGTGTGGCACTGAAAGCAGAACTGGCAATCATAGCTTAGGACAGAGATCTCTGCGTCACTGCAGACAGGTATCTGCAATCATTGGTTCAGCATGCAATAGCACTGAACAAAAAAAACAGAAGAATTCTAAGCACCATCAGGGAAGGATGAAGAACAAGATACGGGAAATTAATCTTCTATACATAAAAACAAGGCACGCCAACCTCATAACCACTATGTGCAATTCTGTTATCTACCTCTCTAAGTGGGTGGTGGTTAGGATCAGACAGATAAAGGAAATCAGGTGGAAAACTTTTAGAGAAAGAGGCTAAAAAGACCAGGACTTTTCATTTTGGAAAGGAGAAATCTGAGAGGAATACATGGGTATATACTAAATGATGAAAGTGAAGGACAAGGTAAATGCAAAACTGTTCTGCAGTCCTGGAGAAGGGGACACTCAATGGAATTAGTATGAAATTAGTTTAAAGCAATAAAAGAATCCAGTGGGGAATAAACTTGTGGAATCGGCTGTCACAGGAGGATGGGGATGCAGACCATATCAAAAACCATGGACAACAAGCCTGTAAACATGTAGTTTAGCTTTAACCTCCCAGTTCCAGTGACAAGCTGAGTAGGAGAGTTGCAGAAAGCAGCCGGGTTGCCATGATCTCCCTAAATGCCTGAATAAGATTTTTTTTCCCCTCAAGGTTCAACTCTGCCAGCTCTCTCAGCTGTCCTCTCTGACACCCTCCAACAGAAGTGAGCAAGCAGGGAACAACACTGAAATGAGAGTAGAGAGTCTTTCCATGGTGGATGTGAGACTTAGTAGAGATGAAGAGTAAAGAAGGATGATTCCTCTTCATGCCATTTCTCCTGACAGCCTGGGAATGTGCAGGTGGCCTCACTCATGATATAGCAGGAGGCAGAGAAGGTGGAACAGTCTAGAGGTAAAACCAGCTGCAAACAACAATGACTGGATCAACCTCCCTGGTGGTGGCTACATAAAATAAAAACAAGTTAAAAAACCTCAGCTACTGGAAGATCACAGGCAGATGCAAGCTCAGAGAACAATCTGTTTTGGAAAACAAACAATCAGAATAAGCAGGCGGGGAACATTCACAAGGAACTGCCAGAACGACAGCAGAAAAAGTCTTCTTAAATTTTTTGGCTCCATTTGTCCTAGAAATTGAGATCTTTTGTCTTAGGAAGCATTTTGGCACAGGAAAATCAGTTTAGATACTTATCAACCAGCATTTGAATATGGAAGAGGAGGATGGTAAGTGTGACGAATCCAAGGTAAGTCCAAAGAGAATAGGCACTGTTTTCCTGGTACTCCAGGGAGCTACAATTGCTCAGCTTCAACAGCATGAAGATACTGGTGCTAGAGACATTCTTTCTATTTTGCTAAGGACTGCCAATACTTGAGGGGAAAAAGAAGGCAAACCCAAATAAGAATAGCTGCCGTCTGCAAGCAACATCCCCTTGTGGGGAGAATACACCCTGACCCAGCTGGTGTGGGTGGTCCTCTGCAGGCTTTGAGCTATGCAGTATGAGGTAGGTGGCAGTAGGTAGTAGCAGGTAGTAGAAGGTAGTAGCTTGGACACACTCTGCTACCTAAGTTCAGCCCCTGCACTGAGATGCTCAATAAATCCATGCTTGCCCAAATGTTGAAGCAAAGGTTGGGATGATCATTTAAAGAGACTCAGAGTCTCAAAGGATAGCACAGGCCCTGCTCATAACTTGAAAAAAGATGTTGACGCTGGCTGCAGAGCAGCGTGCTGTGTAGAGTGGCCCTTCACTCCAGAAGTTCCTCAGGCCTTTTCTGGTATCTACATCTAAAGCAGAAAAATTGCTCAGGGATCCCGTCTCCTTAACTGACACTAATTAGAACCAATTTCCATTATTCGGTGTCTGCTGCTTTTTATCTCTCTGTGTATGGTTGTATCCGTATAAGTTGTTAGTCCAGATTCATCTGAATTGCTATTCCACATCTTATCTACATGCCATGTGACATCAGTGAGTTGTGGTCCTTGTGGGACCACACTGAAGGTGAAAGCTATGTGCAACGTGGATGAAACTTCTTTGGAAGGTGATAGATGTTAACAGCCATTTATTGGTTGTTCACCCAAATACAAGAGTCTGGCAACTCCATACAGAGACCACATTTTATCTAAATAGCCTCTAAGACACATGCTAGCTTACTGTTCCATAGTTTGCATGGTATGTTCATTCTAGCTGGCAACGGTCCTTTATGTACTTTGCATGTAGAACTGATCAGTATGGAGTAATCTAATGACCAGCTGGATCCAATGTATACTATGTGCAATTCATTGCCTGCAAAATATGTTACTGGATGGGAGTCATGCAGCCAATAAGTACACCAAAAGAATATATTTCATAATTTAAAGCAGGCCAGCTGACTGCTTGAATGCCAGAAAAATAAAGATGGTTTCAGGTCATTTAAGTCTGATCAAAACATCTGCCTTTTATGAGAATTCTTTCAAGTCCAGAAATCAGACTTTGCCTTTCTTCCCCTTCATCTTTGAATAGACTTATCCTTTCAAAAAGCGTAATAAGAATGTATCTTGTTGATAAATACTGCATAATGTAACTTTGCAGTTCTGGAATAGAGGGAAAAAAACCTGTCTTTTTTAATTATTATTATTTTTAAATGAACTTTTCCCTTCACAGAAAACAGAAGCAGAACAGACAAATGGGCAAATGTTACAACCCTGAAGTTGTCACAGCAATTCTCCTGAGAATTTTCAGTCTGCCAGACTTGTCACGATCCATCACACTGATTGCTGTGTCACCTTGCATCTTGAATGAGCTGTTCTTGGCAATAAGAAGCTAAACTTTCCTCCCAGGCTTTTCCAACCCTTTTCCCTGCAACTGGGGCAGAGAGCTGATGCCATTTATCTACTCCCTCAGCAAGTTAGGAATGCCTTTACCTTTCTTTCACACTGGACACTCAGAAAACACAGTGAGTGTTTAGTTAAGCAGCAAAGATATAGACTACAACTGAGGTTTTGTTGTCTCTGCCATATCACAAATTCATTTCTAGGACCCATTTGTAAAGTGGCACATACTCCTTTATGCCACACTGCTATCTCACCTTACTCCGGGAGGCACAGATCTGGCACATGGGGCTGAAGAGCCAGAGAAGAAGTGTGGGGATTGGCTAGATATGTTTGCTCTGCATGAAACAGAACTGGGGATTAACAGGTGGAGAGGGAAGGCAATGCATAAGACATCTCATGATCATGGTGAGAAAGGGAAAAATGGTGAGGAAGCCAGGACCACTGCTGTGCTTTTTGGTTAATAATTTGCTTTTGCAACTAGCTTGTTTTCCCTTGCTAGTGTGTTAACAAAAGACAACAACCATACAACAACCTTTAAAGGAGGAAAAATAAAATATCCTTCTTTTGCACATGTGGAGAAATTAAAGTACTACAGGGAAAGCAGTTCTGCCATTGTCCCATATACCAGTCAAATAAAGCCCATCAGTCTTTGAAGCTATCACACAGTACATGCACAGAACCTACTGATGTACTAGATTATCCTTGTAATTGTTTTAAGATTAGAAGACAGAAAGACAGGGCGGGAACTACACTTTGGAGTTGAACAGCATGGAGCAAATCAATAAAAATTTAAATGTGAATTGTTCATCTAAAGGCTAAAAGGCTAAAGCCTTGCACCAAGACACAGAGCAGTGGCAGAGGATGGAAAATTACTTGCTTTAATTAGTTTAAACACCAGAGAAAGATCATGAGGATTTCTGGGTGATTCATAAATGCAATGCTTTTTTTAATCTAGTCATTACAAAATGGAAAAATGAACTCCATAGGAATTTTCCTTTATGCTCTGAAATTGGCGAATTTTTTATAGCAGTTTTAACTGCCAAAGAAATCTCAGATATACTGACCTGGAAATATCTTCTGCTTTATTGGGGAACATGTCTGAGACTGATATTTGTTGCTGATATAGCTTTAGCTGACAGCAGAAGAGTTGGGGAGAGCAAGGAGTCCTGTTAACGAGAGCCTGGGGGTCCCAGTTACACACGTAGTTTCTCTCCAGTTTAACCAGTGGGTCTAGTCTTCAGACACATCTCATACACTTACATTTTCTCACCAGAAACTCCCTTCTCTTCACAACAGTTGGCCTGTTTCTTTCCAATATCAGGCAGGAATATGCAAGTTAATCTTTTCCAAGTCTCATTCACAACAGCAGCTGGGCAGGTTTAGGTGAAAATTTCTAAATAGCATTCAGCCAGAGCCACACATCTGGCATGGAAAAGTATTAGCCAAGATGCTGAGTGTATTGCAAAATGCTAATCATGTCAGGTGGGATGACATGGAAAGCATCAGCCACTGAGCATACTAGCTGCTCTCCCAACAGTGCCAGGACCAGTCACAGTGATTTTCCTTCTGTCCAGACTGACTCTAGCTCTCTTTCTTTGACGAGCATAAATCAGCAAGTGGCATATCTAATGACTCTACAGTCAGTCTTTTTGAAGACATATGCCTCACTGAGATCTCCAGAAAAGGGTCTGCAGGCAGAAATGGCTGGGGAGCCAGTACCAACCTCCATATGAGAAATGCCAGATTAACCAGGTGCAGTCTGGATCTTAGTCAGAATGTCATTATTGGTAAGATTGTGCATATTTGCACTGTTGCTGGAAGAGATTCAGTCAGATAGATCAAGCACATTTTAGGACAAGAGAGATGTAAATGGCATAGTGAAGTTTGTCTCTGGTTTTCTGATAAAACCTCGGTGCTCTCTCCAAACTGTGCCACTAGGCTGGAGGGAAGAACTAAGATGGATGCTGTCAGATTTATAATGCAACCCTAGCTGTGGTAATGGTCTTGAAGACCTGGAGGACAGTATTCTGTTCTCCCTCTCTTTCCTTTTTAATTTCTGCAACCTTCCCTACCTCAGACCCTGGGATCATTTCCAGGTGCTGGCAGAGCAACCATTTCTCCTACGCATGCAGGAGACAGTGCCCTGTGCATGGTATTGAATTCTGTGCATCAGAGGTGAACTGCACAACTGATTATCCAGAAATGATGGCAAATGAAGGTAAAATAAAAAACTCTGCGTGCATCTGAAAGCCTCAGCAAGTTAGTACATCATCACCTGCCTGTCTGAAGCATGTCTGAATGTCCTAGCCTGCTGTGCTGCAGATGTGTTTTGTTGTGTAGTAATTCTCACAACACTGCCTGATCAGGTCTCACAGAGCTAGAGACATAGCCTGGAAAAAAACCCATAAAGTGAAGCTGAAAAGTAAACAAGCAGATGGGAACAGCAGTTCAAAGTGCTGGTCTCATTCTGACTCCTGAAACACTTAAAAAAATATTGTATTACTGGGATGTGCTACCAGGGCACAAATTATATGTCACAGTAATAGAACCTGACAGCAAGTCTCAGAAAGGTGACAATTCACCTTCTTTCCAACAGCTATCTCTGAGACTCAGCACCCTAGGTTATATGCGAAGAGCAGCTGTTCTGCCTCACTGAAAGTTGTTCCTTGCAGCAGCATTGGCCTTTGAAGGGTCTGATGAGTGATAACCAAGACAACAGCAGAGATGACCTAGCTGGTCTACTGCTGGAGCAAAACTCAGCTACACATACAGGTATGGCATTTCTCTGTGGCAGAGCAACTTCTGAGGTGTTCACTAGGACTGTGTCTATACCATGTCCAGAGTTCATTGAAATCAGCCCTGATGGGAATAGCCCCCAGTCATTCATAGTGTTTTAGGAGCACTGAGCACCTTCCCTGGGGTATATGGACTGGCATCACCACAACAGTTTTTCTGTGAAACCTTTTCAAAAATACTTGCTGGAGCAGGCAAAATTTTGAGCTGATCAGGTTGGAAAACAGCTTAGGCAAGGGGACCATGAAAGTGGCAGAGACCATGCTCTCTCTGGACTGCTGCTAAGGGATTCATCTCAGGTTTAGTTTCCCATTTGCATGCTAACTAGAGTGACATGGAATGGTGCTGCCAGTCATTGCCCTGCAATCTTTTCCAGAACCTTGTTGCCTTTGCAGGAAGAACTAATCACTCATTTGACTTCTCTGTTCTGAATTAATTTCTACCCTTTACATTCAACCCTTTCCAGGGTGAAGCTCTATTCTCACGAATGGTGTCCACATAGTACTGCAATACGAGCAGCAAATCAGAAGTATGTATTTCTTTCCTTTATTTAGTTGGAAGAATCTTTAGATCCAGTGAAGCATGAAAGTGCAAACGTAAGTATGGTGGAGGTGCAGGGGAATGAATTTGGTATATTGTTTGCGCTTAATATTTATGCTCATCAGTGATAAAAATAAACCAGTTACATACATACCATCTTCAAGAGGTTTATATAAGCTGTCAGGAAGTGCATCAGATGCATCAACAGAAGATTTATTTGTAAATGTTTTTAGAAGTAGATGCCTGCTTTGTAAATTATATCTTAAGCCTTCTGGCTTTTATAAGCATCTGTTTCTGGCATGTAGGCCATTCAGGCATCTAGGAAGGTCCTCCCTTCTGCTCTGTTACCTTAATCTGGATTTTCTGCTGCACAGAGAAAATTCACTGAAGTTATAGGGACTCATTCTTCATAACTGAGGATGAAAGTCTCCACCAACGTTCTTGCAAAGGAGGAAAGCGACATCTTTGGAAGGTAACACCCATTTCAGGCTTCCATGGTGTACAAGTAAAGAAAGAGTTCACCATTATGGTTAGTGTTAACAGAGCAAGACATTCCCCATGGTCTCATCTTCCTTCTCTCTGCATGTTCACAGAAGAAAATCAGGCTGCTGCTTTCTGCTGACGTGTCATTTCCCTACATGGACCTATGCTGTGCATTTTTGCTGAGCAGAAACTGGACTGGGCAAATTCTTTTTTTGTGATGACCCACAAACAGATAAAATCCAGTCTGTGCATCTAGTCCCAGAGTCAGAGACACAGGGCATAGCACTGAAAGTACAAAAGTTTTTGTTAATTTAAAATGCAAGATAGCAGTGGGGACCCTCCACAACTGCAAAGGCACTGCCAATTTTAGCAGATTTTCAGGTGTCAAAATGTGCAACAGCTACATGAGACGAGACAAAAAGGTTGGTAGTAGAGTTGACCTTTTAACCTTTTCAGCACCTGTCTCCCTTACAGACACAGTAAAAATATGTCTGTAATTACATTATCCATCTCATAGGAGCTTCCATGCATCTAATAAGAATTGCTGAGGGGAATCCAGCAAACCCATTTGATGCTTTTCTTTGGGATGCTTACTCTCCATGAGATTTCTGGTTGACACATTACAAGTTTTCTTTTTGTTTGTGAAAATACTGAGTTTCTGCTTGCCTAATTGAAGACAGGTGACAATGCAGTGGGAACAACACTACTCACTGGTCATCTCTTCCCCAGGCAAAAGCCACCAAACATTTCCATCTCAAAAGGGAAAAATGCTAGGTTCTCCCCTTCATTCTCTTTGTCCCATGCTGAAGTCAGCAACACAGACTTTGTTCTCATGGCCCCCTTCCTTCAACCACCTAAGATGTCTCCAAGGACAGACTTGAAGCAGTGGAAGGGGAGTCTGTAACTGTGGTACTACTAGTATTGTACAGAAACCTGAGATAATGATATAGATGGTCACACCGTGTCCATGTCAGCAAGTCTAAGAAAAGGGACTCATGTGAACAACAAAGGAGAGAGGTCATTTACTCCACGGGAAACATCTGAGATAAAACCAGAGTTGCTGTGTTAAAGTTTCTGATGTGTCCACCCACCCTAATCCCCCATAAAGAATGCCCTGATACAATGGGATGTGTGAATTCTTTCTGTTCCAATCTTTCCCAGACAGACCTTTATCCTGAATAGAAGTAACCCTGCTGAGGAAAAAAAGATCTGAGTTTGAGCAGCAACTGAAAGTTTCTTGCTCTTGATTAAGAAACACCATGGCTGTTTTTTTGTAAGACTACCAAGGGCTGTTTCTCAGCTCTCTGCTAGTTTGAGCTGTGGACTGGGCCTGGAGGCGGGGTCAGCACAGTAGCAGCTGGTGATGCGAGAGCACAGGAAGCAGTTTCTCCCTGCTCCAAAGGGAAGTACAAAAGATTTTGCTTCTAAATATCTTAGGCACCGTCAGCAGCCACTCCTCACAAGTGTCAGTGGGATCAGGGCAGACGGCTCCCTGTGTCACCTGAGCCAAAGCTCTCAGCAGCACAGGAACACCCAACAAGCAGTGTCACCTCTCATAAAGCACCACAGATGGCTTGAGGCAGTTTTGTCGGAAGCCTAGAGTAGCTGACTTTTGGGAGAGGGAACTAGCCCAGAAGAATGAACAGCAAAACTAGTTCACCAAGGGGTCTCACCTCACAACCTCACCCTGTCCCAACCCCTGGTGCTGCAAAGCTCAGTTTGGTGTGTGTTGCTGCACAACCTGAACCAGTTCTGAAGCAACAAGAGGAAGTTTATCTGCCCAGAGGTCTCACTGTAGTACAGGCCACACACACCCGTGCTGTGTTATTCAGAATAATTTGCGTGCCCTTGCTAATGGTGGTAAGAGTCTGTGAACTGAAAGACAGTTATCAGTACCACAATGATCACATTCTCTTAATTTCTAAAGAGGACAGTCAAGCCTTTGCTGACAGGCTTCCTAGTCTGTGGTTTCACCAGCTCTGCCGCAGAGCAGAATCTGGCTACTAAACCTGAAGGAATACAGGTTTTGCAAATGCAGCTGGACCTGACTTTAATCCCCCAGCCCCAGTCTTTTCCTCCCCTCTCCCTCTAGTGATTTTGTGAGTAATTAAAATATTTTTCCCCCAGAAAAAGAACAAACAATTTAATAAAATAAAAAAAGAGACAAAGAACAGGGGAAATCTATCTTAATAAAATCTAGCAATTCTTTTGAGGTTTTCGTATGAGGTTTTCTGAACATGAAGAGCCTGCGCACCAACCAGCCTTCCTGGACATCCTCATCTGGGGTCAGCAGAGTTATTTATCCACTTTTTCATGAAAAATGCCATCTGTGCTGAAAGGTAGGAAGCTAGGAATTGCTGTAGTATCTCATCCAATGCACAATTAATAGCAACTCTTTACCCTGACAAACAAGATGAGAAAGAAAAATCATCTGGGTGAGCAAGATAAACCTCTGAAAGTAGCTGTACACTCAGGCATCAACACTTTCAGTCTTCCTCCTACCAGCAATGTGAAGGTGCAGACCACAACCTTCTGCTCACTGAATTATTAGGAAAAAGCCATAGCTGCTCAATCTTCCCACTTTATCCCACCTAGAATAATAAAAAAAATATAAGCAATCAAGAGCAAGCTGTCAAAATGTCAAAAACTGTGTGTGGCTGTGAACTGTGATGTAACTTCTTCCTTTTCTTTCCCCAGATTTTCGCTAACAACACACCAGCCCACTAAGTCATGGAAATTAAAGGGCTAATCTCAAACTGATGATCCTTCCCAGGTTTACAACGTTATCAGCTGCTCACATACATAATTGTACATTTCTGTTTGCTTACCAAGCTTAAAAGATCTCTGCTGAAATAGAAACGCATGGAAGAAGTAATTTTGTCAGCTGGAAGAAAACAGACATCCATTTCTGCAGGGGTTCAAAACTAACTGCATGACATTTCACATGTATCATCCATTTTCAAATGAATTTTTCAGAAAAAAAATGTGCTGCAAAAGAATGGTAAGATTATAATTTTGGAAATCCCTCATTCTTTAATTAAAAACAAGAAGAACCAAACAAACAAAACCCCAAGCAAACACAAAAGAGAGAGAAAAAAAAAAGATAAAGGTATTTCGTTCTCAGGAAGTGGTTTTTCCATCTGGGTTTTACCTTTTTTTACCCACACTGAAGTTTTTCTGCAGTTTTTCAGCAAAATTTTCTGAAAATTTTGCAATAACTGTTCTCAAAGATGTGTGTGTTGCAACAGTGAAGTGACTTCTGGCAGAACTGGCTGAGGTTGAATCTGCTTATCTGAGACATCTCTGGAGAGAACAAGAAGGAATAAAAATCCCTATACTTGTCCTGCGAGGTAAATGAATGTTTCTCTAACTCTCAGTATCTTCAAGCCCCACAGACTGTCAACAACAGTTACTCTCTAGTGTCATCTATAAAACTGCCCTCATCCACTGGCCAGCTACTGCAGGTTTGGGCTGTGGAGTAGGAATTTGAGAAGCAAGGGGAGGTCTTCATACAGCATTAACAAAAATCATGAACTAATTCTTATTCCCATGGATGTTCATGTAACAGCAGTGGGCATATAATTTGGGCATGACTTAACCTCTTCTCCAAGGCACAAGAAGCTGAAAGCAGTGTTAATACAGAGTGAACACTGGCTTTCAGTCCCTACACACTTACGACAATAAATGTAACCCCTTCAGGGTTGTCACACACCATGTCAACAAAGTACAACATAGATTTGACTGCTTTCTTGATTTGAAGCCATCCAGATTTCATGTTGACCCTTAATCACTCTCTTTTGCCAGGAGGTCTTAATGGAAGAACATGGCCTGTTTCCCTGGGTTTGTTTTTAGGACTCGTCGCCTACTCTGTTTGGAGTCAATAACTTAACAAGAGAAGTTTTCACATGACTCATTCTTTCTCCTGGATGATCTAACAGATTATAAGTGTGAAGATGATTTATGGGGAAATACATTGGGGAGGTTGTGTCTGGATGTTTTTATCATTAAAAAATATCATCACCTTGTGTTGCTTCTGTCCAACAAGGCAGACTTTTATATGCAAATCTTCCCCTAAGCATGCTAATAAGGTACATAAAACTGCCTCTTCTTTTCTGAGTAGAGAGACTCCACGGAGAATTCCCTGTTTCAGCAGGACTGCTGTAAGTTACGAGCACCCTGGAGGATGCTCTGATGTACCCAATGTGGCCCTCATCTTTATGGAGTATGCACCTCTCCCTTCCTTACTACATACTAAGCTCACTTTCAATTCTTCCAACTACAAGAAAAGGCAAAAAGTCTGTAGGCACTTACATATTTTTGAGTTAAGACTTCTTGTTTAAAAAATGAAATTCATGTATTTTGCTGACTTTTTTTAGTGTCACAGATGCTCTAGTAGTACTATGAGAAGCCTAAGTTTGTCTCCTACTAGGGGACACACCTTAAGTGCTTTGTGTAAGATGTCATGACAGTTGGTTACTGGGTGAGGAGGGACTTGCATCCTTGCAGGATTTGGGATGTTAGCATACATTCCTAGTGCTCTTGGAGCAGCACAAAGGCTTAGTAGGCATCAGTGAGTTCCTAACACAGAGACAGAGACAATCTACCATAGCAGGGTTTGGAGATCTGTACGTTTAGGTATCTGATTTTATGACAATTTCTGTAGGGCACACCAGCTCCTCTTCAAAGAAAAGTTTTCCCAACACAAGAAGTGAGGAAGGCTTACTTGCATGTACATACTCAACCCTGCCAGAGGACGGGCTTTTCTTCTGTGAGGGGATACCCAGGGAGCTAGATATCTGGTCTTAATGCCCATCATCACTACCAGATTCCAGTGCTGTTCGGCCTTGATGGGATCTGGCCACAGAGCCCTGTGGAGCTCTGGACCACCATAGTGATCCGCACAGATTGGTTAATCTTATTTTAAGTCTGTCTGTAAGGGCTTTGGACACACTCAAGCTCCTCTCATCAGACGTCCAAACTAACCCATCAGCAAGGTACTATGGGCATGTAGGGGCAAATGCACTGGATGGGGCAGCAAGACTCACTTCTTGTCTCTGAAGATATAACTTCCCTGTGCCTGCATCATTCCCCAATAGGAGTGTACTTGCATGGCTTCAGGGGTACATAACTGTTCAGCTCTGGCTTCTTCCAGTCCAGGAGGACTTGATATCCAAACTACCAATCAGCCTGTCCTCACGAGGGTTAGGGCTGTTTATCCTCTTTAACGGACAGTCAATGAGAGACCAGTTACCTATGGCTTCCCCACCTAACACAAGGCTTCCTCAGACTGTAAGAGTTTCAGGACATTGAACTGCATCCTGTTATATGCACACAAACAGCACAAGGGTCTCAGCTGGAGTAGCCAAGGAAAGAAGTAGAGGGAATAGGACAACTGTTTTCTTCATGAATTGATAATGCCTCCTTAAAGCTCCTTAGACAAGAAGGCTGAACAGCCTAAGTTAGAAAGATCAAGTACCTCACTGGTGTGTCATACATCCAGAAGTGCACTGCATATCCTAGCCACTATCAAGTGACTAAGAGGGCTGATAAATGGAGTTTTAAGAGCAAAGGAGACCCTTTCACACTGGAGAATAGGTTGGTGAGTGAAAGGATAAAATGCAGTTAAAATACATAAACAAAAATCCTGAATTCATAAGAAATTAAAAATTAAATACAAGTTTTGATCCCTGGAGACAGCAGTGGAACAATCAGAAAACCTAACCAGAAACATCAAAAGACATGACAGGAGAAGAAAATATGAGTTTCACAAAGCAGAGACTTATTTAAAGGCAAATTAATTAATCGAGAAAAAACAAAATCAACCTTTCAAATGAAGTCTTTAAGCATGGGAGAAGACTTTAAATGTCTCTACGATAAGATTCCAGTGTGAACATTTGCAAGAACAAAGAGCACATCAACCACTGGTATGCAGCTTCTCTGGCCAGACTTCTCCAAAAGAAAGGCAGAACAGAGAAACACTAGAGACTCCGCCTAAACAGTACAGATGCAGCCTTTCTACCAGCTGTCCTGGTCATGAGTTATGTCAGTTTGTGCACACCTGGAAGGTGTTCAGGTAGCAGGATAAGGAGGACCTCTCTCCACCTGAGTATAGTTTTAAGAGGGGATGAAACAATTGTTAAGTTTTTATTAGGCAAACAACAATCACAGTCACAATCAGCAGCATGGTAAGAGAGAGTAAAATTTTGCACCATATTCCTTTGCCACAAATAATGCCCAGCTTCAGGAACTTGAGGATAGTTGCAACACTATGGAAATCTCAGTGATTAGTTTTTTCCACCACTGTCCACACAATCTCTTCTTTTAACAAAAAAATGGCCATTTTTGGTCTAAGCCAAAGGACTATTTAGCCCAGCTTGTCTGTAACAGTAGACAACAGCAGATGTATTGGAGGGAGCAGAACAGGGCAAGCATGCAGCAATACTTTATAAAATACTTTCGTAACCACCAGAAATTTGCAGTTCAAGGACTTCCCCACTCAAAGAATACATTTTTGTATTTAAGAGACCCCAATTAATTTCTTTACTTTTAATTTGTCAAGTTACCTTCTTAACCTGTGTGAATTTTTAACATTCACAGTATGCTGTGTCAAGGAGTTTTACTGATTAATGGTAACTTGTGTAAAGAACCAATCCTGTTTTGAAACTCCTGCCTTCTAATTTCATGTGTTGCTTCTTTATTTTTTTTGAGGAGACAGTGAATAGTCAAACTCCATTCACCTTCTCCACACCACACAAGAATTTACAGACCACTGTCATATCCCTTCTCAGTTTTCTCTTTTCCCGTGGTGAAGTCTATTATTTTTCATAGCAGGAGCAGTCCCAAAGCTAATACAAATCTCTGATCATTCCCCTTTTCTGTACTGTACTTTGTACTAAGCAGATACTATGCAAAGCAGTTACAAATGGCTATTGTTCTGCATGGGCATGCAGAGCTCCTTACAGAGACCAGTGAATCACGAGGCTTAGGTAGGCAGGAGTGAGTGACAAGGCATTCAGGACCTCTGCCCATTTCCAAGGACAGTGAACAGTTATCTGAACCAGGACTAAGTGAAATGTTGCTAAGTAGTAAGAAGTGTCTCCAGTGATCCACAGGCAGGAGAGAGGCAGGCCCCTGGAAGGCAAACCAACATTTCAAAGCGATAGTATTGTCCCTTTCAGATCTGTAGCAGTTATTTGGGTCTTCTTGCAGGTTCATAGAGAAATGGGGTGTACAGGTTCCGAGTATTTTCTCAGTGTAATTAAGGAAACCTAGTCTTGGAACAGACGTCATCATAAATGACACACAGATAGCCCCATTTCTAGAAATAGCCATCTGCTGACTCTCCCTTTAAACAGTAGAGGTGACAACTTTAAAAATATATTTTACTACTTTTTTTGGGGGTGGGGGGTGGAGTGGGGGTGGTGGTGGGGGGTTTATTAGGGAAATTCTCAGGTAAGCCTCAGATTCAGTGCTATCTCTGAGAACCCTGGAAGGGGAATTTGAACACTATTGACAGCTCTGTGAGTGTTATTGTTTTCTCTTAAGGCTGCTGGAGTTCTATTAGTACACAAAGAAATTCCATATCCACACAAAGTACAGTATGTTATAGCCCTCAGGATTAAAGCACAGAGCTAGATAACATGACTCAACAATATCACAAGAGCTCTAAAACCATAAGGCAAATAAAATGAGCCCCACATCTGCTAAAGTCACAAGCCATAAGCCAGTCTTGTGATTTCATGGACAATGACACAATTTTGTATATTGCATCTTAGCCATGCTTCCATCTGACTTTCAAAGACATGGATAAATGCTTCCCAAAATCATAGCTGAGAAGAGTGTAATTGCAGTGACTACTGCTTCAGTATGAAAGATGTCAAGAAATGTAAAAAGCTTTTCCAGATGAGAACTGTCAGAGTCTGAAAATGACAGGGCAACTCCAAACCCATCATTTCTAGGACAAAATAAAGTCTGTGAATTACTA
The DNA here is from genome assembly GCA_013396915.1 of Stercorarius parasiticus. NCBI lineage: Eukaryota > Metazoa > Chordata > Aves > Charadriiformes > Stercorariidae > Stercorarius > Stercorarius parasiticus. Next base: position 850,078 of record VWZL01001922.1, on the reverse strand, counting down.
AATTCTTCTACAGCTGAAATACTCAAAAGAAGAAAAACAGAATGAGAAGCACAGTCTGCTTTAAATGGATGAATAAATGAAAAGCTTTGCAGGAATGTCTGTTTTAAAAGAGCAAGTGCAAGTCATGACTGTCATGAGCAGAGCTGAATCATGCTTTCACCCTGTCTATGAAACATGAAAACCTCATATGATATGGCAAGACCACTTCTTTTCAGAGGTATGAGCTGTTTCTAGAGAAGAACGGAATGAACAATATGAAACATTACCAAACAGCGGTATACGAGCCCATGTTGCTTTTCTTAAGAGGGACAAATTCAGAGGTATTACTGTGCTTTGTCATGATCACTGAGGGCTCCAGTCTCACAGATTCATGTGTACCAGTATCTGGACAGCTGGCCACTACTGAAGACAAACCAAAGGAAACTGGGTTGCACACTGAGAGGCCCTCAGAGCCCAGTTGAGAGCTGGAGCACGCTGTACTCCAGGTAGATCATTCAAAACTGAGGGTATTCTGGCAAATGCTTTAATCCTGTTGGGATTTCGGAAGAGTCCAACTGGAATGTCAGATGTCTACTTCAACACCTGAGGAACGGATCTGAACTTCAGACAGTCAGCTTCTGAGGCCTTCAGTTGTACCCTGGTTTTGTTCTGTTTATGCTCCCTACAGCTTTTCAAAGCCTCTTTCAAAGGACAGACAGGGAAGGATGTCCTGCAGCACCAGGGGAAGAGGTGTCACTGCTTGGCAGTTCTCACTGGGCCTGATGTTCCCTGGTGCAAGTCCTGGCTTTTTCCTTTCACCTGCACTATCCCTCCTATCCCCTTAACTTGTGTTTGTCTTTCCAGAAGACCACCTGGTTTTTCTCAACATTTTTGTCTTGTTTTCCTCTTTCCTCTTACAGCTTTTCTCCCATGAGTTAGTTACCGCAGGCAGACCACTCTTGCCCTCTCCCAGCTTCCAGGGAAAAGGCTCCGCTTCTCAGCCTATGCACATCACCAGAGTGCTACTGGTTGAGTCAGAGAGTCATGTTGTAGCTAATGAGTCACCCACACCTCTTTCAGGAGCTTTTTCTAAGATTGCATTTATTGACATAAGCAAGGGCGTTGCAGTGTGAATATTGAGATAAATGATAAGCCAGGTGAGATAAGGGGAAAGTCCCTTATCAGTGGGCCACATTTCTAATTTAAATGGTTTTGGTGAGAAAACATTTATTTTGGAGTGGATAATTTTTTTGTAATAAATGACATTTTTCCTTTTATTTAAAAATTTCATTTTCTTCAACATCCAAAAATGTCACTCAGCTTTTTAGGTGTTATTGTCATGAAATGCAAAACTCTGTAATGAGTTAGTTTCATTAAAAGTCACAGACAAGACTAAACAGAACTAAATTGCTTAGGTATTCTTAAAAAAAAGAAAAAGCTATGCGTAATGCCAACTAAAAACACCTCTAACATTCAATAACCTTAGAAACGTTTTGCTAAATGCTAACCAAAAATGGAGATGGCAATGTATTGAAAACCAGAGTTGACAAAAATGTGTTTGCAACTACAAAATTAAAGGTAGCCAGCATGTTTCAGAATGTTTTAATAATAGATATATCTCTGTTCCTGCTGCAAGTGAGCTTTCTCAGAGAAATTTAGTTCAAGGTAAAATGGCCTACAAGAGAATCACAAAACAGAAGAATGAAATAAACCAGTGGAACTTTCCAACCTGCAGAAGGAAACTGCAGTGATAAGGCTATTTATTAAAAGAAAATTAAAGTGATCAAAAGAGAACATAACTGACAGCAATTCACCATAAAAATTACCATATCCATTCATCTGCAGTTTCACATAAATGCTTGTTCTTTATTTCTCTGTTAAGCAGGAAGGTGTCACAAATGATAGACAGTCCCACCAGGTATTGTTCCCAAGTGCCAGACTGCAGGAGGAGGTTGCACCTTATCATACAAAACAGTCAAAGTCAGTTCTTTGGAAAGTTTTTCAGGGCAAGGCACAGGCAAAATATTAAAGAAGAGAGAGGTTTTTGCAGAATTGAAGACTACCTCTTTTAATCCAGCGTAGCATTTAAGGCTTTCAATAGAGCAACGAAAACAATTTTGACCTTATCTTTGACTGGATCCTTGGAAGGCAGCTGAAGAAATGAATGTGAGCCAGCAGAGAGAAATGTACGCATTTTCTAAATGCCTAGTCACATAAAAGACAGTGAAAAGCCAATTAAATAAAAGGAAAGACACCCAGTTATAACAGATGTGGAGTTGTTAAGAGATGAGTGTAAAGTGAACATATATGTGTATCTCTGAAAAACAATAAAAAGAAAGTTTAGGGCTATGAAATATTGTTTACAACCTGTACAAGCAGCTTTCTGTTTGCAGACCTTAACAAGCAGTTCTGAATAGACCCAGCTCATGAATTGTAGCTATCCTCCCTAAGCAATGATTGTACATAGTAAAAGAAGAATTTCACTTTTTCTGCAGCATCATGGCATAAAGTTCCTGCAGATTTCAGGGTGGAAAAGCCAACCATGCTATAGAGAAATCAACCCACCTCAATCTATTGAAGCAAAAATCCTCCATGAATATATGACTCATTAAATAGTGAGAGACTGAAATCAAATGTCAGTATCTCTCATTATTATCACTCAGTTTCCAGCAGAAAAATTGCATAAAATAGGCCTAATGAGGACCTAGTTGACAGCAAAGTAGAAAAACATAAAGCAACTTAAATTAATGAGGAAGCAGGATGGGAAGCAAAAAGGGTAGAGTTGCTCTTGGTCAGCACAGGTTGATCAACATCTCTTGTCACTGACTGAGCTCATAATCCTCATTACCATGAGGGCAGTGAATCTCTTTGCTGCACACTGTGGCCTTTATGCTGAATAGTGTGACCTTATTTCTGTCAGTTCCAAAGGCTCACCAGAGACTATATTTGTCTATAATATTGGGCTTTTAGTTCAGATGTCACTTTTCTCACTCTAAGCATAACAGATGTGTTGGGTCATGGAGCTACTAGAGTCTGACTCCCCCAGAATTCACTTGTACATTTCTGGATGAAATCGAAGCCATCTCAGCAAATTCGGAAGTGACATACAAATCATTAAGCAAGCTTGTGTGTGTATCTTTCCTTCAGACCATACACTTGCATGCAGCTTTTGTCCTTGAACAATTCTCAGTTCAGTTAAACAGAGGAAATTTTATCCTATAGCTCTTTATCAGCTTACTTTCCCTAAATGAAAGTCATTCCAGAGACAAGATGCTAGACCAATGAACAGACTTCTGAGTCTCATTAGGTCTTTCTTCCCATTGTGACATGGACCCAAAGCTACAGTTCAAGTTTCTCACTTATGGCCGAATTTCCTCCAGGGAACTGCACAGGTTGCTTGTGTCTGTGTATAGGCCACCTGCAAAGAATTCTTGAGTAGAACTGCACTGTCTGACAGAGATTGTTATCCCTGTCTTTCCCATGAGATGCAGTCAATTTCTTCTTTCAGACTCAGCTTTAGACTCTGTCAGTACTCTGCCAAGAAGGAAGAGAAAACAATAGGCATCAGACCCTAATTCAACTGCTTTGCTCACAATGATGTGGTACTGCCACAGGTCTAAGTGTAATGGTATTATGTTGGAGATACGTCCCACAGATGTGAATGAAAATATTCGCTCTGTCTTGTACAACAGAGTAAATCAGAACCTAAGAACATATATCTGATCCATAAGCTTCTGAACCGAAGCTTTGTCTAAGAAGATATAGACCAAGTAAAATCCACACCAGCTGTTTGGTGGGCTGTGAACTGTGCTGGGGGCCTAGCAATGCCATCCAGAAGAGGCTGGAGAAAACTAGTATAAGGGCACTGAACAGTGCAGACACACTGGTATGGAAAGTACTTCTACCATCATACCTAGTCTTGCATGGGCAGGGAGAGTCTGGAAGGAAGGAAAGGGTCATCTAATAGAAGATTACTTTGAATGGTATGTGGGCTGGCTGATGTCCCACTGACAAATGCAGCAGGGCACGGGACTTGCCAGCCAAGCTGCAAAGAGGCATTAAATTATTGCAGATGTAGAAACAGGCAGCCACCAGGTAGCTGAAAAGTGAGCAGAACTGTAGCCTGTGGAAAGAGCTGTGAGACTGACAAAGATCCATGGGTGATCTCAGTTGGTCACCTCTACCCTGAGGGAGGAAAGACCTTTGGAGAATGGTGGGCACACGGGAGGACAAAGCGATGACAAACATTATCCCATGCTTCATGATGCACTCCATCCCACAGCTGAGGTCCCACTCAATTCTACCTTACAACAACCATGGGATGTTCTGAAATTGTGTCTAAATGTCAGGCCCTGAGGAGTCCAACACCGTCGCTAGTAGGTTTCATGTTCCTGTCTCAGGTACTTTATATGTGGGTACTGCTTTGCTTGCACATTTTAGCCTGCCTCAATTTATCACAAGAGGAGATACAGGTTGCATATTTTTGAATGCACTCTCTGTCCCAGTCTGGCTGATCAGCTCTCCACATCTCAGCTTTCTGCTCTGGCTTTGCCTTTGACCTCTCTCATGTCAAAGAACTTGGTCAAGAAACGATGACAGAGCTGGTGTCTCACTAGATATGTTCATTTGCACAGGGTGTACTGTGATTACAGTGACATGGAAGCAGTGTCATGTGCTTTCTGAATCCTGTACTTTTGTGTTTGAACCACAGCAAGGTGGATAAACAGAAGACTTCTTGAACAACCTCTTGCTTACCAACACATACTTCTAATTAAGATGTTCAGTCATCCTGGGATGAAATTATTCCACTGGGACATGACCAGCAAAGCATACAGAGTATAATGGAGATTTTAAATCAGGGGAAAAAGGAAGAAGGGACAGCAATACAAAGATTGTGAGGTCTTCTCCAGCTTCATAGGGAAATAGCTCAATTCTGAAACTGGAATAATATTATGGAAGTCAAACAAAAGGGAAGAAAATGAACACTTTCAGTGCTAACAATGGGGTATGCAAAAGCATCAAAGTGTTTAGGGAACACTGGTCACACTCAGCCCAACTGTCCAGAGGCTTCTACAAGATTCCCTGCCGCAGTGCTGAGAATTTGTCTACATTTCAGCTCAAATACAAATATTCTCTGGTTGTGAGCACAAGCATGCAACTGCCTTCTGCTGAGGATATTGAGAGGTAAGAAGACAGCTTCTTCTGACTTCTTAGCACTATGCTACCATCTGTATAATGAGCAGACCACACTTGCAGCCTGGATGTGGGCAGGGAACAGGACGGGGAATTAAAATGCGAGTGGGCAGTAGAAGAGCCACACTGGTCTTGTGGAGGTTATTTTGCAGCACATCTGCGCTGATGCAACTTTCTGCCTCTCTGTGCCAAGGAGTCCTCACCTACTACAAAGCCACATAGCAGAGAGGAGACTTGACCTCTCCCGCTGGGAGAAAAGAACCATTAAAGGTTTGGCTGTAGTTACAGAAGACATGAGTCACAGCCATTTGACACAACTGCAAATGGGAGAGAAAGCTAGAAGACAGCCACTGTCCACGGGTGTTCCAGCAGTGAAAAATACAACCAATGGTGTTAGGGCTTTCAGAAGTCAGAAGCCTGGGATGGCAGGAAGGAACAGGGGAGGTCCAGTAGTAAACTTTGCAGAGAGGAGAGGGTTCTGGACACAATATGCTCTTGAAAGCGATTTTTCTTTTCTTCAGAGTGAAGAAAATCAAGACACAAAAGAAATTAACAGGCCAAGGGACACACATGACGGGTCAAGGATAAATCGTCAGGGAAAAACTTGAAATATGTTCATCCCTTAGCTGTTTGAAGTATGGTAGAAACCAAGGTGATGGACTTCCAAATCCTCTGTACTTGGCTCAAGCTTGAAGCATTCCAAAGAAGAGATTCAAGCACATCAGCAGTGACCCCAGCTCACGTCACTGTTTTTGGGTCCTGAGAGTAACTGTCCCTGTGTAAGTGATGCTTCTTCATAAAGTAAACCTTCTGAGGAGTTGTGAACAGACCTCACATGCTATGAGACTGACTGTAATTGGTGTGAGAGAGATTTTTCTTTCTTACATGAACAAAAAGCTCTGCTGCAGTAACAAGACTCTCTCCTGCAAAAGATCAGGCACAGAGGGATTACCATACATCACTGAAGTGTGCTACATCAGGGTAGTAGGCAGCACTGTGTGCTCCACGATGTGCCTCCCTCAGTGCAGCAGCATGACTTATCCCATCATAAGGAGACCATCATTAACATTTCATACAGTCTCACATCGTGAGAATCATCATGGAATCATCAAACCATCCTATGTGTACAGTGAAGGGACAATCTTGCTCCCCAGAAAAGTCATATAACTGCTCTTTGATATCTCCTTTTGCTACTTGTGAGTCTTTTCTCGCTCCTCTCTGCTTAGTCCTCAGTTCTTACCTCTTATCAGGACCTCTTTGTACCAGGGATAGCTTGAGCTTCCATCACTTATGATCTTATATCTTAGTGGACTCAACTGAAAAATCTTACTCCAGTGTATTACTTACCTTGAACTCTAATTCATACTCTCAGTACAGGGCAGAACTTGACATTTTAATTTATAGTTGCTTATTTCTAGAAATGGCACTATGCATTATAATTGTGTTATTGCTTCATATAACTCTTTCCTGTCTAATGATCTTTGGTCTGTTTATGCAGGAAGCAACAAGAGACCACATTCTGTCAAAAACATTTAATAAGACCATGAGTTTGAAAGTGTACTTCCCCACATATTTTCATTTCATAAACATGCGTCGTAGTTTCAGTTAGAATAAGAGTTAACTTTCTTACTAGCAGCTGGTATAGTGTTATGTTTTGGATTTGGGATGGAAACATCCTGTCCTTCAGATGGCTGAAGACCGGACTGATGATGGAAATCAGCAAATTAATTTCTTGTTTTGCTTTGCTTTCGTGCATGGCTTTTGCTCTACCTATTAAACTGTCTTTCTCTCAACCCACAAGTTTTTCCTCACTTTTACTCTTCTGATTCTCTCCACTGTATGAACTGGGGGAGTGAGTGAGCAGCTGCGTGGTTCTAGCTGCTGGCTGGGGTTAAATCATAACAGTCCTTTTTGGCACCCAATGTGGGTCTCAAAGAGTTTGAGATAATGACAGATTTGATTGGAATGTGCTAGATCAAATTTATAGCTGTTATTGCTGTTTAGGTATTAATTGGCAAGCTCTTGTTTTTGCCATAGGGTTTGCTTGCCTTGCTGTAAATTAGATTCTTGTGCTCATTAGTGGTGCTCACTAGTGCTTCTTGCTTTTGCTGCTTACTGTACTGTGCCTAGGAACATTTTGATAACAGCAATGGCAATGCCCCTGGGCTGGCAGATGGCCATAGCATCACTGCTTTTTGTGTCCTGTGCTGCCAACAGGAACTCCGGGCTGGAACTCTAGTGTGAACTTGAATTGAAACAACTCTGCAGACACTAAGGTCAGTGAGGAAGGAGAGTGAGGAGGTACTTTAGGCACTGGATGAGGTTCCTCTGCAGCCTGAGGCTATGACCATGGTGAAGTAGGCTATCCCTCTGCAGTTCATGGACATTAACTCTGGATGCCCAAAGGACTGACTGCAGCCTGTGGAAGGGAAAAATGCTGGAGCAGTTTGTGACGAATTGAAGCCCATGGGAAGGACTCATGGTGGAGAAGATCATGGACAACTGTCTCCTGTGGGTGGGACCCCACGTTGGACCAGGGGAAGAGTGAGGAATTCTCCCCCTGAGGAGTAAGGAGCAGCAGAAACATGTGATGAACTGACCGCAACTCCAGTTCCCTGACCCCTTTGCCACTTGGGATGGGGGGAGGCAGAGAAATCAGGACTAAAATTAAACCCGAGATTTGAGTCACATGTTATGGGAATTTCTATAGCAGGAATCCCTTGTTGCTAGCCAGGCTGGGAGCACAGGGAGGAGTTCATTGCAATGTTAAATCCTATAATTTGGCTGAAAGGGGCCAGGAGTTGAGATTGTTATGGATATACCTTTAAATTGTTGTAACCCGCGATTTGCATTGCATGTTTTAGGAATTGCTATACCATGGACCACCTGAACAAATGAAGGACAGGTCTTAAAAGTAGGCTTCTGTTCACTGCTTAAAAGAAGCAGTGAAACTGCAGCAGTGACCCGACCTGAGCTGTCTTTGCAGTCCAAAGTCATGTCCAGTTTGTGGACGTTTATGGACATTTTACAGACATTCCATAGAGGTGGTCGGTGGACTAAGGGAACAATATCTGTGTATTCTATCAAAGGATGGGAAGGTGGGTGGTGGTTAATAAAGTTGTATTGGATAGTGTGGGACCTGAGCATGATGTAAATGGTATGGAATAAGGGGTGGAAAATGTTGTGGTTTCAGTTGGGATAGAGTTATCTTTCTTACTAGCAGCTGGTACAGTGCTATGTTTTGTATTTGGGATGGGAATAGTATGACAGTGCACTTAAGTTTTCAATTGTTGCTAAGCAATTAAGGCTTTTTCTGCTCCTCATACTGCCCTGCCAGCAAGTAGCTGGAAGTGCACAAGGAGTTGGTAGGAGACACAGCAAGCACAGCTGACCACAGCTGACTGAAGAAATATTCCATGTCACATGATGTCATGCCCAGTATATAAAGCTTGGGGAAGAAGAAGGAAGGCAAGAACGTTTGGAGTGATGGCGTTTGCCTTCCCAAGTAACCGTTATGCGTGATGGAGCCCTGCTTTTCTGGAGATGCCTGACTGCCAATGGGAAGCAGTGAATGAATTTCTTGTTTTGATTTGCTTGTGCACACGGCTTTTGCTCTACTTATTAAACTGCCCTCATCTCAGCCCATGAGTTTTTCCTCACTTTTACTCTTCCGATTCTCTCCTCCATATGAACCAGGTGAGTGAGCGAGCAACTTTGTGGTTCTAGCTGCCAGCTGGGGTTAAACTATGACACCATATGTCTGCAATAGCATGCAGAAAAATAAAAAAAAATTAATTTGGAAACATCCTGCCCTTTATAGAGTATGTATTTCCTCCTCAAACCATGATCTGGCACCCAAAAGAGAGATTTTGCTCTGTGCCCTGCCGATAGCTGAATCACAGTCTGTTGGCAAACATTAGAGGCTTCTGATTCAACACAAGAATAATATTCCTCACCACTCAGCAGAATAAAATTTGCCTCCTTGAAGGCGTTCATCAGCTGCACAATTTTAAGAAATATCAAGCACTAGTTAAAAGATAAGAAGCATGCCATGCATATCCTTAGAATACACAACATATGATAAGACTGGTGAAAGTTAACAGACTGAGTAATTGCCTCTCCCGTTTCACTCTTAAGAATTCAGTGAAACTCCCTTAGTTACATGCTTGAGGTTCTGCCTTAAGCTCTAGATAAAAGTTAATGAAGGAGAGAGGTAGAACAAGAAAAAATCAGTGTTGGACCATACTTCAGCCAAACTCAAGCATGTAAAGAATCCCAAGTGACTTCAATGGGAGCCTAGCTTGTAAGCTCAACGTGGTTAGTTTGGCCTGAGTGTTCTGCAATTGGCTTTGAGTGACAGGAAGAATAGGAGGCAACCTGAAGAGTCCAAACTAAGTGTAGCTGCTCTTTGGGTCATGTACGATAAATCTAGACAAGAACCAAATTTTCTTAGGGTTTGTTATTAGATTTGCATGGCCAGACTGAACAGAACAGTCCTGGAGAGTTTTCCTGAGATACAAACTTAAAACCAGCTTAAAACCTTTCTTGAAATCATACTAGCTTGATATTCTAAAGTTTTGTGGTATCCTGGAAGTATTCTTGGTTGTCTGGCAGGGTGCTACATCTCGTTCGTAGTTTTTCCTGCAGCAGAGGTGTTAATAACCTTTTATTCCTGAGCAGTATCCTGGGGCAGGATGTTTCACCTTACATAACTTTAAATATCTAGAGAGCAGGTGATCGTGTGAATTAGACTTACTTTATGTTCAACCTAAAGTCATAGGCAGTAGCAAAGTAGGTCAGATGAGCCGTGTCCCAGAAAGAAATGCTGACTTCTCTCTTGCACTGCTTTGGAATTCTGCTGTTAGAAATTATGGAAATATCATAATTCCCCAGGAGGCAGCTTGAAAAGTGGTTAGAATCAGAGGTTAACAGTTTGAAGAACTAGGTAGGACAATTGTATGGAAGTGCTATAATGACAATTCTTACCCAAGAAGCCCCACTCCCTGCAGGCAAGCGCATGTCCACTTGCCCCAGAGGTTCTTCCCTTTTTCCAGTCATGGAGTCTGCTCCACTTCTTTTTGCCCTGAGTTTCATAATTCTGTAAAACATCATACGCCAAGTGCTCACAGGCTGCCCTGTGACTGGCACACACCAAATATGCAAGGATCCACCTGTTTAAGCCACAATTTTATGGCAAGTAGCCACCATTTTGTTAACTGTCATGCCCCAGATGTTTTCATACTGGTCTGCGATTAGCTGTTTCTTGACTCCATCATACTTATATATAGCACACATTGATAGGCACACACATAATCATAAATTAAACATACATGTATATATTCATAAGAGTATAGCTATGAAAGGTAGAAAATACTCTTTAAGAAGAGCTAAGGAAATGAATAACTAAAGTTTAAATGTGAATAGAAAGCAATTACACAACAGAGAGGTTCTGTCCCCATGCTGCGTTACAAGGCATCTGAACAAGCCTTATCAGGTCTGGGGTAGGGAAGGCAGGGGGCATTACAAGAGTGGGAGACACAAACAAGGTACAACATGACTGAATGCTATGAACGCATATCCAGAGGCCAATCAAGCGGTCCCCTGTGCAAGTCCTGTGCTATGCATAGAAGAAACCAGTCCTGTGAGCTGAACCAACAGGCCCCTGTACCTGGCCACAGTCCAGCTGGATGACTGTACAGTACGACTTGTGCAGATTTTGGGGCTTGCACAGTGGAAAATGAACATGGAAAACCAGAAAAAAATGCCCACTTCAGAAGAATGTGTCTGTGGGGGCTACAATAAAAAGCCCCTCAAGTTTTTCTAATGCAGGCCACACAGGCTGGGAGAACTGGGCCCAAGAACTGGAAAGTGAAATTTTCAATAAGTTTCAGACAGACAGGGAAGTTGTTGATTGTGAGCTCCCTTTTCCCACAGTTGCGGGAGGGGGGTCTTGAAGCTACCTGTAAGTAGCTACACAGTGCAGGCTTGTGCTAAATTTGTTTCCTTATCCTTAAGTCAATGACCTTAGAGAAACTTTCAAAAAGCTCCAGCTGACTGGTTGAGAAGGCAGAAGTCAAAAGTGTGCTATGACCTACTCACATTCCTGTCCAGGGCCTGGCACACGTAGATGGGACAAAGGCATTCTGAGCAAAAAGGCTGGAGAAGTTTAGCAACTAACTGCTTCATACACTGTTAACAAAATTTATCTGTACATGAGTTCAATTGGTTGTCAGGTGTTGCATTTCTTGCATGGGTGTAGTAGCAGCAGGTCGCTAGGCATGCTTGCATCACTGCTTCTGTTAAAAAACATTTACAGTGTTCCTGGGAAGGTGGGAAACTTGGGAGATACAAATTGTCACTCTGAACAGAAGGCAAGTGGCAACCTGCCTTTCAAACCAGGACACTTTTAGTTTACACAAGGTGGCAAGAAACCACTTTAAAAGATCAGGTGATTGTGGCAGTGGTGGATGTGCAGTGGCAGGCAGACTTGGTGGATATGCAGTGATTTTCCACACATGACAGTGGTGTTACGTACAACTTAACAGCTACAAACATATTAATCAAGCATGCCTGAACCATCATTTCAAAAGGTAAAACAAGCCCTGAAACAGCCCAGGCTTTAAAAACAATTTTTAGCAGATGGCCAGACACCTCAGAAATTACAGACAGACCAGAGAAAAGAATTTTTAAATCAGGTTTTAAACAGTCTGTTATACGATGTTCATCATTTTCTTACTAGTAATGAAGTAAATTCAGTAGTTGTAGAACATTTTAACATGACACTCAGAACCAAGACGTGTGATTAATTTTACAGTGTGCAATACTTTTTGCTACACTGATGTGTTATCAGAGTTTATGAAGAGCTAGAACCGACATTTCCACAAACCACTCAGAGCCAAGTCTGTGGACGTGAACCCTTTCAACTCATTGGAAAGAGTGCTCCAACAAATGTCAGCAGAAACAACATGGTGGACTCTGTGTATCTAGTGGCAGGGGACTTCCCGTGGTAAGGTCATTATGAGATAAACATGGAAAGGTAGAAGCTGCTGCCAGCCAGTCTCAGGGCAGCTTGTGAACACTTGTGGAATAAAATTTCGCAAAATGTCTTGCCCTCGGACCAAACCAAGGTGCAGCAAACAGACCATGTGCCCAGAAGAAGGGCAGGACTTCCAGGTGCATGTGTATGCCTGCAGGGGGCACAGCTTCTGCCCAGAGCTGGGGGCAGGGCACCTCACAGATTTCATTGGGGTAAGAATTGTCTATGTAGGGCTTTGGGAGATGTTAGAAGGTCTGCAAGTATGAGGAAAGAGAAATTTTGACAAGTGCAAGGATTGCAGGAAAGAATACGACCTGCAGCTACTCAGGCTGTTCCAGAAAGCCTTCTATTCATGCGTGCAGATGTTTCATTAATATTGGGTCCATGTTGAAGCTGCATTGCATAGCAAGGGTACCAGGTGGTTTGAAGGCAACACTGAGGAGGTAGAACCCGATGTCACCAGGCTGTCTGCAAGGTCTGGGGTAGCAAAGCAACTCCTATTACCAGGGCAAAGCAAGAGCATTGACAAAGGTGCAGAATGCAAAAGGATAATTTATTTCCCAATGCCAAGGTAGGCAAGCCCATCTGTCCAAAAAATATGGTTCAAGGAGCAGCTTAGAGCATTCAAGCTGATTGCTAGCATGGATCAGAGTCAACAGCCCACCTTCAAGCAAGTTATCAGACAGTACCTGTATATCATAAGCCAACCCATAGCAACTTCAACAATTCTGAAATGTCTATTTTCACCACACACACTGTATTTAATACTGCAAAGTTCATGACAAGCTGAAGTGAAGACTTGCTTCAGGACATCAAATATACAAAAAGGAGTAAGAGCTAACACAGTCAATCAGAATACAGACCCAGACTATTTTGGAAGAAGCTGAAAATTATTTTACAAAAAAATCTGTTCAAATGGGAAATCACTGGGGGGAAGAGCGAGGGGGCAGGGGGGCAGAAAATGCTAGATTGTAAGCTTGCATCCAGTCCTATCTGTGGATAAGGTTTTGGATTCATAAAGTGAATCCAAAGTGGCTTTTTTCATCCAGTACTTCAACTCATTTTATTTCTCATAGCCAATTCCTGATAATTGAGAGTAAGAACCTATTCTGTTTCCCTAGTGGGTGGAATCAGCTTTCGGTGGCTTACATACTTGTATCAAGAGACAGATAGATGGAGTGGCTTGTGAGTGACCAAAAATGAATCATAGAATCGTTTAAGTTGGAAAAGACCTATAAGATCATCGAGTCCAACCATGAAGAGGGGTTAAGTGGGGAGTACCATTCTGAAAGTGTTGTGGTACAGTCTTTAGCTGCACACACACTCAGATGGCACAGCTGTGGCTTCCAATCATTTCCCATTTTGTTATTTTGTCCCTTCAGCTTTGTCATTGGAAACAAGACATTTGCAGAAGCTTGGTACAAAGCTCTTCTGTCACATCTGCTCAAGAGGTTTCTATCAATTGACCTCATTGTCAGTTTCATTCATCTGCTTTCAATGCCCTGTTTGCCCAGGTTTTCCCTGGAATTGAATGCATGAGAAGCAAGTAGAAATATGATCAGGCTGAAAATGCCGTCACCTCAAACTACACTGAATCCAGATGCCCACTATTAAAGCTCTATTCTGCCTCTGCATGAGTAAACCTCTTTCCCTGGGCTATGTGTTCAGTTCAGTTCCATCCCTTATCTAGCAGATAGGAGCATATTAGTGGTAGACACTCTTTCCAGGCACATGAACAAATGCCAGCAGTCTGAGCTGGCGATGAGTCATCATAAAGAGAAAGATGGCTTCTTTCACTCTCAAACCCTCAGCAGTTCACAGGGAGGAGCAATAGGTGAGTACCACGGCTGTAGCACAGTGTTAAAACTCATGTGGAAAATAGTCACATTAATTATTTTAATTATTTTAATTAATTAATTATTTTTCCTCACGATTTCAAATGACTTCCAGTCATGAGCAAGCCAGATCTGGCCTATCCCAGTAAGATCTTTGCTAGCTAGAGTTAAACCCAACTGTCTGGACACATGTACTGCCACACTGAAATGGAATTTACTGTCTACGTACTTCCAGGAGATCCAGAAACACCACCACTCACTAGCAGGATGAAGAAATAACCTCATGACCTTGGCTAGGCCTTCAATCAAACTAAAACCAGAGCCTACATCCTCTGGATTGTTGCCTGGTGCTTTATTAATTAGGTTCTCTCTTAATGTGGTGCAGAAATTAAATACTGAAGCCTACGAGCTGCATGAGAAACATCAGCCTTTCTACATCTGGTACACAAAGCACAGGCTTTGCTGCACTTAAAACCTTTACGCTGACCTTCCCATCAGAATCCTTTCCATAAAATTCCTGTATGTAGCCACTGGAGAGAACTCATTTCCTAGGAACAACCAGTCCTCTGAGCACCATATGCTAGCTGACCCCTAAAAATTTTCTGTGCTCTCGAAACAGACTCAGACATGTTAACAGGCAGAAGACTTTACATGAGGACCGGCTGGAAGCATTGTCAGGTCTCTCCTTTGCTCCCACTGGCTGCTGTGTGCTCTCTGACTCCATCTGCAACTGCTGTGAAATCCTCTGGATTACTCAGGTTTTCCACTTTCAACCCCACACACTGCAGCAAACTGATACACATAACTAAGTAGATTTAATAGATTTCACATCCCAACTGTCCTGGTTTGACCCACTAACAGGCTAGAAAACAACACCATTACTTCCAAGGCAGAACTTCTTGTTGTGGTTTAATTTCAGCCGGCAACAAATAACCATGCGGCCACTTGGTCAGAACCCCACATATGTGCAATGGGGGGGAGAATCGGAAGAAAAAGGCAAAACTCGTGGCTTGAGACAAAGTCAGTTTAACAGAACAGCAAAGGCAACAGGAAAACAACAACAATAACGCTGATAGAAGAATGTACAAACATAATTGTGGCTCACAACAGACCTGAGATGCCCCAGCCAGCTCCAAGTGGTGACTTCCCCCTGTGGCTCCAGCCTGGGCATGGCTCAAATGGGATGGAATACCTGTGTCCCTGTCAGAGCCTGGGGAGGATTAACCCTATCCCCGCCGGAACCAGGACACTTCTGTTCAATCAGCAAACAGCTGCCTCCCATCAGACTCTCAAGGTTGTCTTGGGACTGTGGACCGGCCAAAGCTGTGAGTGACACACACCCTTCTTTACCTGAAGAAAAATGCAGGAATGAAATGCAGACTTCTGCTGTTACACATTGCATTGTTTCCTCCAATTCCTTCTCTCTCAAGCTTTCTATTTTTAAGACTCAGTTCTTCTTAAGCTGTAAGTTGAATGTCAACATGCTAATTGGTTGAGCCTGGTTTAGCAGTCAGCTAACACTGACTGGTTTCTTGCAGTCAGTCACTTCATTTCCGCAGGTCACCTTCAGTTCCTAATTTCCTTCCAGTTTTATCAGTTTAGAAAAATGTGTCACATTCTCTTGTTACAGACCTATCTTTTATGGGAATGGGAGTATATCCTGCCACCCTCTCAGGGTGGGCCAGACTACTGCATTGATCTCAAGGCTCCTTCCCACTCAAGTGTCACAGCAGTGTTTTACACAGATATTTCCACCACTCCATGTCTTGCCTGGACATTCATCACAATGCAGAGAGTGACACTGGTGTGACAGACAGCTGTCTTTCAAAGGGATGTGGGAAACACCCATGGGGAACTCAGGTCCAGACACATAATTTAGGTACAGTAGCTTCATGCATTCCACATGTGAGCTGTGTCACAGGAGCTGACCCTCTTAACCCAACCCAGTATGAGGGAAAACCTTTTTAGCCTAAGCTTCAGTGAAGAGCCTTTAAATAACATTGTTTACTTTATCCTATCTTCACGATTCAAGAACATACACACACAAATGAAGATTGCTCTCACAGTTGAGCAGTCTGTAAATTCAGTGGTGTCTGAGCTGTTACACAAAGCTTTCTCTTTTTGTATAACTACAACAACTTTATTTTCACCATTTCAACAGTTATTGCAGGTCCCCACAGCCTCTTCTGTCTATAGACCACGCTCTTCTGGCCTTCACAACTCCAGATCCCTTGCTTGGGGTAGCAAATTTCTAAAACCCAGTAACCATTTTAAAGTCAGTGAAACAATCTACCCAGTAGATCTACCCAGTTTACCTACTGCCAAAGATGGCAGGTTTTCGGATGAAGTTAAGGATGTCTTTTGATTGCTTCCTAGCATCCCACAGTCAGTCAGAAAAAGTAATTTATCTAACACAGATATTTTAGCAGTTAAACAAGGGAGAGGAATGATTGTGGATTATTGTCGTGGTTTAGCCTCAGCTGGTAACAAAGAACCATACGGTCTTTTGCTCACTCCCCTCCCAGCAGTGGGATAGGAGGAGAATCGGAAGAAAAAGGCAAAACTCGTGGGCTGAGATAAAGGCAGTTTAACAGAACAGCGAAAGAAAGAGGAAAACAACATTAATATTGATAGAGGAATATACGAAACACATTTAATGTATCACCACTCACAGACTGGAACCCGAAGCCCAGACGTGTCCCAGGTGGCGATTCCTGCCCTCTTCCCCTGGCCTATATTTCCCTGACCTCTTCCCCACCTGTATACTGAGCATGGTCACATAGTATGGAATACCCATTTGGCTAGTTTGAGTCAGCCAAACCCCTGCCTCCAGAGGTGTCCCATCCCAGCTCCTTGTGAAAATTAACCCTATTCCCACTGGAACCAGGATAATTATAATACTTTAGTGTTGACTTTTTCCTCATTAGGACCATATGTCCACAGCATATGTCCAAAACACTGTAAAAAACCCACACTTTCATGTCATTGATGGCCTTCCCTAACTAGCACAATCTACAGGTAGGAGGAGATCTTTTTAATGGATTTGTCTGCATCTTCCTTTAACTCTGCTTGTTGCTTGCTCCACTTCCAACGGCTTGATTGCAGCTCCAGCCCAGCCACTCAGTGTCTCCCCTCTCAAGGCAGCAAAGATCCTGCTGATGTAATCACTGTTATTATTCTTTGCATTTTAATCTCTTCAGAGATAACAAAGGAGGAAAGAGGGAGGGAGGAAGGAAGGAAGGAAGGAAGGAAGGAAGGAAGGAAGGAAGGAAGGAAGGATTAATAAATCCAAATATATTCTTTCTAAATAAAGAACAGATGTCATGCATCCTTCTCAAGACTGTGGGTGAACTAACATCTCTGTAATGAGCGATGTCTGAGTAACACTGACTTGGCTAACACACCAAGGCCCAGGGGGAGATTTATTCCTGTTCATCTTCCTTTTACCTCCCAGGAAGTCAGGGAGCAAGGCAAATTGCAATAATTTGTGACTGTAAAGCAAACACAGAGACCTAATTGTATTGTTTTTCACCAACAGTCACTTTAAATAAACTGCCCTGGCTTGTGTTTGCTTTTCTAAAGCCCATTAGTTCTGTCAGTAGTGTTTTTCTTGGAGGAAAAAGTTATTCTAGCTGAGTAGCCTTTGATTATTTTCATTATTATCTGAGACACTTGTATGACTTACAAAACATTCACTACACCCTCTGGCTCCAAATGCTGTTGTCTCTTTTCAGCATTGCTTGATTTGGTTTGAGAGATTGATGTAATTCAACTGACAGAAAATGATTTAGTCAGATCTTAAAGCAGGTTTCTTGCTTGACCTAAAAATCTAATTTCCAATCAGGAATTGGTCTCTGGTTGCCTTAGAAATTTAAACATAGACAGACAGACAGACAGATGTGCTCTTTTCTGGTGCAGCTTTATTTGTTTTGCCTTCTGAATGTCATGGCATATGTTCACATGAAGCATCCTTACACATACTTTCTCTTTCACAATACTGGTTATACAGACACTCTGGGCAGTAGCTGTTTAACTGTTCATTGCAAATCTCAGTGTTAAGAGGACAGCACCAAACCCACACTAAGGTTGTTGTTTTAAGGATGACTAACAAAGCAAGAAGGCAGATTGAATAATTTTAAGGTACCTCTTACGTGTCTGTACTAATGGCTCTTACAATATTTTCCTCAGTCTACAGAAACAACATAAAATGTGGGAAAGTGAATTGTGTGATGGCTTACATAAATGTCCTGTTCTTTTAAGCTGCTTCCGTCTGGCTAAGGCTGGAAGGGACTACATCCTCAATCCCCAGACGTAAGAAATCAGGAAAGGAAGGCAAGAGATTGGCATGGCTGAGTTGAGACCTGCTTGACGAGATAAAGGGCAATAAGGAAATACACAGGCAGCGGAAGCAGGGACACTGGGAAGAGTATAGGGTTGCTGCCCAGTTGTGTAGGGATGGGGTCAGGAAGGCCAAGGCATGGCTGGAGCTGAACTTGGCAAGGGACACAAAAAATAATAATAAGGGCTTCTATGGGTATGTCAGCCACAGAAGAAAGGTCAAAGAAAGTGTAGTCCCCCCAGTGAACATGACTGCCAAACTGGTAACAATGGGCAAGGAGAAGGCTGAGGTCCTCAACAACTTTTTTGCCTCAGTCTTCACTGGCAACCTCTCTTACAACACCTGTTGAATAGATGGACCGCAAGACAGGGACATGGGGGAGCAAAGTCCCTTCCACTGTAAGAGAAGATCAGTTTCATGACCACCTGAGGAACCTGAACATAAATAAATCTATAGGCCCTGACAAGAAGTATCCCAGAGTCCTGAGGGAATTGGCTGATGTAATTACAAAGCCACTGTACAAGAAGGCAAATAGCATCCTGGCCTGTATCAGAAATAGTGTGGCCAGCAGGACTAGGGAAGTGATTGTCCCCCTGTACTAGCCACTGGTGAGGCTACAACTTGAGTACTGCCTTCAGTTTTGGGCGCCTCACTACAAGAAAGACATTGAGGTACTGGAGCGCGTCCAAAGAAGAGCAACAAAGCTGGTGAAGGATCTAGAGAACAAGACTTCTGAGGAACAGCTGAGGGAACTGGGGTTGTTTAATCTGAAGAAAAAGGAGGCTGAGTGATCTTATCACTCTCTACAACTCCACAACTACCGGAAAGGAGGTTGCAGCAAGGTGGGTGTCTGTCTCTTTTCCCAAGTAACAAGTGATAGGACAAGGGGAAATAGCCTCAAGTTGTGCCAGGGGATGTTTAGATTGGATATTAGGAAAAATTTCTTCACAAAAAGGGTTATCAAACATTGGAACAGGCTGCCCAGGGAAGTGGTTGAGTCACCATCCCTGGAGGTATTTAAAAGGCATGTGGATGTGTCACTTAGAGACATGGTTTAGTGGGACCTGGCAATGTTATGTTAATGGTTGGACTTGAAGATGTTAAAGGTCTTTTCCAACCTAAAAGATTCTATGATTCTATTCTATGAAAAGTCATGGCAGTCAGGTGAAGTCCTTGGTGACTGGAAAAAGGGAAATATTACACTCTTTTTAAAGGGTAGAAAGGAGGACCCTGGGAACTACCAACCTGTCAGTCTGACCTCTGTGCCTGTGAAGGTCATGGAACAGATCCTCCTAGAAGCTATGCTAAGGCACATGGAGGACAGGGAGGTGTTCTCAGACAGCCAGCATGGCTTCACCAAAGGCAAGCCCTGGCTGACCAACCTAGTGGTTTTCTATGATGAAGTGACTACATCAATAGACAAAGGAAGAGCTGCAGATGTCACCTGTCTGGAGTTCTGTAAGGCCTTTGACACAGTCCAACAAAACATCCCTCTCTAAATAGTAGAGATACGGATTTGGTGGATGGACTGTTTGGTGGATGGGGAATTGGTCGCATGGTCACATCCAGATGTTAGTGGCCAATGGCTCAATGTCAGGATGGAGATCAGTAACGAGTGGTGTTCCTCAGGGGTCCATATTGGGACCAGTACTGTTTAATGTAATAGAATCATAGAATGGTTAGAGTTGGAAGGGATCTTCAAGATCATCTAGTTCCCTGGGCAGGGACACCTCCCACTAGACCAGGTTGCTCAAAGACTCATCCAACCTAGCTTTGAACGTTTCCAGGGATGGGACATCCACAACTTCTCTGGGAAACCTGTTCTGGTCTCTCACCACCCTCACAGTAAAGAATTTCTTCCTAATATCTGATCTAAATCTACCCACTTTCAGTTTAAAACCATTACCCCTTGTCCTATTGCTACAGTACCTGATAAAGAGTCCCTCCCCATCTTTTCTGTAGTCCCCCTTTAGGTACTGGAAGGCTGCTATAAGGTCTCCCTGGAGCCTTCTCGTCTCCAGGCTGAACAACCCCAACTCTCTCAGCCTGTCTTCATAGGAGAGGTGCTGCAGCCCTCTCATCATCTTCATCAATGACGTAGACAGTGGGATCGAGTGTACCCTCAGCAAGTTAGCAGATGACACCAAGCTGAGTGGTACAGTTGATCAGGTTTCAGCTGGTCAACTAATGTTCAACAACTTTTGCTGCACTTGCAAACTCCCAGTGAGTTTGCTGAAATGTTCAATCAATTCACAAATTAGCACTTAGTATCAAAAGCATGTGGCTTGAAAAATCTGAGCAGGGGCTACAATTTCTGTTATGTTTACACATTCTGTAAGATTTAATTTTTTATTAAACATTTCAATTCTGTTGTTTAGTCTTGTTTTAAGGAAGACAACCAAGAAAAACAGTGAGGGTTGCTCAGTGGTTCCTCGGTGCCCCAAGGTATCAGGGCTCCTAATTCACAGTGCTCATTTCTAATTAACTGTGATAATTTATGTACAAATTTCTGTGTAAAATGTAACCTTTTATTTTTCTATTTGTATTCAATCTATTTTCAAATACACTCTGTCATCCAAAGTAAAAGACATTAGGACTGTTTGCTACAATATGAAAACATACAACCTTACATGTAAGCATTGAAAGCATTAAAAAATGCACATACTTTTTAAGAAGAGCAGCTATCTTTCACAGAAGAGAAACTGCTTTCCACAGATGTGATTTTCTATGTATGAGAGCTGTACACATGCAGCTTGTTTTATTTGACATCAGATGTTCCTGCCAGCCTGACGCTGGTGGAATACATCAGAAATTTTCTTTTACATCCAAAATTTTCTTTTGATATTATTTCTAATAATAGATCAAAAATAGCCTGCTTATCGAACATTCATATCTGAAATTATTGTTCTTTTATGGCATCTCAAAGAAATGCACATTTTTTTCCAAACTTAGGAAATCCATGCTGTTGGATATATTAATCCTTTTTCTTTTTGGCTTGAATCCTCAAGCCATCTTGTTACCATTGTTCGGATTATGACTGTTGTGTATGTGTTCTTTGTCCCTCTGCTTTGTTTTATAGCAGTCCTTCTTTCAGTGATGCTGCCCATTACCACTAGTTTTGTGGAACTACTCTTTTACTCCCTGTGCAGATTTGCAGACCAAATATTCCCCATTCCTTTCTACCCCTCTTCAGTTGGTTACGTCGTGTCCCAGGCTTCCTAAATACTGATGTTTACTGCCATGTCTTCTTGCAAAGTCTTCAGTCCTGCAGCATCATAATCATGCAAATTAAGCCACTTGAGTACTTGGCCAGTTTCTGAAATGCTTCCCTGTTTAGAGAAGCAGCCCTAAAATCGGAAAGGACAGCTGCCTCCCTGAAAGTATATCTTTGGAAAACTGCGGCTACTCAGCATTTCAAGAGGAGGTTTTAAAGACTTGAAGAGTCTTCATTTCTCATGGGCCCAACAACTCCTGGAGGCACACTGCTGAATCCTGAGTTTATTTAGACACAGGATATGTCATCCTCGCATCTCCAATGCTGAGAAGTGTTGCTGCAATACAGGTATTAGTCTCAGCACTGAGAGTGCACCTGGAAATGGTCTGGAGAGCTGGTTTATAGAGTGTAGAGGTAACATATTCATGGTAAGCTGCAAACAAAAATAACAGATATTTTCTGAATTACCTAAAGTTTAAGCAGCCTCTGAGCAGGGCCTATGATAGGGTCGCTTTGCATTCAGCAAGGGACAAATTCACAAAGAATCACAGCATAACTCTTCCCAAATGTGAATGCAAGAAACTGTCTATGGCAGCCTGCTGGGACAGGGAAAAGGACAAGGAAAAGAAGACTACGAAGTGTGCTTTCCTTTCGAAAAAATGTGGTGTAAGGCTATTGGCATCAGGTGGACACAAATGCTTAAACAGAGCTGCAGCCAAATGTCTTCCAGACTTTTCCATTCGAAAAGGAATTCAAGACTTCTCAACTGCTGCTGGCATCCTACAGTATCCCCTGTGCATTGCTGCCTAACAAGCCAGCACATGCAAAATGAATGGCTCTGTGTTCTTCAGTGCTGTTAATGACATGTCTGTGCTCCCTAGCCCCACATCCCATGAGTTACGGAAGACTTTCTGCCCCAGAACAAAAAATCCAGCTCACGCACTTCAGAATATCTTTCCCATGTTGATTTTTTAATTTCTTTTGGGGTCTGGGGGGATTTTCTTGGACTGACAAAAGACATTGATGATCCAGCAAATCCACAACTCCCCAAGTTTGAAACAGCAGGAAGACTGCATCCTCTCTCTCTATATTTAGTTCTTCTCCTGGAATCCACCCTGGATCAATGTAGGAAATCCTCTCAGTGCACCTTCTGGGCTGAAGTAACAGAGTACCAGAGTGTACAGGTGATCCTGCAGCCTAAACTTCATGTTCAGGCTCAGATGGGTAATATAAGTGGGAAAAGTACATAAGAACTAGTTTTCCACCCACAATTTCATTCAGAGTGGAAAACAATAACAGCATAATTCTATTGCAATTCCCCATCTCTTCCAGAAACCACAGATAAATTCAGTAAACCAACATGGTCCTGGTATCAGGTAAATTATTCCCTGAAATAATGAAGGTGGACAAGTCAATGCTGCTGTATCCTTGCCCATTTTGACTGGCAGGTCTCAGGAGCCGAGGCCATCTTTTGGTCCACAATTGCACAATTAACGATAAATAACACCATTATGTGGGATATTACCTGACACTTATTGTGCCAAAGAACTGAGCATCTATAAAAGCATTGTTGAATTGTTTGTCTAGCTCCAGGGCTGTGGAATTATTTATGATAGATTGTCCAGTTCCTCTGTAGATAATTAAATCAGAGCCATAATTTGGAGTTTCATACAAATTGTGGGTATGACCTTGTCATGCAGAAAATCACTTAGAAAAGAGAAAGGATCAGAGATTCAGAGATTCTGTTTTCTAATTTTCATTGAAAAGGTCTTTGAGATTTAAAACAATTGTCATTAAAACCAGAACATTCATTACAGGTAACGTGAGAGATGGTTAATAACTTAGACAATGTCTTTTATCTCAGATTCCATCTATGAAAAACAGGAAATATGAATTCAACAAACAGGTCTTACCACTATGGGCATTGTGCCTTCCTGAGATAAAACATTTTTGCTTTTTTATCCATAAAAGTTGTTCAGTTTCTAATAGTGACCCAAATACAAGTAACAGAATCCAACCCATTGTCTTATTTTCTTTCTTATAAAGACTTACTGGGAAAATACCACATAAAGTATAGTGACATATTCAGACTATGAATAAGACTTGTCAGTCCAGGAGTCTTCTGGAGAGCATTGAAGAAAACTTTGTAATGTGGGTGACCGAGGAATGGACAAGGGTGGGTGCTCTACTGCATCTGACATTTGCAAAAAAGAAAGAACGGGTCAGGGATGTAAATGGCAGGACCAGCCTTCGCTGCAGTGACTATGAGTTCAGGAACTTGAGAGGAGGGAGCAGGGAAAAAAGCAGGAACACAACCCTAGACTTCAAGAGAGCAGAGTTCAACGTCAAGAGGTCTGCTTGGAAGGATCCTATGGGGCACTGTACTGAAGATGAGAGGTGCAGAAGACAGCTTGTTGATATTCAAAGATCACCTCCTCCAAGCTCATGAATGGATCATCCCAATGAGAAGGAAGCTACTCAAAAGTGGCAGGCCCTTGGAAGGTGACGCAGCAACCAATTCTGGAAGCCATTTCCAGGTACATGTGGGACAAGAAGGTGGTTGGGAGTGGTCAGCATGGACGTATGAAGGGGAAATTGTGCTTGACCAATCTGATAGCCTTCTACAGTGAGGTGGCTGGCTGACTGGAAGAGAGCAGAGCAGTGGATGTTGCGTATATTGACTTTCTCAAGGCTTTCAACACTGTCTCCCACAACATCTTCATAGGCAAACTCATAATGTATGGGATAGATAAGTGGACAGTGAGGCTGAACACTGGTGGGATTGATGAGCCCAGAGGGGTCTGATCAGTAGCACAAAGTCCAGCTGCAACTCATTCACTAGTGATGTACACAAGCGGTCAATACTGCGGCCAATATATCTTAAAATCTTCATTAATGTCTGCATGTTTGTAGATGATACAAAATTTTGAAGGGTAGCTCAGAGAACCCTTGTCAAGCTGGAAAACTGTGCTAACAGCAATCTCATGTAGGTCAACATGGGAAAATGTGAAGTCCTGCCCACGGAGACAAATAACCTCGTACACACCGTGGGGCAACCAGCTGGACAGCACCACTGCAGAGAAGGACCTGGGGATCCTGGTGGACAGCAAGGTGAGCGTGAGCCAGCAATGCCCCCTCAGGCCATCAGCAGCCTGGACTGCATGAGGAAGAGAGATGCCAGCAGGACAAGGGAGGTGATCCTTCCCCTCTTCCTCTCAGCACTGGTGGGGCCACAGCTGGAGTGTTGTGCTCAGTTCTGTGCTCCCCAGTACAAGAGAGACATGGGCTTTCTGAAGCAAGTCCCACGAAGGGCCAGAAAGATGACTATGGGACTGCAGCATCTTTCATACAAGGAGAGGCTGAGAGAGAGCTGGGACTGTTCAGCTGTGTGAGATTTGCTATTGAATAAATAATTGTAGGGTGATAATAAAAAGGTCTGCACAAATATTTCCTTTTTAAAGCTTCCATTTCTTTTCCGCCTCTGCTTATCCATTGCAGAGACAGGGAAATAAGGCAGAAACTACAGACATTTTCCCCCTGGCCTGAGACAGGAGATTGATCTCCTAAATGCATTTCTCAACCTAGTGATACTGAGAAACTCTAATCTCATGTTCTTAACGACCAATACTACTCAGCTCCAGAGGAAAATAGACTTATATTCTTTTTTTCACAGTATCTGAGTGATTATCAAATCAATGGACACATCTCTCATCACATGTCGAAGGCTAGGAACAATGGGAAGTCTGCTAGAGAGATCAAATGACTCCTGTACTGCTTTCATCAGCTTTTTCTAGTGATTTGTAGCTACATGATTTTCCCCAATTCAGCACACGTAATAGCCTAATTTGCAGATTTGACATTACACAAGTCTTCCCAAGAGCAAAAGGATTTGCGGTTTCCCCACATCCATATGAATCTATTGTGAGAACAGCCCCATTTTGACATCTCTTGCCCTGCTAAGGTTTATTGGAAGCTGATATCAGTATCTCCAGCTCAGGCAGTCTGTTCTTATATCTACAGGAAGATGTTTGGCAACAGTGACATTTCAGATTCCTTATTGAACACACTGAGTAATATATGCCATATCTCCCAGCCTATTAGCCGTGATGTGTTTTCTGTTAAACAGTTCCTCTGTTGCAAGGAAATGCCCTTAGAGTTCCTTTCAGGCAGCTGCCCAGAACTATCTGTATTGTGGAGGACATATGTCTTTGTCCTTGCTGTTTATTTTGGTTTAGTTGTGACTGTGCTCCTCAGGTCCAGCTAAATATTCCCGGCAAATATGTACAGGCTATTCACAACCACAACAGCCCTAAGATAGCTAGTGATGCATGTGTTTCTAGTGCTTAAGAACTCTTGCCCTGGGGCTAGAACTGAACAGCATCTTGTCTTGGAGCTGGGCAACAAAGGAAAAGGAAAAAAAGAATATCTGTGTCTCTTCTGCAGAGAGCACAAGGGCCTGACCATTACTAGGCAATATTTCCCCTAACACACTGCAGGCCTGGAATGAAGGCTGTGTAGCATAAGGACGATCTGGCGTGAAGCTGGATCTGCATGAAGCTGGAGTGCAAGAGTTAGTTTTCTGGGGCCTGTACTGCAGACGGCGACCTTGGAAAGGATCTGCCTGTTCTGTCCAGGTCTGCCAACATCTATACATGCACTTCTCTAATCTCCTATCATAGTCTGCAGGAGGAATCAGCACCTCTCTCTAGTGTGCTGTGATTCAGCTCATATTAACAAAGACAATCAAAACAGGTCAGAATAGTCATGATCTGAACGCTTCTGCCTGATGCAAAAAATTCCCTTCTAGGTCAGTAGTAGTTTTGGGTGCAGAAGATGTTGGAAGTTAGGATTGATGAGTCAGCCCTCATGGGTGGTATACAATAGACAGTGTTTCACAGCGGGACAGTTAGCTTCTGGCATCCTTATGTGAATGACAGCTTTTCCTCAGTCATCCTGCTGCTCTGAAGCTTCATCAGTCAGCAGGCTTTGCATGAACTTGGTCTTAGATAAGAGCCTTTCCATGTTCCCTGGGGTGTATACGAAGGAGGAAGCTCTGATGTGCCTCTAGGTCTATGGCATGCACACATGGTAAGTGCCAAGAGCTGGAAACAGCATGTCAGAGAAGATCCTGAGACAGCCATCACACTTCTCCAGGGCAAGTGCCTGTGAGCAGTGCCCATGGACAACGTGAGTTCTATCACAGGAAAAGGATGGCACCCTGAGAGATAGTCATAGGCTGACAGCAGGGCTGCTATTGGGGACATCAAGATATATTGTACACCTTCTGCCACAAAGATGACACTGATTCTTCCCCTTTACTGTCAGGCTATACTTCTAGGAT
Organism: Stercorarius parasiticus; assembly: GCA_013396915.1. Lineage (NCBI taxonomy): Eukaryota > Metazoa > Chordata > Aves > Charadriiformes > Stercorariidae > Stercorarius > Stercorarius parasiticus. The sequence goes on along the minus strand of VWZL01001922.1, from coordinate 823,141 downwards.
GTGTTTCTGATCCCTTCTCTAATACTGCATATATTTCTCCTAACACTTTCACCTGCCTGGGCTGCAATTCAGGTCTTGGGGTGCTACTACATGCATTGTAAACCAGTGCTTTGTGCTCCTGTCACCATGTGATTGCTTTTCTGTGTGGAAGAAAAGTAGTCAGAAAGGTGTTACCCAGTGTGGCAAGAGCACACAACAAGACCTGGACATTCTAACAAGCAATTGTCCTTACCAGGATCTCCATATAATTTTTTTTTTTTTTTAACCTGCCATTGTCATGGACTTCTTAATAAAGAAAATGTTTGCAGAATCTTATTCTGCACACTGCTTCTGGAAAATCTTTTTCTGGTCTCTAAATGGGCTTTTTATTGTTCTTTTGCTGAAATGGCTTGCATCTCCAGTAACAAGTCTTGTAGCATCACTACTGTTGTTGCTAAACCTCAAACAGCAACAGTACAGCTTTCTTCAACGCATCAGCAGTACATTTATACATGTGTCTAGCTGACATCACTCTGGGGTGAATTTTGGCCAAGAGATCAAGAATGGATTGTCATGACTGGTTGGTTTTGTGTATTCTTGTAGCACTTAGTGCTACCAGACAGGGAATCTCATGTCATTGCTACAGGTACTTTTGTTGAACAGAAAGACATAATTGTATTTCAAGGCAAGACAGGAATAGTAGGTGCAGATGGACGTGGCATCACAGGAAGCAGCGGGCAATATTTATTAGCATATTAGAGAGTTATTATGACATGTTTTTCTGTAGCCTGTGGCAAGTTTTAAAGGAGGAGTTTGTAGGAGAATGAGGGGACAACAAGATGTGTGTAAGGAACTCCCTTGGGTCTGAGTGCTATATTCAGAAGGCATAAGCACAAAAACAAACCAAATTTTGTAATTGTTTGCACTTCTCTGACCATTAGAAGGTTGGGGTGGAAGTGCCACAACAAGTTGCATAGCTTCTGAAGAGAGAGTTTTGGTTCTCTTTCATGCTGGACTCCCCTGTCTGTGGTGTATATCTGGCATCTCAGCAGACCTGTCAGTAGAAGGGTTAAATTCTGATCCAGCAGGCTCTCAGGTCAGACCAGAGAAGCACAACTTGAGTCATGAAAGGCAGAGCAGACTCCAGAAGAGGAGGTTTAGGATAATCTGCTACCTTTCTGAAGTCAAAGATAAACATGATAAAGCCTGATGGAGAAAAACATCCATACCAGAAAATCAGAAAAGAAACAAAAATGCATCTGGATTTCCAGTGCTGTGAAAATGAAATAGAAAAATACAACCTTGGCTAAAATAAATGTATATCAAATCAAATACAAAGAACATCTATTGCAGCTCACAGAAGTCTGTCCTGTGGTTTGAAGAAACCCAGTGAGCTGCTGTCCAGAGTCATCTCTGCACTTGACTTTGAGATCATTCTTGTTTTCCCCAGTTTGCAAGTATTCAGCTAGCCAGATTCTTCTGTTCTGAGAATACTGAAGCAGTATTATTGAATGGCTCTAGAAACAATGCTATTTCGAGGTACTGAAACGCCAATAGTTATTATAACAGAAATCAATCTGTTATGTGGTATTTCCTGAAAGCGCTTGACTACTCTCTTGCATCTTGTCACCATACCCAACTCAGCATTAAGAACCAAGAATGAATGCAAAGCAGGAATATTTTTATTCAAGGATGCAAACTCTTTAACTATAGCAGTGCTTGGAACCTTAGCATTCCACAAAGGAAATGCCTCTGCCCTGTGTTGGAGTGCTTTAACTGTAAGTGGACAGCATGGCAAGACGGGGTTTAGAGTGTACTTTATGAGTTTGCTTTGGTTCTGCATCTCTTGATTCCCTTTTTATTACCACTAGAGACAAACCACACTCATGAATAAATGTGGCAACTGCACAAACTTTAATGGAGGATGAAGGAGTTCAGTGAGTCTATTTTTCCTGTAATGCAGGAAAGGGGGTTCAGACAAGTTCATGTGATTGTATGTGCCAGTATTTGTTTTGAGACTCTTTATGCTCGTGCCTGTGTATTCAGGTTTTTTCAATCAAGAACAGATAAGTCTTTCAATAATATTCCCATTTCGTGCAACGTCTCTTCTGCTTTGGGATATTTATTTATTTTTGTTTCTGTATCGTCCATTATCTGCTCTGTGTGAAACATTTCTGCCCTGTCAGAGAAACCCCTCTTAACAGATTGCTGGGCAAAGAACAACTACAGTCTTCAGGTTTCAGTCCTGGGCCTGCTTCTCTAGTCTGAACTGTGTGCCATCAGATTGGCCTCCCAGAGCACAAGTCTGCTAGCTGACGTAGAAATGCTGCATTGTGAAAAGGAAGTGAACAAGGAGGAGAAGAGAGTCAAAGTGAGGTAGAAAAAATTTCCAAGTGAGTTTGTGACTGATCAGCTGTTCCATTTTAAAATTATTCTGATCCCCGAGTCCAGCTGCCTGTATGACATGGGTCATGCAACTCCACATGCTGTTCGCTGCGCCTCCAGTATCACCTGGAAAGCTATTCAGCGCTAAAAATTTGCGAGGAACTTCTCTCTTCATCAGAGAAAAATCCAAATGTGGAGCTAAATACAATACAGAACTTCCTATGGTCCCACTGTCATGTTAGAGGTAATCCTTAAACAGAGATTTCAATTTGTCAAAATTGAAATCAAAGCCATAGCATTTCCACTTTTTTGAGTTTTGCATTAAAACAATTAAGACCTGCTTCAGCAAAGCAATGTCCAAAATTAAATGGGATACTGAGCTCTGCCAGAAGCTTTTGTTTGGTTGCTGTCCTTTGCTTAGTCTGCACAGAATGCAGTACTGTGGTAGGAGAGCGTCGCACTGCAGTGCACGGTCATCACCTCTCAATGCAGGCTTTGGAGACTGCAGTGTAAGACTGCAGTGCTACACTGCAGAGCTGCGAGCTTTTGAAAAGCTGCAGTTAGATCTGGTTGAACAAGCAAGTGTTCACCAGGGGGATTAAACCTGTTTTGCTGTCTGCGAGCAGATTGTGTTCTTTGCAAATATTTCTATAAGAGTCAGAGGACTTGAAGGAAAATCAATTCTGTTTCCTTGCCAAGTTGGAGAAAAGGAGACTAGCTCTGGCAGCCCTCTTATATACAACTGAATGCTGCCCCAGAGTAGTTTGCATGCTGCATATTTTGCCAAAACAATGCAAAAATCCCCAAGGTTTACATTTTATGGTTCCTTATGGTATTGGTGAAAGGGAGGAGAAACCAACAGCAGCACAGAATAGGGAGCTTACACAGGGTAAGAAATTCCTGCTCAATAGGAATGCTGAGGAGTTTTTGTTTGAATGACCTAGCTTTCATCAGGAAAATCCAAACTGGAATCTCCAGGTTTTCCCTATGTCTTTCTCAAGGCTAGGTAGGGCTGGCGCTACGGGACTGCAATGATAAATAGCTAGTTTGGCAAGATAAGGAGCAGCATAGATGTCTTTCTGAGGTGACCTTACTCTGTCCTTTTATCCACACACTCTTGACCACTACTAGTGCTTCTGACAGGTGAAAACTAGCACCTCCAAACCAGCTGATGAGAATTACTTAATGGCAAAACGGCTTTGTGAGTTTGGACTGGAGGCATATGAGGAGGGCACTGTGGGGCAGACCACTGTTGCAAGAAATTCTTTGAGTACCTGCTAATTGCTCTTGTCAGCAAAGTCACAGGGTATTGCCCTTGTACCGTCTTTGTACGGTCCTGTTGTCTGAAAGCCAGTTCTGTACTGAGGAGAAATCACTGTAAGGTAGTGTTTTATGAGATGAGGTAGTTTGGCCTAGGATTGGCCTCAGATATTTACAATCTGTCAGTGTGCTCCTAATGGAAGACAGCACAAAGTATTTGGATACATTTGAACACCTACATTTAAAAACAGCAGGGTCTCTGCCTCTTTCAGAGCAGCAGAGATGGTTCTGTTTTACCCTCCAACAAGCGAATTTATCATTAAGCATTCTCCTGTTGTAGCCCCCACAAGTAATTTGGTGTGGCTAGACAAGGTCTTTTGTCACAGGCATGTATATTCAGATGCAAATAGCCTAATCAGATGCAAATGTGCCCCATTTATACATGAGTATGGATAAGTATGTAAAGCAGATCTCCTCCTCAAACGGTCATACAAAGAAAGAGTACTGCCATGTAAATGAAAGGAATAGCAAATACAAGGCTGCCTGTGTTTCTTGGCAGAAATAAGTTTCTCCTAGGACAAAGGTCTGCAGCAGTCCCTGTAAACTGAAGGTTTTGCTAAGAACCAGAGGTTTGGGACTGCTGAGGGTGGAAACTGTATATCTGAGAGGGGAGGATGATGTTGTTCATACCTTGTTTTTGTAAACTCTCTGATATGACCAGTTCATAGGGCAAGTCCTGTGGCAGATGGGTTTGGTTAGACACAGAAAGTCTGTTCTCAAGTTCTATTTTTTCTTGAGTTAAACAGTAGCAGAAAGCATTATGTGTTGGTAAGACCAGAATCATCCAAGAAATAAACACCCATTCTGAATTCTGTAAATAGATAACCACCTGCATGTTGGCTGCCTCCTCTTGGAAGGGATGAGAAGAACCTTTTAGTGCATTGCCTATTCCATTCACACTATGTGTCAAGGAGTGGTGAAGCTGCTGTGATGCCTTTGATGAACTCCATGCACAATGTGTTCAGAGGGTGGGACACAAGTTCTGACTGCAGAGCAATGATTTATCCTCTTAAGCCTGCAGAAAGAGCCTTTCTCAAGAAACCTATTTTTAACACACCCACTGCTTTTCAAGCTAATAAGAGCCAGTCTAGCACTTCTAACACAATGGACATCTCGAAATAAGAAGTATGTGCAGCTTCAGTCCAGTGCACTTCTTGTTTGATTGGTGTTCGCATAACACATTTGGAAGGAATTGTCCCTCTGTTTGACTGTTAAATCTTTCCAAAATATTTAATCTGTGGTCCATCAGTTGCCAAGGAGAGAAAAAAAATAGACCATTACCTTGTTGGTGCACTTGCTTTTGTTAAAAAATTAACAAAGTCCGTAGAACATAAACAGTTGGAAATGTTTGCTACATTTTAAAAAACAGCAGGAAAACATCTTAACTAACAATATATTCACTTTCCATGCAGAAAGTGGTATAACACTACAAAGATTAATTCCTATTATGTTGTGGTCCATATCTTCCTTAAGAGAAAACAGAATTAGAAACACGTATCTGACTGACACGTTTGGAGGATGGAAAGCTTTTTCATTAGCTAAAGATGACTATTAAAAGCCCCTCTGATTTACACTTGAAACCCATCAGAATGATTGAGATACCATTTCTAACATGCTATTACTAGTTCTTATGAACACTAGTTTGGAGAAAGTTAGTAAAAACAGAAGTTGCAATTGTGGTGAAGATTCACCACAGTGTGTTGTACAGAGCATATGCATGATGCATCTTTGTCAAAGGCATCCCAGAGTGGAAAAATGTTGCTTTGCAGTTCCTATATAATCCACCTATGGGTCAAGTAGCCTAAAACATTACCTGCAGAAAAGACAGAGAGAGAACCAAGATCTGCCGAAAACAATCCTGATTCACTGGAAAGCAACTGAAACCATTCAAACCTGTTGAGTCGAGTCACGAAGTTCCCAACGTTTCACTCATGGCTGGATTCAGACAGAATAGGACAGATTTGCAATCCCTACTATAGAGAGGTTCCATTCCAACTATTGCCCTGGGCACTGGAACAGAAAAAAAAAGTAGAACATGTTANGAGGAGGGGAGGCGGGGAATCATTTGACATTATTTTCCTATGAAACATGCAGATGAAAATTTGCATCAGAGAATTAGATAAATAAAAGAAACCAGAAGATCAGATGTTTGAATGAACAATGTTTAAGAGGTATTTTAGTCATTATATCAATGCAAAACCCCACCAAAGATGTTTAAAAGTAGCTGATCATTATTTTAGCACATTTGCAGGTGTAAAATTGAAATGGCTATGTGATTCTCCAAGAGTCTAGTTACAAATGCAAGCGTATAAGGATTTTTGTCTCTTCCTTGGGACTGAGAATGTGCTGGCTTTCAGACTTTGGGAATATTCAATATAGCTGCAACGCCTTTTTCTTTGTGGATATCGTGATAGGGTGAGGTTGCTATAATCAGAGGGGTTTGATGCAAGTTTCTGTGTTGGCTCTTTTGCAAAGAGACTTGTTATCTGAAGTCATATTGGCATTGCTTTGTTGTTTCTAGGTATTTATGTGAATCGGTTGAAATGTAGTTGGTTGCAGTGGCAAATTCCCTGGAAGAGAATGGAGGACACTTGAACTGTTGTGTTGGATTTCTGTAGCCACTCAGAGGGAAGTAGTTCAGTCTGCCTGAAAGGGAAAAAAAAGAAGTACTATTATTTCTAAATTGAAATTATGTCCAAGCAATCTATGTGCCTTTTTTTCATGTTGTTGTTTGTTGAAAACTATCTGGAAGTCTTGGAGGACTGAAGCAAGTTTAACAGAACTGTACTGGAGGAGTAATCACGCTTAAAACTCTTAGAGCTCAAAACTCACCCAAGCCCTTCTGACAATTCTCATTCTTGTGTAACATCAAAATTACATTTGTATTTTTTTTCGGTTTAGACACCCCACTTGCTTTTTATGGAAATATTTTAGCCGCTTGTATTAGGTATAGTGGAAACAGAGGCTTTGGCATTATTACTGTAGATGAAGAATGCTTTTTTTTTTGTTTTTTAATGAACACAATTCACTGTTTCTACAGTGAGGGTTTGTGCTGTTCCTGTGACTTGTAAAGGAGCTATAAAAGCATGTTCTGGCACCCTATCATTCAGTGAAGTGTGGAGCGCCTTAGGATGTAGTCTAAAGGCAAAGACAGGAAAGTCAGAGAAGAAAATTGCTAAGGGACTCTTGCTCAATAAGGGAAATCACTTATGACAAAGCAAACTACTGTCTCTAGTGTGGCAGGATGCATATGAGATATACTTTACTGAAATAAGACAAGGGGTCAAAAGGGGCAGGTGGACAGTTCATGAAGAATATAGCCTCGGGCATCAGATCAGGGGAGATATTGATCACATCAACCCAAAATTATAAGACTCGTGGAGCATTGCAACTTTCTAGCTTTCCACAATGAGCTCAGTCTAAAGAGACACCAAAGACAGGAGTGAGGAAAGGTGTGAGAAGTCTGGAAGTCATCCTGGACTTCTGAGACATACGTTCAAACCTTTTTTTGTCTCCCAGTAACTTTGAGAAGTCATTGGGCATCTGATTATTTCTTCAGATGTCTTAGAGAGAGTGCTCTGAGAGCTTGGAGGTAGTACTAGGCAGTCTGCCAGAAGGCCTACTGGAGTACTAAGCTCTCAGGTATGCTCAAATATGAGTCCTATATAATCTGTTGAACCATGGATTTAGAGGACACAGAGACAATGTAGACAACGGACAAGGCATTCTGGTGTGTGCAACTGCACTGCCTGTAAGACAAATGAAAATAAACCTGTTGTTACCTAAACTGTCAATGGTTTCTGATCTGCGTCTCAGCAGATGATTTATGTATCCTTCCCCCAGTGTTTAGGAACAGATATCCTTGCTGTTGTAGGTATGCACAGTTTTCATATTTGAGGGCAGCAACCTTTATGTTAAGATGGTTCTGGTAGCAATAAATTTTATCTGAGACATCTTTGGATGTGAAAAGAGAGGGAAGAAGAACAGACAAAGGAAGGGGGAGAGGAGGCTGAGAGTGGACACAGAGAATGAAAGGGCCACAAGAAATGTGAGGAAGGGAGAGCCTCAGAAAGGAAATGAGCCCAGAGAATAGCTGGGTTAAAGAAGGGGCAAAACAGGAGTTGAGAGCAAGAAGAGAGGCTGAGATAGGAGAGGGCAGGAGTAGGTCTGGTTGAATAGGTACCATGGGAAATCTGGCCCATGGTTATCAACTCAAAGAAATCCACTGACATAACTGGAGAAAACGAGGTTTGGTCATGACTTGGCAGCGCTTGGGATCTCTCCCAGACTCTTGTATTGACCTGCTTTGTGACCCTGGCCAAATTCTGTAGCCTTCCTAGTCTCATTTCTTTCCCCCATACGCTTATTTGCAGTAGATTTGGGAGGTGCCATGATCCCTATGTTCAGTGTCTGTCACAGTGCTGATTTCAAGTCATTAATAGCCAGAAAATACAAACCATCTGGAATTTGAAAAAAACACGTCTGTAGAAGTCCCATAAGAATTTACTCTATGCTACACCACCAGCTGAAGAGACTGAGTGTGTGACTGAGCAACAATGGTTGCATGACGTTTCTTTTCTGTGCTGTGAGAAATGCCTAGACACCTAAACTTCCCCTTTATTCAGTTAGCTGCTACTTGGCTCATCACTACATAGTAAATAGCTGAACTAGCTGCTGCCCTGTTATTTCACTATTCATATATACTTCACCGTTAGCTCATCTCCTCATAAAGAAACTGTCAGCAGGGAGATACAAGGCTTTCTTCCAGTATTTGGAAGCGAAAGTTTCACTTTTCCACACTGAAGCAAATTATTTCTTCTTCTATAGTGCTCGAAGAGGTAGCTCATCACTGTGTTGCCCCTGTTTCTCTGCTAATCAAGGATAACATATTTTTTTCTTTGAGTGAGCGCCTGCAAATCCTTCTCAGTTGAGACATATCTGCCACTGAGTCAAAGATCTCAGAAAAGAAGAGAAGAATAGAAAAGAATCACCAATCCATCCACTTACTGCTTCTGGGGCAGCAGCTGAGATGTCAATATTGCTGTAGTGGGGGTGACCAGTGCTGCTCCAAGTAAAACCATCTTTTATTCATAGCCTGTAGCCGCATTATGTATCAGTAGGTGTAGATGTAAGGTGTTCACAGAGTTTTTTACTCTGAAGCTGCCCTTAACCTAACATAAAGAAACTCGTGTTATCAGAGTAAGTGAGGTAGCGCTGACAATCCTTCTCTCAACCGGTGGTCACTGCTGAGAAAATGAAGGAGATATTATTTTTCTTTTGAACTGCATTTTTTCCTTCTTGTTTTTGTATATCTATTAACACTTAGTAAGGTAAATGGTTTAACTTTTCAAAATCTGTGTAGCTTTCCACATGGCTTGGAAACAGAGAAACATGTCTGTGCAGTGAACAGTGACTGCCACAAGCAGGTTATTATCTCTAGTCTTCTTGAAGGACTATAAAATGAAATATCTTAAAGCAACGGGGCATGATTATTCACATGGGACTCAATGTCCTAAAAGAGAAAACAGGCTGCCTTTGATGACAAGTATATTTGGATGTCTTTACATTGTTTCACATAGCCAGGAACATCTTGAAGTTCTTCTAGTATATTCGAGAGAGAGAGTTGTGCTGGAAATGTTGATTCTATGTTCTGGTGATGGGAAAGGTAAATCAAAATGAATTGAACATATGATTGAAAGTACATTAGTTTAATGATAATTGATAAAGGGAGACTATTTTAATTGGAATAACTTCTATTAGGTATTCATTCTATTATACAATTTTAGACAGTTCATTAATGTAAGTGTTCATAGATAGGATTTTATTCCATTTATTTCCATTTGTTTTCATTTATATTTAATTCTTTTTTCTCCATAAACAAGCCCACCCTTGTTATTGGTATTTTTTGTGGCTGGAAAGCTATGTAAAAGTTGTTTTTCTAGTAGAAAATTCACTTGGAAATGTACCTTCTGTTCATGGTGATGTTTTCATGATAACAAAAATTAAAGATGCGTTTTCCTGGAATATTCTAATCATAGAATCATAGAATGTTTTGGGTTGGAAGGGGCCTTTAAAGGTCATGTGGTCCAACTTCCCTGCACTAAGCAGCGACATCTTCAACTAGATCAGGTTGCCCATCCAACCTGACCTTGAAAGTTTCCAGGGATGGGGCATCTACGGTCTCTCTGGGCAACCTGTTCCAGTGTTTCACCACCCTCATTGTAAAAAATTTCTTCCTTATATCTAGTCTGAATCTGTCTTCTTTTAGTTTAAAACCATTACCCCTTGCCCTATCATAGCAGGCCTTATTAAAGATTCAGTCCCCATCTTTCTTATAAGCTCCCCTTAAGTATTTAAGTATTTCCTCATAGGAGAGGTGTTCCATTCCTTTCATCATTTTTGTGGTCCTCCTCTAGACCCACTCTAATACGTCCATGTCTTTCTTGTACTGAGATGTATGGGTCATCTTTGTTTTGTTATTAAACCAAAACATTGAAAAAGAAAAAGACAAAGACTTTGGGGAAAGTATCCTTAGTCATTCTTGTAGCTTACTTTCATGTGAGTTAGATCTGCTTGTATACCAGGTAAGACAAATATGTTCCAGTTTGTGTCAGAATGAGTTGGTCCCTTTGGGACAGATGAGTGGAGCAGGTGGCTTCCAGATGATGCATCCAGGTCCCTCGCTCTGGCTCCATATTAAATCCAAACTGAGGTGCCTAAATTTCTACATCTGTATGCGAGCAGTGACCAAATTTACAGAAGCACTAACTGGGATAGCTTTCTTCAGACACTTCAGACACTTAACTCCCTCAGGCCTGTGATGTGCCCCTTGTTTAATTCAAGTCTTCTAATCTTGCAAGCTGCAGAGATCATTTAACACTTTGCCTCCTTTTTCTACTGCCTGATATGGGCTTAAAAAAAGAGGGCAACACAAGGAATCTTGTGTTGTTTCTTTTGATATGTGGTCATTTGGCTGAAAGGGAACATAAGGTATTTACTCAACATTTCACCCAGGCAGTAATCTGACAGTCTAGACCATTAAGTTACTTCTTGGATAGAAGGAAGCTGTTGGAAACCATGTTGAAAGTCTTGCTAAAGTCAAGCCCAGTGACACACAATGCTTTTGCTGCTTCTATACCCTTACCCCACTCATCTTTTTCCTGTGATCTTAAAATATCATGCTCTTTTCATCAACTTAACTGGAAAATATCTGACTTTCCATGAAAGTTAACTGTTCTTCTCCAGGTCTGCACTATTTAGCCAAACTGAATGATGTCACTAAATGAATGATGTCATTAGATAAATCTAATGCATAACACACAGGTGCATTAATCTTTTACTCACTCTTTTCTGAACACTGCTTCCTTTTGACCATTCCCTTAATTACACCTGTCTCTGAAGGATTTCTGACCTGTGACAACAGAATCTTCTGCTCAAATGGGAACAACAGAGATAGAGAGACAGAGGGATGGGGAACAGATTCATTCCTGGCAAGTCTGACATCCATCAGGTTATGAGCCACTAAGCCCATGCTGAGGTGAGTTAGAGCCCAGAGATGAAACATTGCATTCGTGGCTTGTGAAAAGGGCACTTTCTTTTTACGTTGGGGTAAGCACTCTGTGTGTGAGCTATCTTAGAAAGAGGTGAGGTACTCAGTGTTCCTGTTTTACCACTTGCCCAACAGTCAGGGCAGAACTGAGATGGGTTGATTCATCTTGTAGCAGGTCTGTCTCTCCTTAACTTCTGCTTGTAACCCAGGACAGCTGTGAAGCTCTCTGGTTATGCTGTAATAAAGAAAGAGCACATCCTTCTGTTTTCTTCTAAACCAAAGAACAAAAACATAGGAGCTGAATCACTTTGAGATAGTTCAGAGAGACAGCTTTTGCATTCAGCATTTTCCCAGAGTACAATGTCACTACTTTTCAAAAGTGTGTTACTCTCTTATTTTTTTTTTAACGTATCCCCAGTGTTGTGGTTTAACCCCAGCCAGCAGCTAGAACCACGCAGCTGCTCACCCAGTTCTTCCCCTTCCCCTAGAAGGGCAGGGAGAGGAGGGAGAAAAGGAGGGGAAAAGGAAAGGACAAAACCCTCATGGGCTGAGATAAAGACAGTTTAATAGAAACAACAACAGAATAGGAAAATAACAATAATAATAACAATAACAATGACACAAGCCACTCTCACTGCCTGGTGAATTGTCACCATCCTGAGCAGTGATCTGAATTCTCCCCCCGCCCCAGCCAACTCCCATTTATATACTGAGCATGTCCTGTATGCTATGGAATACTCTATTGGCCATTGTGTTGTTCTGTCTATACTCCTTCTCAGCTTCTATAGGAAGCTGAAGAGAGTCTTTGAAAAGGATGAACATTGTTTAACAACAATTAAAACAATATACGTTATTTACATTCTTTTAGCAGCAATCACTTGAAAGAAAATTAACTCTTTCCCAGCTGAAACTAGGCCACCCCGTCCTGCTGCTTCTGGCCTGAGACGAATCACTGTATGTTGTGAACCTTGCATTACGGAGTATCTGTTCAAAACAAGCCATATTGCATCAATGAGTGCTGGTGCTTTTCTGCTGTACATCATATTTCTATGAAAAGATGACAGTTGTCTGAAGAAGCCAGTTGTCACATTATATGTGAAACTACTACAAACTGCTTTCATAGCAAAATGTTGCAAAGCACATGTTGTTTGGGGAAAAAGTAAAGGAAAAGGAAATACTGAGAAGGCATTAAATAATCAAATTTAAGTTGCTTTACACTACATATGGAGTGGTGCAAAGGAGAGGGCCACCAGTGACTTAGTCCTTTGCTGAAACTCACAACGTGGTCCATTCATTTTTCATTTCTTGGCTCTTGTCCTGATGTCTTCTAAGTTTCTGCATTCTTTTTGTTCCTGGCCTATAAAGCAACATTCTAGAGAGCTTTCCACAGGAAAGGCACTTCATGCCAGAATTAGCTATATTTTTTTTCCACTCTTCTTTAGGAAGGTTTTAAAAATACATTAATAAGAAGTTTTAAACTTCTTCTGGGATTTTGCTGCTGCTTGCTATCTGCTGAAGTTTATTTGTCACATGACTTCTCATTTCCCTGTAAAATAAAGCAATATTTATAAAATTAAATACATGCATAAAAATCCAAAAAATGTAGAGCAGAAGTTTCTGGGGCAAAGTACAGTCCCTACATCCTGCTAGAAGTTTGGAACATGTATTATTATGCACAAAGCTGATAGAATTAAAAGATTAATTAATTTATTCTTCCTGTGTGTCTCTGTATGAAAGCACTTGGTTCCTTACATCTTACAGAACACACACAAGACCTGATTCTAATCCCTGTGGGCAACTGGGATTTGTCTTTGTCTAGCAATGAAAAACAGAAAGAAAATTTCAAAAGTGTAACTTCCTGAGTTTGGAGATGTTGGGCTGTCATTGTGGTGAAAGGGTGTTAGCACGAGAAATAGTGCAAGAAGGGCAGCGCACTCTGCCATATATTGGGCTGCTGCCTGCTCTGCTCACCAGCAGGCTTGTACTGCAGTTCTGATAGTCACTCCAGCTAGCTGGTGGTGGTGTAAGCCTACCCAGAAGCTTGAGGTCTCCAGAGAATTAGAATAGAATTAGAATTAGAAGGATGGTCTTTCAAAAGAATTATAAGTAAGTGCCCCTTTTTTTTCTGTGAACTGTAAGGAGACTGCTTGCTGAAAGAAAATGGTGTCCACTCACTACAACTGCAAGGTTGAGGCTGAAACCCAAGAAGAAACGCTACACCTATGCTGACATCTCCACCCAAAGAGACCTCCCAAGAACTGAAATAGCTGCCTAGACCAGGTGCTGTTGCTTCAGCACCTGGAAGTCCCTAGCACCGTGAGTCTCCCTAGCACCAACCTTAGTCGTGGATGTCCCAGCTGCAAGTGGGGCCCAGCTGAAAGAACTTCAAACAAGAGGTCCATAATATGAGTTAAATAGGCAGTACAGCATCTAAGAGTGTGGTTGGGAGATTGGTAAGTGGTATCGCATGTTGTCCCAGACTGAGCAACGGCTCTGCTTTAAGGCTGCACAAGGGGATGGTAAGCCTGAATCCAACCATCTCAAGCATTCTGACACTCGTCACTCATGAAATGAACGAGATTGGAGACTGGACCCTTGTCTCTACAAGGAAGACCTTACCCTGAAGTATCTGTACACAACAGATACAATGCTCTGGGGTTGGAGAATGAAAAGCACATTAGTATCAGGAAAAGCCAACCATTCAAAGCTAATCCAGCCACCCACATTAGAACCAGTGCTGCCAGAAAAGCACATTAAAGTATTAGTAACTGGAGATTCCTTACTGAGAGGCATCACCATCCAGACTATTTCTCTAGAGAAGTTTACTGCCTACAAGGAGCTTGCGTTTGCAATGTCACTGAGAGACTGCTGAGCCTAGTGAACCCTGCAAATTACCATCTGCTTCTACTAGCCTATGCAGGGTCTTGTGACAAGGCACCTTTGAACATTCAAAAGAGACCATATGTCCCTCAGAACAATGCTAAACAGATCTGAAGCACAGGTGGTGTTCTCCTTTATCCTCCCAGTCAAAGGTAGGGGTTCAGGAAGGAAGAGACAAGTTGAAAGGTGAATGCCTGTCTGCATGGCTGGTGTCATACTCAAGGTTTTGACTTCTATGATCATGGATCTACCTTTGGGAAGCCGGATCTGTTGTGAGCTGATGGGATTCACCTGAACAGGCGGGATAGCAGAGTGTTCACCAACAAGCTGGCCAGACATATCTGGAGTGCTTTAAACTAGGTTTAGCAGGGAAGAGTATGGACTTCTGAGCAACAGAGAAGAGCTAGGGGCTGCTAAAGTATTAAGAACCAACAAAGAAACACCTGTGAAATGCCTCAAAGGAATCAGTGTGTGTTCATCTAAAAAAGGGAAATGGTTGATAGCCCAGGTAAAATGGCTCTATACCAGTGCACGCAGCATGGGTAACAAACAAGAAGAGCTGGAAGCCACTGTGCAGCTACAAAGCTATGGTCTAATCCCTATCACTGAAGTGTGGAGGGACACATTGCTTGACTGGAGCACTGCAATCAATCAATAAACCAACTGTTCAGAAGGGATAGGCAAGGAGGAAGGGACGAGGCAGGGGTTAGCCTCTGTGTAAAAAACCGGATAGATGGAACAGAGCTGTCATTGAAAAACAGCAATGAAGTGGTTGAGAGCCCATGGGTAAAAACTGGTGGCCAAGCCAATAAAGGAAACCTCGGGGTTGGTGTATACTGCAGGCCATCCAGTCAAGGGGAGCTGGTTGAGAAAGCAATCTTACATCAGTTGTGGGAAGCATGACACCCACAGGCCCTGATCCTCCTGGAGATTTCAACCAGTCTGACATCTGCTGGCAAAGCCACACAGCAAGCTGTAAGCAACCTAGGAGACTCATGGAGTGTGTTGAGGATAATTTCTTAATCCAGGTGACAGAAAGCCCAGAGGAGAAGCATTACCAGACCTATTGCTTACCAACACAGGTGAATTAATTAGAAATGTCAAGATTTGTCAAATTAGAAATGTCAAGATGCTTGGGCTGCAATGATCATGCTCTGATGGAATTCACAGTCTTGAGGGATGTGGGCCAGGTCAAGTGTCCTGAATTTTAGAAGAGAAAACTTTCAGTTATTTAAGTAGCTAGTGGATTGGCACGCTCTGGGAAACTGCCCTCAGGGATAAAGGAGCTGAACATAGCTGGCAGCTCTTTAAGGTCGTTATTCTCAGAGTGCAAGAGTTATTTATTCCCATATGTAAGAAACCAGGCATGGAAGGAAGGGGACCAAGATGTCTCAGTAAGGACCTCTTGGTCAAACCAAAGTGTAAGACAGAAATGCAAAGGCAGTGAAACCAGAAACAGGTATCCTGGAGGAATATAGGGACACTGTCTGAATGTGTAGAGATGGAAACAAAAAAACTAAGGCACAGTTGGAGCCACACTTGACAAGGGATGCAAAGAATAATAAGAATGACCTCTACAGGTATGTTGGACAAAAAAGGTAGATTAAAGAAAATGTAGCCCCCCAATAAATAAGACAGGAGAACTAGTGACAACCAGTGTGGAGAAGGTTGAGGTACTCAAAAAATTTTCTGCCTCAGTTTTCAAAGGTAATCTCACTTCCCACATCTCTCAAGCCCCTGAACCTCAAGGCAGGGACTGGGGGAATGAAGATCAGATTCAACACCAGCTGAGGAACCTGAACATACATAAGTCCATGGAACTCAATGAGAAGCAACCCAGAGTCCTGAGGGAACTGGCTGATGTAGTTACTAAGCCACTAAACTCATGAAGTTCAACAAGGCCAAGTGCAAGGTCCTGCACCTGGGTCAGAGCAATCACAACAGAAACACAGTCTGGGTGATGAATAGATTGAGAAGGACTTGGGGATACTAGTGGATGAAAAATTGGACAGGAGCCAGCAATGGGTGCTTGTGGCCCAGAAAGCCAATTGTATCCTGGGATGCATCAAAAGAAATGTGGTCATACTACAATTTGAATTGCTCTCCGGAATGGGACTGTCTCTTTCTGTCAATTGGCAAATTCTTTCTGTTTGAAGGGGCCTAAAGCTACTGGTCTTCTAAGCTGAGTCTGACCAGTTACACTCCCCAGGTGAATTAGGCAAAATCTGGGCCATTGCAACAGACCTGTCTTGCCCTTGATAACGATCTCAAGAGGAGGTAGCGCTAGCAGGCCTAGCTGACCCATGCACACCCAAACAGCAGCTCTGCAGCAGCAATGGGAACAAAGCTGACTTTGCTGCCATTGGTCAGTTAATCAGAGCATGGGATTTCAAGGGAGAGAGAAGTCTGTTGTGAGATCTCATTAGGAGAGTTTTCATGTGAATATGGGAGAGAGGCTGAGCTGAGATTAACTGTGCTTCCCTGGTAGATACAGCTTTGCTTTCTTATGATCATTTTTGTCTGATGTCATGTAAGAAAGCCTCATATAAGTCACTTTATAAGCCCAAATCTGAAAATTGACTAGCAGCTTAAGTGAAACTAACTGGTCATTGTTGGATGATGTGAATGTTAAACCAACAACAGCAGCAAGCCTGAATGTACCTAGAAGTAGGCTTAATAGAAAAAGTCTGTATTCTCTCACAAAGAAGTCAGGCAAAAATGCCAGGAGGCGTGGATTAACAAAGAGCTCCTGGACAACCTCAAAAGCAAAAAGGAGGCCTACGGAGGGTGGAAGCAAGGACGGGTTGACTGGGTGGAATACAGAGAAACTGTCTGAGTGACCAGGAACCAGATTAGGCAAGGTAAAGCCCAGATAGAATTAAATCTGACTAGGGGCCTCAAGGATAACAAAAAAAACTTCTGTAAGTACGTCAGGGGTAAAGGCAAGACTAGGGAAGATGTGGGCCCTCTCAGGAAGAAGACAGGAGACCTGGTCACCCGTGATATAGAGAAGGCTGAGGTGCTGAACGACTTTTTCACCTCGGTCTTTACCGGCAAGAGCTCCAACTGCACCGCCCAAGTTGCAGAATGCAAAGGCTGGGTCTATGAGAATGAAGAACTGCCCACTGTAGGAGAAGATCAGGTTCAGGACCATCTGAGGAACCTGAAGGTGCATAAGTCCATGGGTCATGAGGGAGCTGGCAGACGAAGTCGCCAAGCTGCATTCCATTGTATTTGAAAAGTCATGGCGGTCTGGTGAAGTTCCAGCTGATTGGAAAAGGAGAAACATAACCCCCATTTTCAAAAAGGGTAAAAAGGATGACCCAGGGAACTACAGACTGGTCAGTCTCACCTTTGTGCCTGGCAAGATCATGGAGCAGATCCTCCTGAAATCTCTGCTAAAGTACATGGAAAATAAGGAGGTGATTGGTGACAGCCAACATGGCTTCACCAAAGGCAAATCATGCCTGACAAATCTGGTGGTCTTCTATGATGTTGCCACAGCATTGGTAGGTAAGAGGAGAGCAATCACAGAATTGTATGGTTGGAA
The DNA here is from genome assembly GCA_013396915.1 of Stercorarius parasiticus. NCBI lineage: Eukaryota > Metazoa > Chordata > Aves > Charadriiformes > Stercorariidae > Stercorarius > Stercorarius parasiticus. Next base: position 805,478 of record VWZL01001922.1, on the reverse strand, counting down.
GGGACCTCTGGAGATCATCTAGTCCAACCCCCCTGCCAGAACAGGGTCACCTAGAGCAGGTTACAAAGGAATGCATCCAGGTGGGTTTTGAACGTCTCCGGAGACGGAGACTCCACCATCTCTCTGGGCAGCCTGTTCCAGTGCTCTGCCACCCTCAAAGTAAAGAAGTTCCTTCTCATGTCATCTACCTGGACTCATGCAAAGCATTTGACACTGTCCCACACAACATCCTGGTCTCTAAATTGGAAAAGCATGAATTTGATGGATGGACCACTTGGTGGACAAGGAACTGGCTAGATGGCCACACTCAAAGTGTTGCGGTCAATGGCTCAATGTCCACATGGGAAGCCAGTGACGAGTGGTGTTCCTCAGGGGTCAGTACTGGGACCAGTGCTGTTTAACACCTTTGTCAGTGACATGGACAGTGGGATTGAGTGCACCCACAGCAAGTTTGACGACAACATCAAGCTATGTGGCATGGTCGACAAGCTGGAGGGAAGGGATGCCATCCAGAGGGACCTTGACAGGCTGGAGAGGTGGGCCTGTGCAAACCTTAGGAAGTTCAACAAGGCCAAGTGTAAGATCCTGCACCTGGGTCATGGCAATCCCAAGCACAAATACAGGTTGAGTGGAGAATGGATTGAGAGCAGCCCTGAGGAGAAGGACTTGGGGGTGCTGGTGGACGAGAAGCTCAACATGAGCAGGCAATGCACACTTGCTGCCCAGAAAGCCAATCGCATCCTGGGCTGCATCAAAAGAAGTGTGGCCAGCAGGTTGAGGGAGGTGATTCTGCCCCTCTACTCTGCTCTGGTGAGACCCCACCTGGAGTACTGCATCCAGCTCTAGACTCTTCAACACAAGAAGGACATGGCCTGTTGAAATGGGTCCAGCAGAGTGCCATGAAGATGATCAGAGGCCTGGAGCACCTCTGCTATGAGGACAGGCTGAGAGAATTGAGGTTGTTCAGCGTGGAGAAGAGGAGGAGGAGACCTTATAGGAGCCTCCCAGTACCTAAAGGGGGCCTACAGGAAAGATGGGGAGGGACTCTTTATCAGGGAGTGTAATGACAGGACACGGGATAACGGTTTCAAACTGAAAGAGGGTAGATTGAGATTGGATATCAGGAAGAAATTCTTCACTGTAAGGGTGGTGAGGACTGGAACAGGTTTCCCAGAGAAGTTGTGGATGCCCCATCCCTGGAAGTGTTCAAGGTCAGGCCGGATGAGGCTTTGAGCAGCCTGGTCTAGTGGGAAGTGTCCCTGCCCATGGCAGGGGGGTTGCAACTAGGTGATCTTTAAGGTCCCTTCCAACCCAAACCATTCTGTGATTCTGTGATTCTCTTGTGTGCTGCTACATGTCTAGCTTTTATCCTGGCTGTGCTCAGTCTTTCAGTGCAGGATGGGAGCTGCAGAAGAGCTATTCGTTATGATGAACTATTCATGCTTTCATACTGAAGAGCTTTCAAAAGGAGTCAGTAAACTACATAGTTTCCAGAAGCACCTGAAGGTTAGAGTGTGCTGTGGGCTCCACCAGGAAAGATATTGCCATTAAATGGCAAATTAAGTCCCATTGGAGATAAGATTTCTTCATGTCCACCAGTCTGCCTATTGCCCAAGTAAAAGGCTAAAAGTGTTATTATCTCTAAGAAACTAAAATGAATTGTGTCTAACTCACTGTGTAGCTTGCATTCAATTTTTGATTAAGTTACATTTCTTCCCGCTTGTCCTACATTTTTCAGACAGTACTGAAGCAGTACCTCAATGGTTGTGGGCAGTATAGTAATTTACAGTTGTACTGGTGCTTGGTTTGAATATAGTAGTCTTTTGTCTATTTCTAGCAGCATGGGAAAGATCAGTAGGCTCTGAGCATTCCAGTCTTCAGGTTTTTTCTTTTTTTCCAATGCTTATTGAAATCCAGAGTTTGTTCCACTGGCAGTGGGTGAACGCTAGGTTGTCAAGTAAGTTTTTCTTTTTGCTGCATCAAACCTAAGGCGTATTAGAGTCTTCTGTGCCATAAAGCTCAGGAGACAGAGACTCTGTAGTTCTTGGCTTTGAGGCTAGAAATGTTACTGCTTTATTATCTCGTGGAGGTTTTTTTTTGGTTCAGTTGAGTCTATTGTGAAACAAGATCAAAGTCAGTAAAACTACAGCATCTCATAATACATCAGACACCGGCATGTCCTTAAGGCAACATGATTCCTGAGGTTGCCTCTTCTGCTAAACTCATGCTTGGCATCAGTAAATCCTATCTTGTCTCATCTGTTTGAGCTGCAGACACTTCAGGGAAGGGGTGCTTTCTGACTGTGTATCTCCTTGGAGCCTTACCAGAGACACTTTCCCTTTCCATGCTGCTGTAATATCAACAAAAGAATAATGAATAACTTCAGGTTTAATGGCTAGCAATATGGGTATTTAGATTTTATGGTTTAGTTCTGTCTTCAGGTTCAGAAAATCTTAAAATTCATCCCAGAAAATCTTAAAAAAAACCCCTAAGTTGATTATGGGTTACCACACATTGTTCTTCATTAAGGTTTTTTTCTCAGTAAAGATGATGACACTTCTCTTTCCTGAGTGGGGAGGGCACTGTACCCAGCCGATGAAACTGCAGCTGTTGCCTGGCCTTTTGACAGTGAAACAGAGAATGCTGTGGCATCGTTGCTAGAACTGTGAGGCATGCACTGTCATGATAAGCCTTAGCTTGCTTCAAGCTTTTTCTTTTTTTCCAGTGAATGAGAAATGATCATTATCACTTGACATTAATCTGTGTTGCAGAAACCAGAAAACCCTAGAAATGTGCTTTGAAATTTAATTTGCACTAAATGGAAGGGTATTCATTGTAATTACACATCTGTTTATTACACCTGATGATTCTGATAGAAAATGAAGGAGATCAGATGTTGCAGCATTAGGTTATAGTAATGCCTTTCATCACCAAAGTGTAGTTAGTCACTAGAAATAAAAAAAAAAATAAAAAAAAGAGAAGATATTTGCTTACCTTATAAAATTAATGAAATCATGCCTGAAGATGTGAAACTGTAAAAAAAATCAAATCCTCTGAATATAAGTTGAGTTTTAAGTGTTATTATTTAGATATAGTAGGTAGTTGCAGTCTTAGCATTTTCTCAGGAGGAATAAGACTGCTTTTGTGCAGAGAATTGCAAAGTGTATCTTCTGAGATGTCTTCGTAATACATTATGCAGATTCTGTATGACCTGCTTCCATTGTTCTTCCTGGGATTAATAACTCTCTAATGCAGGTGAGTGAAAGTCTGGTAAGAATGGTATTAGGGGTAGAGATCTATTCCTGGAGAGACATGAAACAATGTAGAATGACCAGTACTTGGCATTCATCAGATTTCCTGTGTTAAAATACCAGGTTCTAGAGTTACGGGATCGCTTCATGTAGTTCATTAAAATAATAGGCTTTTAGAGGACTCCACTGCACAGAAAAGCTTGAGAATGAAACATATTCATCTTTCAAGACTCAAACCAGAAAAAAGTCGGACTCAAAAAAGGAAACCATATGTCATTTAAAAATATTTATTTTTAAGCTAATCTTATGTATAAAACTTATTTTAGGTGCAGCCAAAATTAAATAACTATTAAGGTAAGAAAACAAAGCTTTAGGTCTTTATTTGTAACTGTAAGAACACAGGCTTCTTTTGTTTCTTTTCCTTCTCCTTGTTAGTGGAAGCTGATTTTTTGTCTCATGATGCTACTCCAGTGACTAGAGCCTGAGGGCAATCTTAAACCTTGGGATAAAAAGTATAAGAACTGTGAGTGGTTGGGATTGACAAAGCTTCTGTAGAACTTTGAAATCAAAGAAGCAACTACTTGTATTTTAACAAATTAAATGACATTCCATACCAAAGACACACAATAGAAAAAACTGCCTGGAGAATAGTTAGCAGAATTTCACAGTGTCTTGAAGACCAGTAAATGCAAACCTGTGGTCTGAAATGGAGTGTTGTCTTGATCAACTCCTACTAACATGAGCACCAATTAGACCCGCTGCTAGGATCCTCCCACACTTTGTGATCCATTTTGTCTGTTTTTGTATTCGCTCTTTGGTCCTCAAGTGCTGTGTGCAGCTGCAGAACATCAAGGAGAAAGGGCTCACTGTTTCTTCTGTCTTTGCACGTTGAGTTTTTTTCTTTCTTTTTCTCCAGTCATCTCTGTAACACTGGCCTAATTTTGGATTTTTGTGAAATGTTCTATATAGGACTTTAAATTCACTTTGAAAGTTTCAGTCCGTGCAAAAAGAATCCATCATCTCTATCTTGCAAATATGTTTCTGGGCACCAAAGCATAAGATGCCTGTTCTTGCTCCTTTTGTATGGTTAGCTGAGACTCTCTTTTGCTAAACATGTAAGGAAATGCTTATTCCTGCTCTTGCAACTTCTCATGACAGCTGATCCCGTTATAAGTAATGTTTGCACCGTAATGGAGTCTTCTTATCTCCTTCTGGGTCTAAGGCTTTTTCTTTGGTGCAGCTGTAGTTCTGAAGGCCCTGCAGAGCTGCGTGTGAGATCCTGGTCTGATATATAGACAGGCAGCAATACTTACAGTGGCAAACTGTTACACTTCACACAGATGCTCAGGCTGCAGAATTACTCCTGGTTTCCTACCAGATAACGCTTTAAGTTCTCGGTTCTTCCCTCTGTGTCTATGCTGGGCCAAGTGGGATAAACACTGTGGTTCACTGGGATTTGTCCGCCCTTTGCCATGGACTGCTGTAGAGAGAAAAATTGCTCCTCACCAATAACGTGAGGAAAGGTACTACCTTACAAAGCCACACTAGTGTTGTTCCAGAAAAGTCATCCATCCATCCCATGCACCCACCCTTTTTTTTTTTTTTTTAATATGAAAATCTAATAAAATAAAAGCCAAGCCAAGTTCTATTTACTGGCCTACATTGAAGTCCTTCATCAGGCACCACTTACTGCAGTCTGCCAGGAATCTGTAATTGCCTTTGGCAATCTGGGGATGCTGCACATGACCTTTTTTTTACCTGCCTCTTCAGGGCCCTTCGTAAGGTTTGGGTTCATTTCTGGAAATAATACAGGCACGAGAGTGCATACAGAGGTAGTAAGCTTGGGCAGGGATGAAAACATATCTCCAGCCTCCCAAAGTTAATTTGTAACAACCAGAAACAAACTGTGGACACTGTTGCTCTTCCTGTACAGATACACATGCATGCCTGGTAACAGAAATAATTGTCTTGTGACTACTCAGTTGGCCTGGAGTACAGCATATATTTTTGCTATTTTGGGACCTTGGTCCACTTCAGCCAGACTTGTGCCACAGCGTCCTCACATATACGCACACAAATAAAATGATGGAAAAGGAGTTTGGCAGGTTCTTATTTTGCTGGGAGAGTACAGGTAGGAAAAACAGTTGCCTTTGAAGCAGAAGTATGAATTACATGAAACACAAACATTTTGGGTCCCTCTCTCACTCATCTATAACTCAATAAAGCAAATAAATTGTATTGAATAATGTACAATTTAGTTGTTATTCAGGAACCAGGTGCTGGACGAAAGAACGCATTAAAATGCATGTTGACTGGCAGGAACATAATCATGGAAGTTGTCCAAAATTTGAATGTATTTGCACACTGCATTCATTTAATCCTTAAGTGTACTCCACAACATTTCTTTTGTAGATTAGATCTTGTTGCAAAATCCTTTGGAGGCAGTGTGAAGAACCCTCTTGGTCCTGGAGAATTCTGGATTGATGTCTTCATGTGTTACTCTCAGTAGATAATTTCGTTCCATAAATTTAGAATGTTTCATTGATGTCTGTCAGAAAAAGAGACTAAAAGAGCCTCTGGAAATGAGGTTCTCAAGAGGAGGTAACAATTTAAGAAGAGACAACAGATAAAACACTCTGGGAATTATCAGACCATTTGAAATCTTCTTCAAGGGTGACACACCATTGTGTGTCCATCACTATATTGACTAGGCACAGGATTTCCATTCACCTTCCCAAGAAATAATTATGTCACTGTGGTTTTGGGCTCTGCTGCAAAGATGGCAGGTCTTCATCTTTTAGAAACTCATTTAGTTTCTTCTGTGAGGGGACATTGGCAGTTGCTGTGGTAATGCCAATTGTGGAATATTGGAAGCAGTGCCCTATCCCACCTCTAGTCATAACCATAAAGCATTGTTGTGTTTGCTGCCATTACAACCAATGACCACCTCTTCTGTTGTGACCTTGGCTCCTGAGGTCAGATGTATATGCGTTGCCCTTTCTCTTGTGTTGGCTAGGAGATCTGCAGGTTATGCTATTCAAGCTGCTAGTTAAGATATTGAGAAGAATGGGATCAGGGTGAAACCTCATTCGACTGTTCCCTGAATTCAACAGGTTATCATTGAGAACTTGAGAACACATTTTCAAACAAGTCTGTTCTCGTAATGAAGTGCTTTTATGTATCTGTATGCACACTCTGGAAGGAAAGCTTAACATCAAGCTTCTGGACTCAGTATCAAGCTTCTGGGTGCCCTCAAGCAAGAGGGATTATCTCTCATCTTCCACTAAGGTATCTTTGCAGTTTCATCTGCAGCATATTCTTGTGTTTGCCAATGAAAGGGTCAAAATATAAAGTAGCTGGATGGGCCTGCAGCTTAATGCAGTCACGTATGTTGTCACAGTTCCCTTGTCGTGCATTGTTTTGTGGGCAAATATTTAGCAGAATTTTGAAGAGCATAAGTCTTTATACTAGTTATGGGAAGAAATTCAGTGATAGTGGGGAGGTCCTTAAACCAGCAGAACATGCATGGGACTGTCTTTGCTCTTCTCATCAAGTGCCACTGTGGGCCTTAAAAAGACAATGCCAGTAAGATTGTTCACAATTTCGTGCATCTAGTTTCAGATCTAAGTGTTGCCCTTTGACCTTCTGGGCAATTCTCATATTTAAACATTTGTCATGAACTTCCAGTAAAAAAATTTTGTTCTTCCCCTCAAATTCATGTAAGATTTTTGTCATCCTTCTGCTTTCCTAGGTGTGAGAACAAAGAAAATAATGAAAGATTAGTGGAACAGAAGGGAATGGAAAGGGAACAGTTTAGAAGAGAAACAGAGATGTAACATTAGCTGTGGCTTCTGCTAGTACTGTCAGGTACAATAAAATGTAAATCACGGTGTGCTTCAAAGAAATATGTTTTTGTAATCTCAGTTTGGATAAGGCTTGTTGTTATAGACTCTCAGAAAAAAGCTATTACATGCAATTTGAAAAGAATGCAAGATGTTTATTTTGTATGTTTATTCTATGTCAAATTTATGTTTTTAGCAGCTGGTTTAAGAGGACAATTTACACAATAAGAGGCTTCAAATAAAATGAACGTGAATGCTTGCAGTGGGTCGAGGTGTGCTTGTGTTTGTGATTGTATTTCAAGTGATTTTCTCTTTCCTTCGAGCTCTCTTCTTTGGTTTAAAGTGGAATCACAGATTCACAAAGTCTCAGAACAGCTGAGGTTGGCTGACACAACTAGAGATTGTGTAGTTCACACCCTCGTGAAGGCTCTGCTGGAATAGGTTACCCAGGGCCATGTCCAGTATGACTTTGAAAGTCTGTAAAGTCGGAGACTCCACAACCTCTCTAAGCAGCCTGTCTCAGCTTTCAACCACAAGCAGAGTAAACCAAGTGTGTTCTTATGCTTAAATGAAATTTCTTGTGTTTCAGTGTGTTCCTGTTACCTCTGGTGCTGTCACTGGGGGACAATGAGAAGAATCTGGCTCCTTCTTCTTCATTCCCTCCATTCAGCCATTTAAACTCTGTGGTAACACACCCCCTGGACCAGCTTTCAACAATCAAGCTGGTAACCAGCAGTAAAACTGATGAGCCCCACTTATTAGTGGCGCAGGCACATACATCTGATATGTGTGGGTATAAACTGAGAGATTGCACGTGCAGATCAAGCACATATGAAGCCCACAGAAGCCATGTGGTAAATCTGCCTGTGCCTTAGCATGTGTAGAAAGGCAAGCTGGATACTGGCAAGAGCTTATTTTCCTGTCCCAGCAATTCAAAGTATCCACCACAGAAAGTGAATCAAAAGATACAAAAAGGTAAACAAAGATGATTTTCAGTGTTCCTAAGCAGGAAATAAAAAAAAAAAAATGGAAGCAGCAGTGCGTTTAAGGAATGTAAGGTAATGAACAATGAGCAATTGCTCATTGTTTCAGGAAGATTATTAAGCAGACAAATATCTCTTCAAAGAGACCTAAAGTTTTGCTCTGGTTTCTCCGTTCAGGATTCAAATTCTACAAACTGGAGGCTGGCTCTTTCTGTATGAATGGATGCTTTCAGAGAGGAGAGCTATGGTCTTATCCAGCATCGTTGTAGCTCCTGTGATAAAAAGGAGTCCCATCAATGACATTTTAGACGACACGACTGTGCCAAGCTATGCTGGTACATACCTCTTCTGGTCTTCAAAACTAGGCATAACTTTAAAAAATTAGGAAATAAACCCTTTGTTTTGAAAAATGTAATGGAAGTGACACTATTAATAGCTATACCATCATAGGGTTGTTTGAGACAGCAAATATCTTTCCCAATTCAGTGGTGACGGAAATGCATTCTCATACAGTCTGTCAAAGGGTCAAGTAACTGGGACACTGGTTAGAGGTGTAAGAGGTCTGGCCTGTAGTCCAAATTCAGCTACTGATCTGGTGCATTATCTTATGCAAGCCATTCAATCTCCATTTCTCCTCATGCTTCTTCCTAGCCCTTCTGAATTTACATGTGAAACTGTCCAGGGCAGAGAAAGGTGAGAAGTGTGTGGATATGTCTAGCGCAAGGGAGGCATCCATTTCTGAGACAGGGGCTGCTACTGCTGAGGTAGCATAGTGCTTAATATATGGAAATGGATAAGCAAGCAAACAGAAAATGTCCAGGGAGAGAAATTGTGCTTCAGAGTGTAATATCAAGAGCAGGTGTTTCAGTTATGCTTTTGTGACCTTCCCTTTTTAATCATTATGCTTCAAAGTCTCAGCTAGCCAAAACAGCAGATTGCTTTTAAAATGTCACCCAATAGTTATTTTAACTAAAAGAATCTGCCAAACACTGAAAAATGTATTACTAGGAAGCTGAAATCATTAATTTGACATTAAAGTAACCTTTAAAAATAATTTCTCAGAGATAAACCTAACCTTTTTTACCCAAGCAATAAGAAACATACTTTGCATGGGTCCATATAAGAGTTGATACTTCTCATCAGCTATAAGGTGCATACAGTGAAGTTACCAAGCACCTTTAACCTCCAAAGGCAGCTGGTTCAGACATACCTGGCAAGATGGGGTCTTTCAAAAATTTATTTTTCTGTAATTTTTATTGACTACATAATCACAAATGCCAGGTAGAGGCAAGTGTGGGGATCCATTGACTGACTTTCAGCTGGGCTTCCCAAGAAATGGAAGTAGATGAAAGGCACTATCTGTCACCTCCCTGTTCCCAAATCAAAGTGGAACTAAAGTTCTCAGTCCACCCATGCTGTGAAAATCCACACGAAAGATCAGGGAATCTGTGTTGCTCTGGGAGTGAAGCCATTTTGTGGCCTGTCTTGATTCCCCTGTGGACCAAACTTAACCCTGAACAAGACATAGGATAAGAATGAACCTGGGTCCTGAATTTCCCCAGCACAGAGGACAATTAAGAGATTTCTCTGGTTTATTTCACTCTAGTAATGCCTAGGTGGCAACCCAATGAAACAAACTCTACAAGGCAAAAATGGAAAACACTTGCATTAATTCAACCAATTTAGCAATGTCGACTTTAGCAAGAAGGAGGACAAATGGCATTATACAGTCTATGCTGGCATTTCTAAAGTTAGTTCATGAATTAACATGAAGAAAATTTGCTGCAGCTGGCATTTAATTGAGAAATAAGTGGGTAGAGTGCTAGCCATTAAAATATCTGTTGAGAGTTATACTTACATTGCGTGAGCTAACCAAACTGCATGTTTTCTACACATCATCTAACAGAGTAGTGTCCAAGTCATTTTATTATTTACCCAGGAAATTTGGCAAGGGGAACAAGAAAACATACAACAGTATACTGCACACCATTGCTTAATGTGTTTCTAAGTCTGTATTTTTCTGTACTTTGAAAACTCCCTTTCCCAGTGATCATGGTACAAAGCAGGCTGCTCAATGGCACTACATTCTCATGATTCTCTTTCAAATATGGATAAAGTGCAGGTCCCCACACCCACACATTTAATGAATTCTGAATGTTGTCCAAGGTCAGAAACATTTCTTTGTTTTAACTCAGATCTGTACCTTAAAAGATTGCAACCATGTTTTGGCAGAAATGGTTCCCCAACGTGTGTGATATCTTCTTGCAGATACTGGTTGCTGTGGTTCAGAGTTGTTCAAGAGTCAAGCTCAAGGCCAACAATTACCAGTGTTCCAGGGAAAGCAGCACAATGTTCCCTACAGAAATCATGACACACATGACAAAGATTGCAATCTAATACCATAGCTTCCATTCAAAGCCTAGTCCGAGGCAGTCATTATGAATGCCATTTTGCAGATGGGTAAGAAAAGGTTTTCAGAGCACTGCCAGAACCTGCCCTCCTTATCCACTACCGTAATTGCAGCTGTGCAACATGCTGCAGTCTCACTGTACCCCAGTTTGGTCAGGCAGTTTCAAGAGCCACAGAACAAAGTTAAACAGTCTAGAGCTTTCTGTGTCATCTCCCCTAATCTCTCCTCATACCAACCACCTTTCCCATCCTCCACTATCCCTCACCTCCCTCCGATTCCTCCTTTCTCCCTCTTGAGTGGACTAGAGGCAATGTGTGCCATAGCTGACATGGAGCTATTGGAGTGCTGGCTGGTGCTGCTCTACGCAAACAGGATTACTGGCCAGCTGGCTGCTGCATCCAAGGATAACTGAGCTTAGCATGCCTTTTCCTGAGCCAGGGGCATTGTATTTGGATATCTTTCCTCTCAGAGATCTCCACATCTCAATCAATTTCAACTTCATTTGGCAAACATTTAAAATAGGAGGTGAGAAGGAACAGAAGAAGAGATGTTGAAAAATAGCTGGGTAGAAATAGCAGTTACATTGGACTAATTATTTCTTTTGAAGAAATAGGATAAAAATATAACTCTGCATCAAATGGAATAATATAATAGCAGAAGAAAAGACAGATTAAATATGTCTGTCTCCTTTGACTTCTAATCTAGAAGGGGTGGGTGAATGTATTTCTAAATTACTCCCCCAGTGTAATGGGTTAGAATCAGCAGCTGTGTTCTGAAGAGGTTCTGGGCTACACCTCTCCGCTAGGAAAATGTAGGGCAAGATAGAAGCAGGGGCAGATCTCTGCCGAGCTAGTTTGTACTGACTGACTATTGGACAATGTAAACTGTCAGGATTGAAATGAATTAAAGAATACCCCTTCTGGAAGAACGGGGTGAGAGAAACACACTGGCATGGTATAAGACATGCAGAAAGCAATTGTTTTGTTAAAGCAATACAAGAAGTGGCCAGGTAAGAAAAAACATTTGCAAATGACAGAAGACTGAAGAACCTGTCTTTCAAATCGTAGGGCTAAAACCACAATAAAACATTACGGAATAGCAGAGTTCTACGACACTTGGGCGTGGAGGGTGTTGGCAGCAGAGGGAGACATCATGGAAGATTCCAAATTAACTTTTGATAAAAGAATGATAATTTTATATTCTGAGGAAGTCTTGTATATCAGCAATAGGTCTATGGTGAGGAGAAAAAGGCGTTGCCATTTGAAAATGATCCCAAATGCCCAAAAGATTTGAGACAAAAAGGTATCCAAAGGTCATAAGACAGGAAACTGTGTGAGGTTTGTTTGCTGCAATAGACACTGCAGACTGAGACTACACTGGCACAAGATGCAGGAACTGGCAGAGTCTCATCTCCTTACAAGTGTCTTTGGGCACTCACAAACAGATTGTCACAAAAAGCCTGAAAACAACAGCAGAGAGATTGTTTGCAGGAGCAATAGACTGTGAAGTATCACAAGATGAATAGACTATCAGGCTGCAGGCAAATGGGATACTTATTCATTTTATGTTGAAAAAAGCAGACCAGCCAATGAGCAGAAGTCTGACAAAAGTAATGATGGGGAAAAGGGGAGCACTGAATAACAGGTAAGCAGGTAAGATCCTACGGCTCACAGTAATGGTTTTGCTCCAACTAAGTACATAAATTAAGTGTCTGAATAAATAACAGTTTGGAAAAGAGAGCTGGAAAAGTACCACTGTTAGACTAAACTGTCCTTTACCTCATCAAGTTGGTGCTTTTTTTGGAAGGACAGCTGAAGAAAGGTTTTCCAGAGGCAGAGTAACTCTCACCAGAACATAGTTGTAAAACAGAAAGTAGTGTCTGGGAAACAGGTGTTAATCAAAGATGACCCAAGACTGATGCATGAGGACACAGCTGCTACTGACTGAGGCATGAGGAGAGAGTTGCCACTGACAATAGTACCTCAGTGACCTTAAAGAGTCTGGTCAAACCTGGAGACCAGTGGCATAGTAATCAGTTGGCCCTGTAATACAGCACTGCCATTCTCAGTAACAGCCAAGTAACTTTGCAAGAAATTTGCAAGACCTGTGGACTGAGGCTTATCAGGTTTTCCCTCACTGAACTTTCGCTGACATGCCCGTAGCTCTGTTTTACTTCTCTCAGCTGTGACAGCAATTTCTTCAACTGACCAGGTGTCTACGCCTGATTTGTTTTACTTTTGCTTCTCTTTGTGTGGTACAACCATAGTTTTATATGGACAGCAATGACAAGCAGTTAGTCTATGAGGAATGAGAGATATACACTAGTAACATGATGACAAGGTGTTGACAAATACCCATCTGGTAGGACAGCAGAGGCCTTGAGAAGTGGAGACACAGGATGGGGCACAGGGGAGCACAGCTGCAAACAGCTTGCCCACAGTCAGTTAAAGTGCAGACCTGGAGCTGGACAAAACTGGGTTTAGGGGAACAAAGAGAACAGAGAGATAATACACTGAGATGGCACCAGGTGTAATCAGTTTGGATGTAACGTGGAGGCGCAGACCAGAGGAGAAAGAGTAAAGCGCCCCAGCAAACATCTAAAAATGATCCCAAGTGGGTCCTAGAGGAAGAAAGAAGACGACATCAACCTGAACATCATATTCTTCCTGGCAAAGGACTCCAGATGCTGACAGGTCACGAGAACATTCCCCACTACCACCACCAGTGTGAAACCACTAGAACACAGGGGAGCTGTAGAAAGATGCAGCACCGCAGCAAGGAAAGGAGTGAAATGAAGGACTGTGTCTGTGTGCGTGTTACAATTTCATAGCAGTACCCTAGCTGCACTGCTATCGCTTCATTTTTGTAACACTTAGAGCTGGATTAATACTGTTTAGACTCTTAACATTTCAGTTAAAGTAACAATAGATTCCTGGCTTTACTAATAAATAGGATGTGCTTCCTCCTTGACCATAAACAAGATTTTCAGTGTAACAGATTGTTCATTGCATGGACCAATGAACAGTAAAAATTCATGGCTTTAAACAGAAGAGTGCCTTTTCACCTCAGCTTACAACTCAAAACCAAAATAAAATTCAGACCTATCTTTCAGGAAGGCCAGAAACAGCTAAAACTGATAGCACCAAAATGTGACAGGCACTTAATCCCCAGAATAAAGTAATCATTCACTTCATAGAGCCACAGAACGGTTGAGCTTGAAAGGGACATCTTGAGATGATTTAGTCCAGCCTGCCTGCTGAAGCAGGGTCAGCTACAGCAGATTGTCCAGGACCGTGTCCAGTTGTGTTTGGAGTACCTCCACAGATGGAGACTCCACTACCTCTCTGGACAACCTGTGCCTGTGTTTGACCACCCTCACAGTAAAGAAAGTTTTTTCATATATTCAGATAGAATTTGTAGGGACTCTCCTTTTCTAATTCTGTTGTGGCTAGAAGTTTGGAGCAAGAGATCTCCCCGCACTTGCTGCTTCACCTTCTTTCTACTTCTTGGACACATGTTAAGGAGTAAGGAGATGTCTGAAGGGCAAATGATGAGATACTGTCTAGATTCAAACATGCTTATGAAGAATTGAATGCACTGGAAGTTCTCCTTTCTGAATCCATTACAACTTCAAAGAATTCATGTCCCACAAACTTTTATAGTAAATTTGTCTCAACAAATTATGTCCATAATTGGCTGTAGACTGTCTCACAAAAAAAAAAGAAAAGTTCCAGAAAGACATTAGAAATACTTTTTTTTTTTTCTTTCTTGGGAAGTGGATGGTAGTATTCCAGACAGAATTTTTGTCACGTGCTATATGTAGTGAGTAAAATTACCACAAGTTTAAATTGTTGGTCAACTCAGCATCATGATGAATGGTTCATCTCATCCATAAATCAAATATAGATGGAGGAGTAATCCCCAAAAAAGCAAAAGCTTTCCTGAGATGCACGACTGCAGGAATGGTCTACAGAATGTAAGAAATAATCCCCATTAAGGTTTCAGTTGGAGTACTGTGTCCAGTATGGGGGCCTGACCTTTTGAGAAATACGTATGCCATTTCAGGTAAGCAGAAAAAATGAGCAGAGGTTTACATAACTAGAATTCCCAAGAAAGACTTGAAGGGAGCTATAGTAACAGTTTCAGACACGTAAAAGGCTGCTGTAAAAATGCAGAAAATAACCTTTTTTATGTACAAAGTAGATAGGACAGGAAGCAGTGGAATTAAATAAATTGAAGGAAGCTGTGTATTAGACACTAAGGAAAGGCAGACAAAGTGTGCTGCAGAGACTATCATGATCGGAATGCTTTTAAAGACAGGTTGGACAATGATGTGTCAGACATGGTTAAGGTAAAGCTAGTCCTTCAGTGGGGCATGAAGGTAGACTACATATCCCTTTGACAACACTTTTCTGTCTGATTCTGCACTTTCTATCCCAACTTAGCAAATCATTAAACAGAGGTTATCTTTAATGAAAGAATTAAATCTAGTTGATTTCAGCAAGGCTACTTAAACATTTAGAATTAAGGAAATTAAGCTTTGCTGAACCAGGCCCTAGGAAGAATTTAATCAAGCCATGAATTAACACATAAAATCCCTATAGAAGAAGATAAAGCTCGGACCTCATATGTAAATGCATTATTTTTAAAATCTAATTTGTTTTTCTCTCTCTTCCTCTTTTTTTTTTTTCTTTTTTTCTCCCCGGAAACAGTGTTCACAGTAGTAATGCAGGCTTTGGAGCCAAACATGACATTTCCACAGCCCTTTTTATGTCTCTCATAACTCTGGGAAAGTACACAGCATTTTTTTCCAGGGCTTTTTTAAGAGGATAAGTGGGAAAGACTCTCAGTGATCCTGGAGGGTTTAGCAGAGATAAGAGCAGGAAGGGAGGGAGAGAGGGTTAAATACTCTCTCATAATTCTTTTAGGGTAGCACAGCTTTTTGATCTCTATTAATCCCTCACTATGGACTCTTAAGTGCTATCAGACTGCAGATATCACTATACACTGCATCCATGATACGAGTTCCACAGCCACAAGTTAATACGGAAAAATCCAGAATTTTCTGACTATCTGACATCAAGTCAACAAGAAACTCATTGAGGGGAAAAGGGGTAACAGTTTCCTTGCAATCTGGTAGGGAACTTGGGCGTATGTTCATTCGCTCCCCACTGACATACATTTACAGTAACTGGATCACACCCACTAGAACAGTCACCACAAGTACTGCTGCGTCATAGAGAAGTCTAGTGAAATAGCATGAAGAGGAGAGAAAAATTGCACTAATTTTCACAGGTTTCCTGGGGAGTGATCAAAAATCCTATTGCCCTCATTGTCTGACAGTTTCTTCCCCATTCTCCCAAGAGCTGTTGTGATGACAAGGTCAACATCTTGACCATTTGAGAGGTGCCTGAGCTCAAGCACAAAATGAAAACAGCGAAGCAACACACAGTAGTATCAACCCGCAACTTTATCATATACATACTAATAGTAGTATTTTCAAAATTTCAACCTTGAATAAAGCATGTAAAAATAAAAAATTAACATGATATTTTACTTAAACAAAACGTTCTCTTGAAGTATTTGGGGAAAAACAAGATTTATGTAGGCAATGAAGGAATACTGAACAATATTATTAGAACGTCCCTTTTTGTTTATAAAGTTATCTCAACAACTCTCCAGAGAACCTATATTTAAATACTCTCATGATAATATATTACAGCTGTAAAAGATGATTTGATCTGATTATAAATGCCATTACTACAGGCAGCCACACACTGCATATTAACAGAATACTTATTGAACTGAGCTGAGACCATAAACCAGGGCATTCAGTTATCCCTATGGCTGTACTCTGCATATCCCTGTTATAAGGAAATCAATCAAGAACAGGTCTCAAGAAAAGCTGCAACACAATCTCACAGGGGAAGGGGAGTGAGGGAGGACAGTGTTCAAACACAGTGGCAGCACTTCAGATAATAAAATATACTTGCATATGTTTTTTCAACTAGCAAACTTCTCGCATTCCATGGGGAAATTTCCTGGAAGATTAAGATTTCATGAAAGATGCAGGCAAGGCAACTACATTGTGTGCAGCTGCCTGTCTTCCCTGGAATCTCATTTTGAGGAGACAACCTTTGCATTCTTGATTTTTCACCACCCTAAGGTAGAAGCAAAGAATTTTGTACGAGCCAAATCCCCCACCTCAGACGGAGGAGGACTGGGTAAAGGGTGGCTGGACAGCACTGAAGCTTATTTCTGAAGCCTATTCCACTCCTGTGTCTGATATGCACTGTATTCATCATAGATTCTTGCTTATAACCTGCCAAGATCTGCCTGATTTTCCTCCTCCCTGCAGCTTTTCTGCTGCTGTGAGGAGTCCAGAGGTACATGAAAGTATGGCATTCCCTTCTAAAGATGGTTTGATCATCGAAATTAAAAGGGGATAAACAGGCTACTTCCTGCTGCTGCCATCTGGCCCAGCAAGACCTTCCAGTCACAAGCAGGGAAAGCAAACCTGAAGAGGAAAAGGCTTTAACAACAGGTCAAACACTATCATGTTACTCAGTATATGGTTTAACAACTTCACATAAAAACTCATTCTTTTGCGAACAGAGCTGCTTTACAGCCTCAGTGATGAAACACCAGTCTAGACTCACCTGCTATGAATAAGATAACAACTTTCATGTGAAATTTTTGCTCACAAAGCTAACCATTGGCATGTAGTATCACTGGAGCAAGGGGGAAATTTGAGTTCCTTTGTTCATGCCTGAGGAATGATATGGCAGGATGGCAACCTGCTCAGTAGATGAGGGGAGAACAATGGGTATTGTCTACCTGAACTTCAGCAAGGCCTTTAAAAACGTCTCCGATAGGATCCTCATAGACAAACTGTTGATGTGCAGGCTGGATGAGGAGACAGTGAGATGGATTGAAAAGTAGCTAAATTGCCAGGCCAGGAATGTGGAGATCAGTGGAACAAGGTCTAGTTGAAGGCAAGTAACTAGCAGTATACCCCAGGTGTCAATATGGGGTCCAGCCCTAGGTAACATCTTCATTAGTGATCTGAATGATAGGGACAGGGGGATCTCATCAACGTATACCTGAAGGGAGGCTGCAAAGATGATGGAGCCAGGATATTTTTGGTGGAGTCCAGTGACAGGATCAGAGGCAGTGGGCACAATTGTTATGACTGTAACAATTTTTGTCGTAAGTTTTAACAATTGTGGGGTTTTGTTTTGTTTTGTTTTGCTCTGTAACATTCACAGGGAGCGTGGCAACCCACACATCCAGCAGCAGCACAGAGAAGGGCCTTCTCTGCATGTCCCTTCTGCAGTCCCTTCTAGGGACTGCAAGACTCCTAGATTGTCAAGTGACTGCAGTTAATGACAGTACTTCAGCTTTGTGGCTCTTCACCCAAAGTACCTCTGCGGCACCAAAACACAGCTTCATTTTGCCAGCAAGCAGTCTGAGAGGTGCTCCATTTGCAGTCATCAAGGAGAATTCCTGCAAATTAGTGAGAACTGCAGATTTGAAGTGGATTTGTTAAACTACAAAAAGGCCTTGTTAATCTGGTGCTTTGCAGAAGAACAGCAGCTTTTACTCAGTATAACTCCCCTTCACTCTGGATGCAAGCTATAATGATCTCCCAGGGAAGATGTAGACAGCAGCTGTACCACTCATGGAAAAATGTACTCTACCACACACCTACTACATGAATGACACATGATGATAAAAAGAAGAGCAGAACTAGGCTTCTGTTTGTTAGCATTATTGAGATTTAAGATAGGAACATTTCTCTGTGCTTCTACAGAGTACTATTTGTGCTATAAAGGCTACTAGAAGTAATATTGACTTTTATACTTTTTTTTTAAAGTTAATTATTGCCTTAAATAATTCTCAGAAAATCTGGGAAAGGTGCATCTCAGTTTCGTCTTCACTCTCCCCACACATATGGATGAAGGTCCTCCTCCCAGTAATGACGTATCTTTACACATCAGGCCAGTCAGTTCCTTCAAAAGGTTTCGTGCAGTTTTTTTCATAAGTATGAATGATGGTATGTTCAATTGTATAGTGTGCACTCACTGTACCTTCATCATCACTGGGATGAATTGTGGCATGCAGATATTATAAAGCAAACCCAGCATAGCATGAAACACAGGCAACAGCTGATTGGCATAATTTGTAGCTCCAGCAGAGGTGTGCTGTTGCGGCTAAAGATGATGTCCTGGAGCAGACTGAGCAAATCCTGTCCTAGCAGAGCAAATCTAGTCCTCTGAGATAAGAAGAATAGATTAGTTTGTCTAGCTGCTGCAGGAGCTGTCAGTCCATAGACAGTACTTCTTTACCATTTGGTGTTGAATGGTGCAGAAAAGTCATGAAGTGCTATCTGTTCCTTGCGGTAGTGCTCTGTGGAAGAGCGGGTTTTATTTCAGAATTGCATTCTATCTAAGTTGCCCTTCTCTGAAAGACCTCTTGAAACAATGAAAGATGTTTTCCATATTGGAAATGTCAGTAACACCAAGTTCAATTCTCCATCACTGTGCCAAACAGCTGCTGAAGGAACATGCAACATGAACTAACATAGTTTAGCAAAATTCAACAAATAAGTCATTTTTCCTCCAACTATTTAGCATTTGAAGTTATCAAAAAGAAATGGAGAGCAACAGACACTGCACTTTTGTGCACAGCCCTGGCAGGGGGGGCAGAGGAGTGTGGTAAATAGCTGTTTTTCAAGGAAGCTCTAAGGACATTTGGGTTTTCTGGGTCTAAAATCTCCAAGGTAGGGGAAGGTGGCAAGAAATTAAGAATTCTTTCCAATACAGAAGATTCATTCTGTACAACAGCACGTTTGTCTTCTGGGTGGGAGAAGACTTCACTAGCTGCAGCATGCAAAGACAAGAGCTTCATTGGCATTGTGTGTATTTGTTGGTCTGAACTTTCATCTCATCACACCTCCCAGTATTCCAGACACCAAAGGGTTGCCGCACATGATAAAAAAAGTTGGGCCCTTGATAAAAACCTCTTTGCACCCCACCTAGATGTGAAAAAAAAGAAAAAAAACCCAGAAAGATCAAGTGCAACCACTTCAATCTTTTTTTATCTTCCCTGTATGGAACTCTTCATACAATATTTTAACTCTTTAAACTCTTTAAACAAGGAACTCTTCTTTTTTATTGCTGTAAGCATACTAGAAACCAGCTTCAAAATGAGATGTAGTCCAACTTTGCATGAACTCAGCAGGACTGATGATTGGGATTTTATTTATTTTACACAGAGCAAGTAACACAATTATTTATAACTGTTTCATCATCTCTTTGTGCCTGAGATCCTTTCACAGGCTCCTAGCTTTGAGGGATAGTGCCGTTCCTTGTTGTTGCATACCAATTTGTATTTGATATTCCTTCAGTCCTTCTTTTAATGTTTCTTGAGAGCAGTGTGAAGGGGGGCAGAGAAGAGGAAGAAGGAAGAGACTCTGAAGTCTGAGTCTCTGGAGTCTGGAGGGAGAGTACTGGGTCACTGAATCTGACGACTGCACTGGTGCAAACAGCTTCTTTCCCACCTGGAAAACCAAGAGGAAGACTCAGAAGCTGGAATTACCCACAATGAAACCAGAAGCAAGGTGTCTGCTTGTTGCTTTGTGGGAAGAAACCACTTGGGAGGGTTTTATCAGTAATGCAGTGTCTTCAACAGCATGTAAAGCTTTCAGGTCTTGATATACTGATGTAGTAGCAATCAAAACTGAACAGTATTTGGTCCCACACAAAGGGAAGACTGGGTGGGGCTCTCAGTTTGTGCTATCCAAAAGGGCAGACATAGATTATCACAGCCCACCATTTCTGGCCTTCAGATCTCAGGTGGCAGTAGAAGGGAATTACTGAGATTACAGAGAATTAAGTATTCCTAAATTCCATATTAGAAATATAACAGCACAAGGGATATTGACCAAGCCTCTTGCAGACAAGGACATAAAAACAAGTTAAAAATAAAAGCACCAAAACCTTTGACCTTCTCAGGGTAATACCATATAATCCTTCTCTTCCATGGAGATGTTCATCCTTGAACACCAAGAGTCTCCAGTTCAGCAACTGCAAATCTTTCCTCCCCTCTCTGCCCCCAAAAGAATTTGTGCCTGAACAATATGTAAAGTAGCAGCAGTGCTGTTTCAGTGCCTTACCTAATTAATACCAATTTTAGAGCAAGAAAAGTCATATGATACTGACTTGAAGCTTTTTATGCAATCATCTTTTGATTCATGCTTAGTAATAAAGTATGATCTTGTCTGGGCAGCTGGGAGACAGAAAGGACTCTGGATCCAACTACTGTTAGAATTCAAGCTCATTCCTTTATTTCTGTGTAGTTCACTCTCCCCATTTCCACAAACACCCAGCTCAACTGTTGATTCCCCATAGCCAAACAGTTTTACATATGCACTGCTTACTACACCACTAGTTACACCTTTGTGCTCAACCCCTTCTTCTCTGATCAGGATTTTATTTCCATCCACTGTATTGTTTCCTGCTTGTTTGTGCCCTCTAAAAACAGTAACTGTGCTGGGCCTCACCAGACAGGGAAGGAGACCTCCTGGAGGACTACCATGGCTGAACTGTCCCTTTGGAATTCTTTACATATTTCATACATTTTAAAACTAACAGCTCATTAACAGTAGATACAGGGGTCAAGGTTTGCATTTTTCAGAGAGCTTCTGTGCAGCAGAAAGGAAGAACAAGGCTGTCTTTCCCTGTGCTGCATAGTGAGGCCCCCTTCTAAGGTTAGAAACAGCAGACAGCACACAGTGAGGTAGCACAGCAACTCCTGCATGAAATCCTTCACTGTGATTCTCTTATACATAGGAATTTTCAGACTCTATTTTTGTTTCTTGGTAAAAAAAAAGAATACCTTTTATGTGCAACACCGGCACAGTCCAGTGTTTTTGACCTAGCTGTGAGCTGGCTTTAAAGCCTACCCCTCTTGCTCCCACCTTCCACATCTTGGCGTGAGATCCATTTTGGGACAGACATGACCAAATGCACAAAACAGCAGCAGGAATAAGGCAGCTGCCTTGTGTCTCTCCAGAGGAGATGGGGGCAAACACTGAGAACAGCTCATCTGCAGAGAGGGCACCCTCTAGGCATTTAGTGTTAAACTAGCAGGACACACTTCTTGTGTTATGTATTTGACTGCATTGGAAACTCTCAGTGCAGCTGGACTGTTTTCACAGTAACACCAGAGAGAGAACAGAGAGAGAACACAACTAACACCCATTCCTGCAGCAGGTGCCCTTGAGCTCCTCACTTTCTTGTTATGATCTCTCTGAACCTTCCATTTAAAGCCAATTCAATCATAGTGTAGAAAGTAGGAGCAGAGCAGCCACTTCACTTTTCTGTCCCACCTGGAGACCTGTTGTACTGTTTGTGCTGGCAGTGAAAAGTCACAGCCTGGCCTAGTAAAGTTGTACACCAGCTGTTCAGTATGCCTGCTGTCAGTTATACTGAATGAAAGAATAGGAAAGCAATAACATTAGGCTGATTGGAGCTGGCTCAGATCAAAGCAGATTGAAAAAGCTGAGAATATACATCTCACCTTCTTTTTATTCTCCACCCCCAAATGCATTTTGCAATTTCGCTCCAAACCATGAATGCGAAAGGCTTCTCACAAAGTACAATTAGGAGAAGCTTCAGAATGATAACCACAGACAGCCTGAACACAGAGCAGCTGCAGGCAGGCAGCTGAGCTGGCAGAACAGTATTCATGGGAAAACACACGGTTTGGGTCAAGCTCCAGCAATCTAGCACACCAATGTATACCTTTATTAGTGGCAAACCATCACACAGAAGGAGAACCAAAGAACAGTTTTGTGACTGCTTGTTCTAGAAGACTGTGAGGAAAGTAGTGAGATGACTTTTAAGTCAGGACACAGGAGCTAGCTAAAAATGATCCTAAACTAGCAGCATGACAAACTGGGCCCTTGATTTAAATTTCACTTGGAAGAGGGACATAGAGATAGCAGGGGAAACTCTGAGAAAAAAAATCAACTAATGAAAGTCCTTCCAGGACACCAAGATTAGGCTTAAGGGCCAGGAAGAGGAATACATACAACCTAAATCTGGTCTACTTCTTCTCTTAAGATATTTGCAATACAGAAAGAAGCACACTAACCTGTAGGAGAACTCCATAGTGACATACCTCTTAGAATATGCAGTCAGTGAAAAATGCTGCAATTAGCAAATGACTCCTCGGCAGATTAATTGCTTTCTCCAGCATGCATTGCTTAATAGTCCCTCCAATCCATTGTGGTCTGGATGACGTATTTCTTACAGAACTACCAGCTTTTCATTTTACATTGCCTTTTCTTCAAATTTAAAACAAAGGGGCAATAAAAGAGGAGGAAGGAGATGTAACTGCCAGTGGGAATCCCAGCTCACAAGCTTTATGCAGGTAATGATTCCCATTTATTTTTTCAACTGCTAACTCCTCCATCACACACAAGTAACAGCAATGGTCAACTAGAAAAAAATGAAAACAGCATGATTTCCCCTTTTCTCCAGGGATTTTTGACAAGGACTAACATCTTTTTGTGGATGGAGTATGAGTTCTTATATTTTTTTTTAAAATCAGTTTGTTGCTTTCTCCATAACTGTGTCTGGCATGGGGCCAGGCTCACACAGCTGGCCATAAATACCACAAGCATTTCATACGGGATTTCTATTTCAGCTCAGAGGCTCAAGAGAGACCCCTGCATCCTGTTCTTTATAAAATAGTTCCACTAATACAAACTCAGGAGCTGTCTGAAATCAGAATATTCAAGTACAATAATTTAGTAATAGTAATAGTAATAGCAAGCACAGCCTTCAGTCCTAACACATTAGGTAAACCATCTCATAGTTTGTCCTCCACAGTTGGTGAAATTTATACTTCACGGTCCGTTTATGAAGACTTACTAAATGTAAACAGATGAGGCAGAAATGGATATCACTCCACAGAAGAGTCAGCGTAAACAGAGAGACAATACTGCAAAGGGAGGAGAGCCTAGTACTGCTCCCTCAGGATCTTGACTAGGCAGACAGCCCTCATTTGGTCATAGGAAAACAAAAGAGTGGCCTTGCAGAAGATAAGGCTTTGATGCACTACTGCAGTGGCAGGAGCTGGTGGAGGCCAACAGAAGAGCACCAGATGACATGCTCAGGAGGAGACCTGCCTGTGCCACAGGATGCGCCTGTCCCCAGCACCTGAGCAATCCTGAGGGGACAGCTGGTCTTATGCATACTTCTTCTAGTTACACCATACCGAAGGGAAGGCAGAGGAAAAAAACAATTTAAAAGCTATTAAATTGCAAAGGTTTAGGGTCAGACTTTCTGCTGATGTACATCAGCAAGAAGTTTCCATGGGTCTGTCCTTCAGTCTAATTCACCCCTAAAGAAAAAAGCAAAACAAGCAGTTCAAGAGCAGCTTCATCTTTTCAAACAGCCTCTCCTCACTGCCCCTTATGCTGTTCTCTCTCTTCATTTAAGGACTACATTTCAGTGTGGTCACCTTGAATTGGTTGCAATTCCTGGGCATGTTGTATTCACAGCCAGATATCGATGGGAGCAGCATGGAGCTCTGGGGTTCTGTGAACAGCCTACAGGCAATTCTTGGGATGCTGCAGGTTGAAGTATATTTATTTCTGTTTCTACAGGCTGCTGCTCTGAGGCATGACATCCCTTCTAGGCATATAAAACAGCAATTAACAATGCCAAACAAGTCTAGACAGTTGTCTACTCCGAGATAGTCACACACATCTTCAGGCTGGGCCTGTTAAAACGTTTACATTCACCATTGTAGTTGCTATGGGCTCAGTTGCAGTAAACACAAGACAAAGAGAAGAAATAAGTCAGAGATCAAAAATGGCTTTTCCAGTGCTTTAGGTCAAATGTCAGACAGCTCCAGGGCACTGCGAGCAGCCCCGAGGTTTTCAGCTGACTTGCTAGGCGAAGAGGCAGGGTCTTCAGGAACACAAAAATTACTATTAGAGCCCATGTTTGCAGCTGCTACTAAGAATAACAAAGTTTATTGGTCCTCTTATTCCCAGGACAGATGTCTGTTGTAGCGTGCCCCCTATTCCAGCAGCTGAGGATAAACAGAAGAAGGCATCAAACATGGACTAGGGCCCAAAACGATCTTCAGGTGGAAATAACAGGCTAGACAATGCCACAGTGCCATTGCAGACTCTGCAGATTTTGGAGTAGTCCAGGAGCTGTGAAGCTCCATAAGTAGCGTTGGACTGCTGAGGAAAAACAAACGTTGTACAGGGATGGATCTTTTGGGTAAGAAGAGTTGTAGAGTAATGTTCTGCATCAGCAAGCCTTAGCAGCAATACCAAGGCATCAGCACTTGTTTGGAGCACTTTTGGTGAAAACCCATAGGGCAGTAATAAGAACATTCCAGATAGGTCAGGAAAACAAGAACTACGACAAAAGAGGACACTAGAGGGAGCAAGCAAAACTGAGTAAATTCTGTCAAAGAGGAACAGAACAATACTGCTTCCCTGCAGAGAGGGCAACAAGATTTACATCATGGCAGAAAACATTCATGCTGCACACTAGGGAAAAGCTTTCAAACAGCAATGATAGTTAGACTGGAACAACCCTCTTGGGGAGGACCCAGACACATCATCATTCAGGGACTTCAATCGTGTAGCTTCAAAAAGCGTAGCTAAACACACATCTATCATGACTGGTTTAAGTACAGTAGGTCCTGCACTGGGGCAGTGAGGGAAAGACTGCTTTTGTAAAGCTGTGCACGCATGCCCGGAGCCCGTATTGGCAAACACAGCATAGAAACCAGGTGTAGGGTTCTACATCACACAGCCCCTGTGCCCGTGTGTTCCGCCAGCCACTTTTTCCTCACAGGAGGTATTTTTTTTGTAATTTTCACCCCACTTCTCAGTGAAAATAAGAATTCTCAAGCATCTTCTGGATTCTCATTTGCTGAGGCAGAACACTTATTTTTTTCACACAAAGACTTCCCTTTCAGTGCAATAACAGTCATTATGCTCCATTTTCCTTCCAGCCAGCAGAAATTTGGTGCTTTGGTAGCTAGTTGATTGTGGAGATTCACATATCCTTTCGTAACCAGTGGGATCTTGCAGTTAAGAGTGCAGTCTTCCACCCCAGCCCTTGGTCTGTTGAATGAACCCAGCCATGCAAGTGACAGGAGCTGATCAGACATCCATCTCCATTCAGTGGCTATGTTTGCTCTGAATACTCTGTTAAACAATTATTTCAGAAAGAAAGATTTACATGAATGGTAAAGGTTGTACTGATGGGTATACAAGCTGCTTATTAGCTGTTTCAAGGCAGCCTTGCCTGTCGGAAGAGAAAGGATTGGCCTCTAGAGGTATTCAAATGCCATTATGAACAGTTAACTCTCTTCATCTGGTTTTCTTACCTGATGGGCATCCAATAACAATTTCCAGTCCTACTTCAATATTCAGTATTTTTATTAACCATTATTAACACTGTATTCCCACTGTTACATATTTTTGACTTGGTCTGGATTATTTTCCTTACAATATGCTACAGTCTGCCATGCAAGGAAAGCTATCATGGAATAAACAACTTGGATGTATTGTACTATCAGACTGCCAGACAAATCCTAGCATAAATGATACAATATTGGCATCAGTGGTCATTCACATGTAATAAAATCACCCTTGAAACAAACTAAACTGACAAGTTCCACATATTTCTGCAGTAGTTCGTCTTTGTTCAACTCACATCCGTCTGTGGACTTAGTCCAGCTGCAGGCTAATGTGTTTGAATCTGTTTGCAAATTTGTAAATTATAAAAAAGAGAGAGAAAGCAATGCAATATAATTTGAGGAATTTTAAAAACAAAATTAAGACACTGATCTAAACCTAGTATCTTCCTCTATGACAAACGAATCAACCTTATACAAAAGTGCAGAAGTACAGGACATCAGAATAGCATACTGCGTATCTATTTCCTGTTTTAAATAGAAACAAAAGGTTTTAGCCTTCACAGTATAGAAAAGATCAGAAAAATATTTTTCACTGGTAATTTTCTATTTCAATTAACTGAATATAGTAATTATATTTAATATTTTACATTTTACTGTGCTATTTCAATATAAATGCAAATGATGATTAATTAAAATGAATGTTTCCAAATCATTGCCTCTTAAGAGTATTTAAACCAGTACAACATTTCTGACTTTTCTCTTGTACTCAGAACAAATTTTTAGTGTTTGCGTTATTCATGAGATCAATTACTAACATAAGGTGTGTCAAGGAACATTTAAGAGAAAACAGGTGCTTACATGGCAGCAAGTCTGATTTGTATAATGGAAGTTCCTCAACTAGCATTTTTTAAATACCTTTGGAAGTTAAAAAATGCATTATATTTAAAATTAGCCTTTGGTTGTAAGTGAATATGTAACATTTCAGCCCATAGTCTCTTTTTTTCATCAAAATGAGGAAACTGAAAACCCGAAAAAATTTTCCTTTACACAAATTCCATTAGAGGTAAAGGGTAAAAGCAACAAAGACTTTAAAACCACTCAAACCTAGAAGAATGCTCAAAGCACACTGAAAAAAAAATTCCCAGAAGCATTAGAAAGGTGTTTTCAAAGCAATAAACATCTGTTATCTCTTTAGAATTGCACACTTTTTGTCTGGAGAGCATATCACAAAACCCCTGACCTATGACACAAGTAGGATAAATGTCTCTGTCCTGCTGAGCTGTTCAAAAGCTATCCATGATCTCAAGCATGCAGCAGCTGCAGTAGACTGGTAATGTTCAGCAGTGACATACATGAGGTCATATGAAAGCTATAGAAGAAAGTGAGCCCTCTTAGAGTGACCACCAGATCACAAAGACTTCCAGAAAGAAGTACTACACAAAAAAGGAGAGGAGAGGGCTCTTCATACAATGTCTCATTGGGCTGGTAGCACTCCTTGCAAAAGATGTAAATGCTTGAAGTTTGCCTAGAACCTGAAAAACATTGGAGAAACACTAAGGACGCATATTCCTGAACAGAAAGAAACGTCTGATTCAGAAAATCCCCATAGCAGGTAAAAGCTAGTATGTTCTTAGAGAAAATATGTAAGCTGGCCTGTTCTCACTCTTTTCCAGGCATCCATTCAAAGCCACTGTGTTTTTTTCTTGTTGAGTGTATTTCTAGCTTCCAAAATACTTTCTGTTTGTCAACAATGCCAGAGTCACAAACTTTTGTTTTGTGATAGAGTACAGACAGAGTATAGATATAGACAGAGATTACAAACATTTAAAGAACATGCTGCCTCCCTTACTGCTCCCATCAAACAAAACTGAAATCTCAGCACCTTGTTACTGAGCAAGGAGATCTCCTGTGCACATGGTCAGTGGAAAGACTGAACTATAATCCTATATACTATTCTGCTCAAAGCTTGAATGGGGGAGAGGTGTTGAAGTCAAATGTCATCAATGAAGGTGAGCCCTAAGCAGAGGCCTAGTTTTACATTACGTGCAAGGAAGATGAAATACCAAGACGAACATTCAGGTGCTCTTATGGAAATATCCTAAACATCAGATGAAATCAAGACAACTCAGCACAAAAATTACCTGTCTTGACTTCACATGTGCTGTTGCAGAAAACATTAAAGCCTGGCGTGGTTGTGCAGAACTACATAATTACATATTGGCTTTTTAAACCTCGGCTTTGATCACTTGTGTAGCAGGGCAATGGAGCATTGTGGTAAGAGAGGCTTGCCTGTCCCAGAAGCTTGATACCCCTGTCTGACTTGTAGCCAAGAGGGCTTTAAATGAGATCCCTCACACAGACTGGAAAAGTTTGGTGATGCAGGGGATCATCTGGACCTCTGAATAGGCCCAGAAGATAACTAAGCTATCTTTTCTTGAGTATAAGTCAGTCTCCTGTTATCCCACTAAGCAACAGCAAAATCTGACAACAGCCCTCTCTCTCCTTGCACATCCTAGGAGAAAACAGCAACAAGACTGGCCGCCTATAGTACACCCAAATCTGAGACCTGCATCACTCTCCACACCTAGTCACTCCAATGCCTTCTTCAAAACAAAGAGAGGATGTGTCTGAAGTGCTGCAGGAGATCTACCAGGCCGTCAGCTATGACATTGGATAGCCAATGGCTTTGGAAGCATAATAGTGCACATATAGTGACTCTCTCAGAAAAGGACAACTAGGCCAGTTCAAGCCAAAAAAGACTGCTAGTGCTCCTGGCACTGCATGGCAGGCTGAGTTACTCCATATTTTCTCAGGACTGGAAACTCTTCCAGCTCAGAACATCCTGTTTCTTTTCCTAATCTTTCCTCTGAGGGACCAAGGGACCTGTTAATCCCCTATACATAACACTCATCTCTGCTTTTTCTTCTGTGACTGAAGCCAGGAAGCTATGGAGTCCAGAAAGCTCGAGTGTTACAGCCTTCAAGATTCCAGGTTATTCATAACTATTTCTTTTGAAGCCCACATCTTCCACTGTAACGCATTTTCTAAGAGAGGCCAGCACTTTCTGTTTGCAAGGGACAAAATGACTCAGGGAAGCAGAAGAAATCAGCAGAATCTTTACAGTCAGCAGGAATATGACCTTGGATGAAAATTGCTTACAAGCAGTTCAAGCAGTTGAAAAAGAAAAGGAAAAAAAGCTAGGAAAAAAAGGAGCAGAATGTTTCTGGAGCCGAGATTTGTCAATGAGCAGAGAGACTGCCAGGTGCGGGGGAAAGCTGTTACAATTCTGCACATGAGAACTAACCTAGCTCCAGTTTCCCAACTAATCAACCCACAAGAGAGAGGGAATAACCCTGACAAGGTTAAAATGCAAGAACTGAGTGCTAAAGAAGACAAACCAAACTGTCAGAAAATCAGGATATTTAAGGTATCAGAAAAGAACTACCCTGAAGCAGTTGTATGCAGAATCATTCATAGTTTCCACACAATACTATTAACCTCTCTGGCTTACATGCTGATTTAAGCCTACAACTCAGTGGAGAAAACACTGGTGTCATAAGTTTGTGCCCTCTGATATACATCTGCAGAGAGCTGCACGTCCCAACCGATGGAGTAAGACAAACAGCAAATGCACAGCCATTGATGTTTGTTGGTTACCATGACCACCAGTGTATGGTCTGAAGTTGCGGCAGGGGAGGTTTAGGTTAGATATTAGGAAGAATTACTTTACTGAAAGAGTGGTCAGGCACAATGGAACAGCCTCCCCAGGGAGGTGGTTGAGTCACCAGCCCCAGAGGTATTTCAGAAATGTCTAGATTTGGCACTTAAGGGCATGCTCTAGTGACAGAGATTGTAGGGGGTTTTTTTGTGTGTGTATGGTTGGACTCGATGATCTCAAAGGTCCTTTCCAACCATGAAGATTCTATGATTCTATGATTCTATATTTCTCTGTTTATGAAGTGAAGCCAAACAAGACCAACAACTGATGTAGTTCTTACGAAACTGTTAGTCAGCAGATCAGTGCTGCAGCCTCTGCAATCCAAATGGGAACCAAGGCAAGCACAGGGAAACTGAGCTGAAATACAGCAAGAAAATGAGGTGAATGACTATTAAGATTAAAAACAAAGTAAATGTTAATGCTTTGTAAATGGCCAGAAACAGATGATAAACATTCACTGTCAGTACTGCTTAGATGGTGAATCAAAGGAGGATAGCATGCATACAGCAACAAACCCATCCAGTAGGCACAGCAAGGGAAAAAGAAATGTACTTCTTTATCACTTGTCACGTACTTAGTATTTTACAGTGGTAACCATGTTTTCAGCTCAGATCATGCTTCATGTTGTGAATGCTGAATTGGTGCAGAAAAATCTTGCCTGTTCTCCTCTTTCTGCTGTCATCCTGCCCTTTCCCAAATAATGGCAAAAAAACAGCCACTGCAGAAACTACTAAAGAATTTCAGAGGTAGCCACTTTCCACCAGCTTGCACAAGGTGCTCAGAGTGTTATATGTAATATAAAACAGATTCTGTCATGAAAGACTTTCAGCTTGAAATGTCAAAAAGGATGGGAGAAAGGAAGGATCACTGTTCCCATTTAGCAGACAAAAAGCTGGTCTGAAGCCCAGAGCCTGTAGGTTCTGCATCAATACTCCTCACCAGTCCATCTGAAAGGCTACCAGGATAGGAGTATTATGAGTCACATCTGTTACTACTGCTGGAAATAAGGCACATCTTTGCACGCATCTCAATAAACTCTGCTCATAAGCCTGCGGTGCAACAACATAGACAGTAAATATCTAGCACCACCATTGGGGTAGTGTGCCTTCTCCTTCTAAACTGATATCCAAAGTGGTCATTAAGCACTGATGGTGCCCAAGGCTTGTTTTCCCTTCTGCTATGGAAAATGCAGAAGTCACTCCAATATTCATCACTCTGCTCACACCAGGGCGCAAGTATTCTTAAAACAAGTACTAGCACTTTTCATAGATAGCTTTCAAATTCTGCTTTCTCATCAGTGTTGCAGGAAATTCTCCACAGGCATCTGTGGAGATGAAAAACCCTCATATTGCATGAAAACAGAGCGCACAGACATGCATGCACACATATGCAAACCAGAAGATTAGGTTTCAGGTAGTGTATTCAGTTGGTGAATACAATCAGAAGATCACAGTCAAACAAATAGTTTCATAAACCTATTGAACTGGTATTCTCCTAAAGACTCTGAAAGGGTCCTCAGGATCCAAAGGGCTAAGATACTTCTGTGACATTAGGCAGATTATGTAAATTACAGAGGTCAGTGTAAATTTATTTCAAAACGGCTAACCTACAAAATTACACACATCTAGGGAAATATTCTACACAACTTCACATAAAGGACTTAGATTGCATGAGCTCCTACTTTGAAACCTGTATTCTTCTCAGTTCAGACAGCTGGTCAAGGATTGTCTAATGAGACCCATGTTTATAACACACTTTACAGCATTATCTCAAAGTTGGAGGAGATCAAGGAAGGTTCAGTTTTGTTTCTACTTCTCGAAATCACTAAATTCTCCTCAAGACATCACAGAAATGAGAGACTTGGAAAAGAGAATGGAAAATACTACAAGCACAGCATTATTCATAGGGTAAAAATTGTCAGGCAACATCTGCCATTGCAGTTTGGTGGCATAAACCAGGCATTGAATGTGCTGGTTAGTACAGCTATCAAATAATTGCATATTTCAAATTGCCTGTTTACTGTGTCTCCTTCTAAAACTTCAACGATTGGCCACTGCTACAAAAGAAGAATCACTCATTAAAACAGTGATTTTTTTTGTTCTTGCCAGTGGCAAGAACTGGCATGATCCATATTTGGGAGTCTGTCATTCCAGCATTTGATGGCAAGGATAAGCAGGACTCCTCTGCTCTCAGAAGGACTTGGGGCCCTTCAGGCTAGTCCTGGGATGTGCTACCAACTTGAACCACAAGGCTGCACAAGCCAGCAGCTTGGAAACAGATAGGGACATAGCAGGTTGGAATGCATTGCATGCCTGAAAAAGTGGCCTAAATATTAAAGTGTATTTACTTTTCCCCACTGTGACAGAGATCGGGAAAAAGGACATCTGGCCTGGTTTACTCT
The DNA here is from genome assembly GCA_013396915.1 of Stercorarius parasiticus. Classification (NCBI taxonomy): domain Eukaryota; kingdom Metazoa; phylum Chordata; class Aves; order Charadriiformes; family Stercorariidae; genus Stercorarius; species Stercorarius parasiticus. The sequence continues at coordinate 773,411 of VWZL01001922.1, read as the reverse complement.
AGAGACAGGCCAGGCCTGAGAAAGGCGGTATGAGCTTTCTTTCATAGGCACTTACATACTGTAGGAGATAGAGGTTAACTCAGAATTCAGGTACCCCTGAGCCACTACACTAAGCAAACTGCAAGTCACAAGTTCCATACTTAACATGGAGCCTTCCTGAACTAAAATAACTAATTCGATCCTATGAGGTAGTTATGTTTAGCGACAACATTGTCACTCCTGCAGATACAGAAATTCATCATGGCTTAAGACATGTGCCTCTGCAAACCTCAGGAAGTTCAACCTGGCCAAGTGCAAGGCCCTGTACCTGGGTCGAGGCAATCCCAAGCACAAACACAGGCTGGGTGGAGAGTGGATTGAGAGCAGCCCTGAGGAAAAGGACTTGGGGGTGTTGGTGGATGAGAAGCTCAACAGGAGGATGAGGGGCAATGGTTTTAAACTGAAAGAGGGTAGATTTATATTGCACATTAGGAAGAAATTCTTTACACTGATGGTGGTGAGAGACCAGAACAGGTTGCCCAAAGAACTTGTGGATGACCCATCCCTGGAATTGTTCAAGACCAGGTTGGATGGGTCTTTGAACAACCTGGTCTAGTGGGAGGTGTCACTGCCTACGGCAGGGGGGGTGGAATTAGGTTACCTTTAAGATCCCTTCCACCCTAACCATTCTATAATTCTATAGTGGCACAGTCTGCACAGCTCTCACATAGGCAACCTGCAAAGCCCCTCTGATGAATTACCCCTAAGTCACAGATAAAACAGTTGAGCAAGGCACAGCAGAACACTGGCCCTTATTGTTGAGGAACAATGCATCTGCAACTGTTTTGATACTTCTAGGTCTATCTGAACTAGATATAGGCAGTACACATAAGAAAGCAGATTCAGAGACAAAAAAATATTTAAAAGCAACAAAGTGATACAAGAAAACATAAAACTTATTTGCTTGGAGGGTGATCATACACTGCAACAGGCTGCCCAGAGAGTCTGTGAAGTCTCCATCTTTGAAGATGCTCAAAACTGAACTGGACACAGCCCCCCTGAGCAATCTGCTCTTGTTGACCCTTATTTTAGCATGAGGGTTGGACTAGGCAATCTCAAGAGGTGCCTTCCAACCTCAGCCCCCCTAGGATTCTGTGAAATAAGCATGTTTTATTGTCACAAGCCAAGGTGGAGAGGATATTAGGCACTAGTTTCAACCTGTGGCATTATACAGATTTTAGGCAACCCTGAAATCATTAAGGAGCTATGGCAAGTGCTAATTTAAACAGGGAGACTGAGCAGTTCTCATAGCAACTCAAGATCAAGAAGGCACAAGGGTAGCTTTAAAGCTTCTCTGAGGCTCTCCCTAGGTGGTAATTCCCTGACATAAGAATCTCCACTCTGTACATGTTCTTCAAATACTGAATTTAAGCCCAACTTAAAAATGCCTTGAGATAAGATTTTGTGCTATCACAAAAACTGCTTTCAGATCATTCTGGCTACCTTGGACAAGACCCTCACCTCAGTAAGTTGAATAGGAGCCAAGCATACATAACTTCCTACTGAGAGGTCATCTAGCACATTCTAGCTAAAAATGTTCTGCTGGCTGGCACTGAGAGGTACGTGTCTTTCCTGTACTCTGTGATTGATCCATTTAGCATTCAGTACCTGTAATCTGTGTGCTTTTACTGCAGCACTAAAAGGATTTCCCTGGCTTTACTTTCCTGTAATTCTATGTCCAGAGGCAATTTGATTCCAGCCTGGTATTGCGCAAGATGACTCACTCCTCTCTTTTAAGAATTCCATTACCAACAAGCAGTGACTCATCACGACCAGATTAGCAATGCTGAGGTTTTGTGGCTCTAGCCATTTCTCAAGGTTCGTCCTCTGAATATCTGAAATTCTGCATGTTCGCAAAATGTGGGGATTTGGAAAAGAGTGCTTGCAGCCGCTGGGCCAATGATTTTCACTTTGCAATAAGCATGTACTTGCACTTTCTTATGTGTTACCCAGTTCCTCATAAACGCACTTGAACTAGTGGTTTCCCAGGACAGGCATAAACATTCAGCAGGCAGACCTGTGGAGCTCTTTGGAGATGGTAAAATTATTTTTGGCAAAATTAAAAGTCTTGAAACAGTATGCATTTTCACTTGATTTGGCTGAAAAGCAGTGGGAAGGTAATTTCTTTCTGCAGAATACCTTTCTGGTAAATTTGAGGCATTGATAATCCTTGAAAAAAATATTTGTTATATTGGAAGGTTCTCCACTGTAAATTTTTATATCTTGCCTTTCAAGGTGAAAGTGATCAACTTCACTGCTTTCCATGCCCTCAAATTTTCAGTAAAACATTTCGTGCCACATTACTGCAGCAAAGGTAGGATAAGCAAATTGCACTTGACTTCAAGAGGAAAAAGTTAACATTACCAGAAGTCAGGCCCAAGGCAAGGACACTGGGGTAGCCCTCACTGGTTGCAGAGCTTGGACCACAAGTCAGAACAGATGGAGTACTCTGTGTCTGGCAGCAGTATGGGGATGGCATGGACCTTGCCAGATCTCCCTCCTGCCAGGCATGGCATGAGGGAAGAGAGCAAGAAGCTCCTCAGCAGCTAAGAGCCAGCAAAGCTGAGCCCTGCCCACACCATTTACACATCTGTCAAATGAAAAATGGGCTCTTCATCTTAAACAACACTTGACCTTCTTCAGCTCCAAATCCTTATGGTGTGCACAGTAATAAATCTGTGAGCGGACAGCTTTCAGGAGCTAAAGAGGGGTCATTTGGGGATCAGCTGCCTGTTGCATGTTCATGTTCTTTCCCCAGAGCAGGTCTGAGTCACAGGTTTCACCAAAGCAGACCAAGGATTTGACTGGTTGCTGACACAGAGCACTGAAGTGATTAATGCAAAGTGACCTTTAGCGTTACTGTTAGCAGCAGAGCACTAAGTCACACAGAGCTAGGAAATTTTTTTTATTATTTTTTTTTTTCCCACAAATAATATGGTTATGGACTACTGGATGGTGTTTAACATGATTTGTTGGTTAGTTGTGCAGAACCTATAATCAGAGAGAGACAGATAATTCTGGAATGGACTTGCATGAGTTAAGATATGAAATGTGACTTTCTTAATGCCCTCTGGATCCAAGACTTAAGTCCTGGGACCTTAATAGTTTCTCAGCACTGAGGACTTCTGGACAAATGCTGCAAGCAACACTGAATATCTAAACATGTCAGAATGACATAAATAATCCTTCCATCCTTTTTTAAAGAGGAACAGATTACAGAATAATAAAAATAGCACAATTTCTCCAACAAGCATACAAAATGAGAATTTAGTTCCAGCTTCACTTTTAAATGGAGGTCCCCAACAAGACCAAAGAGCAATAGGAAGCAGACCTGTACTGCATTCCCCTTCTTTAAATGCAAAAGGGCCCCTATGCTACAATTTCTCATCATATCCCTCTGATTTTGATAAGCTGCATTTGTAGACTACTAGACCTGCTGTCCAAAATTGCTTTGCTTATTATATTAAGATGATGGGAAAACCAAATTAAAATCTCTCTCCAATTTCATCTTTTTGATGAACAGCTTCCTGCTATTATGCAAGTTTGTCCTATCCACTGATTAAGAAATGTTTTTAGGGTCATTTGTCTGCTTTACTGATGGTGATTGAAGAGACCGTAATTCAGAGATGAACTCTCAGCACTATGGTTTTTCTCCTCCTAAGGAAAGAGAGCAGTGACAGAGATCAAAACACTAGAAATACTTGCACATGAACTTTGGTGTAAGTGCTGTCAGTGGCAGAAGTTCAGAGAGCCAAGTATAAAACAAAAAGTTTCAAAAAACATAAACAATAACTGTTTTCCTTTCAGTAAAAAAAAAAAATAATCCCACAACATCATTTAGGGGCTATGAGTGTTTTCTTATTAATGAAAGTGAGTTAATTAAATTGGGGCCATATTGCATCATATCAGCTGCAACAGCCCAGAAGAGACCTTAAATCATTTATGTCAGACACAACGAATACCCAGCATCACTAACCAATGCCGCTTGTTTGGCTACTGTTATCTTTCCTCCACACAGGCAGGACATCTCTCTAACACTCTGAGGCCCCATCATCACTAAAAGCAATGCTTGGACAGTGCAAATAGGACACTGGAAGCCAAGACAGAACTGGAAAAAAGATATTTTTATTTGTATTCATTAAAATGTAAATCATTAAGACTTAAGTCCTCCCTGTCAGACTTATAGTTGCTTGGGAATTTTAAAGTTGTAACCAAACAACTGCAACTTTGCATTTTCTCAGCCATTGCTGGTACAATTCTTACTCCTCCGGCTTGCAGAAAATTTAATTTTTGAACCAGGTTCTCAGAGAGTGAAAGAGCATATCCTGTCCCAAAAATCTTACAATAAGGTGATACTAAACAGCTATGCATAGTGGCAGTCAAATAATGCAGAAGAAAACACAGATTTCCATTACACGTGGTTTACAAAACAGTTGCAGCTTAATCCAGAAATCAAGTTTTGTGTGTAACTGAGCAAAGGTGAACATTCAAGTAGAACTGTTCAAAGGAAAATTGAGAAAGGTTTGGAGGCACTGTGAAGGTATCCTTTCTGCATGCTAGTGCAAAACCAGCCAGGAGAAAGCTAGTGGCTAGACTGAAAAATCTATCTATGCAGGCTTGTGCTGTTGATGAAATGGAGGCCAACATTCACCTTGCAATATTTAATAAATAGGAATATGCCTTGATAGGTGTTGAGGAGTGTGTAAATACACAATACTTACACTACAGAGAAAGGGCATTCAGGACAGGCAGATGGATAGAGCTATGACATAATCAAAGCATGGTATGGAGGACATGACATTCTAGCAGAGTCAAACATTTGCAGCAACATGCAGAACATTTCCTCCAAAAAATCACCAAAATACCACTGTAGTACACTGATCATTATCTGCCTTGCATTTCTCCTGCTATGCCAAATACAGAGGGGGTGTTGCCTTGTTAAAGAGCTCAAGCGGGGAGCTGGATTTCACAACTTAATTAGCAGATGCTACTAGCTTAATGCAGGCTGTGTCAGGTATCATACAGTAACAGGGCCAGAGCTTGTCACTACCTGAGTTTTATCTACTTGACAACTGAGATTTTTGATTGCATTAACATGTAAACCCTGAAAGAATTGAGCTCTATTAATAAATTTATAAGCTCAGCAAGCGAAGCAACTGTGTTAAAAATAGCTTGGGAGAGCTGGCTTCACTCAGGCTTCCAGAGCTTTAAGAAAGCAGAGCTGAAGGACAGCCTACGAAGTCTTCAGTGACAGCAAATGGGATTAAAATCATATCGTTAATGTTAGTAGGGTCAAGTCACGGTGTGACATGTAATTGAAAAGATCTGTCGGTGAATCTGGTAGTGCTTTTAAGGCCCTTAAGGGCCCTCAAGCTCTTTGTGTTAGTCGAACCTGGTGAATGTACACGTCATAAAACGATAGTTCCATCTTGTCTTGATAGTTGCTAAACTCAAGTGGGTTGAAAGACTAATGATCACACACATCATGCGCTAACAAATCGCTGTTCACCTATACTCTGAAACACTCACTCATGCAGCACCGAAGTCAGTGAAAATGTGTGCTTTTATATAGGCTTGGGATAATTCCTTCATTAATTTCCAGGGCATAACGAATGTCAACCACAAGGTGATCAGAGAACTCCTCTAAATTCATGATTGTCCACTATTCAAAATATTACAACGGGCATTTGACCTTGTTTCTGCCAGGCAGTAGGGTGCAGTATCTTGCTCTGTAGACTACAGAAGATCTACCTTTCTTGGAAGAAAAGGAAGGCCTTTCTTGGAAGAGATAGAACTTGCTCACAGATATCCTTCTTCTTGTTCTTCAGCAGCTCTTGCTCTATTTAAACAAACTGAATGGGGTACTACATGTATTCCTTGGAGGGTTTCTCAGCTTTTTTGAATTTAAGACAAAATGATGACATAACTGTAGGTCTGCAAATCACTCATGGCTTTCAAATTATCAGTCTTAGAGATTAAGACTTTTCCTTCAATAGTGATGCTTGCTAATAATTGAAAAATCTGTACCTTGGTTTGGTTTTTTTTGATTGCTAGTATTCATTCTAACTTCACTTTCTTTTCCTCTTACAGGTCCTCTGGGTTTTCTTTTGGGTCTCCTATCTTGCTTCCTCTTCTAATGATGTTTGGAAAAAAAAAAAAAAAGACCTGGTCTATAGAATCTAGAGATTATTAATTATGATTTATTCCCTTTTGTCATAGATCACCAGGTGGTGTCATGAACTTTCTGTAATTCACAATGTTCCCTCACTCCTGGCCATTTGCACAATAAAGGAATCATATTTCATTTAAGTCCTAGCAACTGGCATGGCAATTTTCATTAAAATACATTTATATTTATATGTCCTATTCCATAAATAAGGTATCCTTATAGTCAATGGCTGTGCAATATCAATTGATTTCAACAATTTTATTGGAGAACAGGAAGCTGAATAGCCAAAGGAAGGAATTAATTTAATTACTATAACTTGGATTGATTCAGGTGTGCATCTTAAGTGTTTTCAGCCAAACCAGCTCAAATCTAACAGTAAAATTCACTGTGCTGTCATTGGTTATTTCTTAAAAATAAACAGAAAGGGCTGGCAATTTTTTCAGGTTCAGTAAAGGATGGTTTACTGATAAGGGTAGCAATTAAAAAAGTCTGAAAAAAACATAATGTTTTCAGTTTGTTGATAAAATTATAGCCTGCAACCAGGGCATGTATTTTTATATGTTTTAGAACATGTTACAGAAAACTGTCAAGACAGTGTGGTTTGACTCATCTTGAAAAACCATTGAAACATTATGACAGTGTAACATCAAACAACTTGCTCTAGCCAAGTTATTTAAGGCATAAAAGATATTGGAAACACAACTCATGGTCATACAACACAACTAGCCAGGGAAGACTGGTATATCTGGATGTTAAAGCATGCAGAACTCATTATATGAGCTGGCTAGTGCTTTTATATTTCCTCTGCAGATTTGTGGGACCCCTTTTTCATTTTACACTACTGTGATAGAGAATTGACTGCCATGAGTCAGGCACGCTTACTGTGGGGCTCTGCACTACAGGCAGAATCATGAAACTCCTAAAACAGCAACAGAGGCAGCACAGACATCACCAAAAAAGATACCGAGCCCCAGGAGGCAACAGGAATATGTATCTCTTCTCCTGTCTGGATGTGGACATTTTACATGGAACAGGGACCTAGACTGCAACTCTGCCTCTGGCTCCCAGTGAAAAGATGTCCCAGGTGAAACTAAAAACACCTGACTGACTTAATTTCAGCACATCTCATTCTTTCAGGCAGATTTACCCAACCCCAGCTGGAATATGGCAGAGTCTCCCTTAATACTTTGGAACACCATACTGTAAAGTTTTTTGCCCAGACCTAATGAAGTTAGATCTTGTTTTACACCGTTCACAGCTCTCCTATATCTCCTCCAGAATACCCTTGCTCTGTGGTAAAAGAGGATTGATCGATGTCCCTAGCACTTCTGACATTGTTACCCAACCAGGAAACTCCAAGATGGTGAGAGTAAGATGAGCAGAAAGGCCTGGAAATGGAAGAAGGAAAAATAAAGGTCTATACCCTGAAGCAGAACTGAAGATCTATCATCTTTCAGCTTGATAAGTACAATTCCTCCTGCCCTTGGAAAGCGGTAATCATTACAGAGGAGTTCCAAGTCTTCTCACCTTACCTGCAAGCTCTCTTCTTAGCAAAACAGTTGTTCTATCTGCATCCTTATTTCCACGCAAACTCAGCAAACTGAAGGCTAAGCAGAATTGTGTACAGGAGAGGGAAAGGAGTAAAAGATTCTTGACACTTCATGGATCCTGGCTTAAAACTGATAATCACAGCATCAAACCCAGGTAACAGACAAAACCAGCTTTTCCAGGACTGCAACCAGGATAGCTGAGAACTGCAAAAATCATAGAATCATAGTAGAGTTGGAAGGGACCTTCAAGATCATCTAGTTCCAACCCTCCTGCCATGGGCAGGGACACTTCCCACTAGACCAGGTTGTTCAAAGACCCATCCAACCTGGCCTTGAACACTTCCAGGGATGGGGCATCCACAACTTCTCTGGGAAACCTGTTCTGGTCTCTCAGCACCTTCAGTGTAAAGAATTTGTTCCTAATATCTAATCTAAATATACCCTCTTTCTGTATAATACCATTAACCCTCATCCTGTTGCTACACTCCCTGATAAAGAATCCCTCTCCAACTTTCTTGTGGGCTCCCTTCAGGCACTGGAGGGCTTCTATAAGGTATCCCCGGAGCCTTCTCTTCTCCAGCCTGAACAACCCCAACTCTCTCAGCCTATCTTCATAGGAGAGGTGCTCCAGCCCTCTGATCATCTTCATGGCCCTCCTCTGGACTCACTACAACAAATCCATGTCCTTCTTGTACTGAGGACTCTAGAGTTGGGCGCAGTACTCCAGGTGGGGTCTCACCAGAGAGGAGCAGAGAGGCAGAATCATCTCCCTCACTCGGCTGGCCATGCTTCTTTTGATGCAGCCCAGGATGCATTTGGCTTTCTGGGCTGCAAGTGCACATTGCTGGCTCCTGTTGAGCTTCTCATCAACCAACACCCCCAAGTCCTTCTCCCCAGGACTGCTGTCAATCCATTCTTCACCCATCCTGTATTTGTGCTTGGGATTGCCCTGAGCCAGATGCAGGACCTTGCACTTGGCCTTGTTGAACTTCCGGAGGTTTGCACGGGCCCACCTCTCAAACCTGTCCGGGACCCTCTGGATCCTTTCCCCACAGCATGTCAACTGCACCACGCAGCTTGGTGTTGTCAGCAAACTTTTTGAGGGTGCACTCAATCCCACTGTCCATGTCACCAACAAAGGTGTTAAACAGCACTGGTTGCAGTACTGACCGCCGAGGAACGCCACTCATCATTGGTTTCCACTTGGACATCGAGCTGTTGATCGCAACTCTTTGAGCGTGTACATCCAGCCAATTCCTTATCCACTGGATGGTCCATCCATTAAATCTACATCTCTCCAATTTAGAGACAATGACGTTTTACGAGACAACGTCAAATGCTTTGCCCAAGTCCAGGTAGATGATGTCAGTTGCTCTTCCCTTATGCAGCAATGCTGTAACCCCATAATAAAAGGACACCAAATTTTTTCAGGCACAATTTGCCCTTAGTGAAGCCATGTTGGCTGTCACTAATGATGTTTCTCTGCACTGAGTCTGGGCAGAACTGACTAGAAAGGAAAGCTACACTACAGAGAATTGTGACTGACCAATAAACCTGCATAGTGGGAGAAATCTCAGAGGAGTTGGACAAGGGTATTGTTCCTACGAAGCTCAGGGAATAATGTGGGCTGTGACTGACCATGGACATTGCAAAGGAAGTTGATTTTACCTCAACACAAAGAGGACTTGAGGATGGCCTTTATAGAAACAGCTATGTCACCAGGATAAAAACTGAGCAACAAACAAAAGGATTTCAAAGAGACTTTGAGCTAGCTTCAACCCATGTATGCTTTCCTGTTGAGACTGACTGGGGCCACCGAATATCATGATGGTGAGTACATTATAGATTGGTAGTGGGAATCAGATTGGTATTGTGAAAAAACTGTGTATTGCAATTACTGTATGTTGCTAAGCGTAACTTACATTTGTATTGTGTTTCACTATGTTTTGTCTCACTCTGCTAAATCCAAAATCCTGTGTAACATCAATTACCTTCAAATATGTAAATCTGATGTTAAACATGACACCCTCCATAAATGGACAAGCACCTGATCAGATTGTATAAAACTCTGACACTAGTCTGAATCATACTCAGTGTATCCAGAAACCTGAGATTCCAGACAAAGTACAGAAAAGCAGAAACTAAAAAAACCTTTCCTCTTTCCTCAAGGTGTTTAAAAAGCAAATAAGATGCTAAACTAAAAAAATTACTCTCTTAGTCATCTGTTTGCTGAGAAACAGGCAGAGAACAAAGACAGATGGAATGATACCGTAACACCAAGCAGACAAAAGTGGTCACTAAGTCAAAGCAGGTAGAAAATGAAAGAATATATGCTTGTATCTCAGATTTCTGATGTCATTTTGTATGAGATAACCTTTCTTCCTTGCTGTGCAACAGATTAATGTAAACCTAAGTCTAGCATGAACTATTTTCCTAGCACTAGTGAAAGAATTTACAAAGGAAAGATGCAGAAGAAAAAAGGTTTTACAGATTTCACCAGTGCTAAAGTGTTACATGAGCAAGTCAATAAATAGAATTCATTTTAGTGAACCATTTTTCTTGTATGGGTGGGTAACAGAGTATATAATGTGGGTATCCCAACAAAAGATTATATTTGGTTTGCTTGATTTAATCATGGGAACAAAATACACTGAAAAACAAAAATTGCAGTATCGTGAAAAGCAGAGGAAATGCATCTGCACAAACTGATAAAAAAACCAGCAGCATCCCTAGCTGTTCTGCCAGTAAATATAAAATATGTATCACTTTAAACAGTGAAATAGCATAGCCTTGTGATTTGGTACTGAAATATGAAAAAGGAAACAACCAAATATTGCTAAGGTCTTTGCAGCAGGAAATTGGAAGAAGGGAATGGTATCTATATAGGTAACAGAGAAATGCAAACAAAAGAGATGTGGAAGGTAGAATGAAAGCTAAGAGAAGATCGAAGCCACAAGAACACAAATATTGACCATTTTCCTGCTGCCAGATAGAGGTCATTCAGGACAGGCTTTTTGTCCATGGCCTCACAATTAGATGAAGAAGAATGAAGGTCCAGGATGCTCAGTGGTAATGGGCAATGTTTCTTTTGCCATTCTTTCCTGCCCTGTTTTTTTCACCAGACTCATCTCAGATGGAGTCAGGAGGGCTCTTCCACAGGAAAAGCTTTGAAGACAGTCTTAACTGTTACAGAAAGTAGCAGCTGAGATTATGGGAGTCAGCTCACGGTCTCTGACCTGTAGCAACAATAAGAGCAGTGCATCGACACACCTAGATCCTTTTCTGTTAGTAAATCACTGTGATTGTTCAGTGATTGTTCCTCATTCCTCCATTCTTCTTGCAGGCACCACATATACACCAGAAATGGGGGGAAAAAATGCTGAATTGCCACATGGTGGTGGATGGGCAGACAAGGAGGTCCAGTTTTGCAGAGGACACAGGAATACAGCCACAAACAGTCATTGCTGGCAGAACGACTAAAGGAAACATGCTTGAAGTGAACTGCTAGCCCCTGCCCTAGGCAGGTGTACCAGACCCAGTGTCATGCCTAGGACCCTGTTTGACATGACTGAAGTTAGCCATGGAAGCAGGTGGCTCTGCACTTCCCTCCTCCACAGTGGCAGAGCACAACAGGAACTTTTTTGCCCGAGTGAGGAGGAGCTCTCAGGCTGCATTAACAGATGCTATTGGTTGTCTCCTGTTCAGGGTACAAGCAGGAGGTTTGTTATCCCAAAATTCTGCAACATGGTTTCAGCCTGCAGGAAACAGGTAGTTGAAACAGACAAACAGCAAAAAAGAAGAAAAAGAAATATGTCAATTTGCAGATCGTTTGTATCAGATCCGTGCTTTTGCCTGGTCTTACTGCAATACGACCTTCATTTTGAACGCAAAGGATTATTCTCCAACAGGTGCCCAGTTTTGCCAGGGCATCATGGTTTCAGCTGGGTTGGAGTTAACTTTCTTGCTAGCAGCTGGTATGTTGCTATGTTTTGGAACTGGGATGAGAAATACTGTTGACAGCACACAGACATTTTTAATTGTTGCCAAGCAGTCAAGGCCTTTTCTGCTCCTTATACTGCCCTGCCAGCAAGTACACTGGAAGTGCACAAGAAGTTGAGAGGGGACACAGCCAGGACAGCTGACCCCAGCTGACCAAAGGGTTATTCCACACCATATGACATCATGCTTAGTATATAAATCTGGGGGAAGAAGAAGGAAGGGGTGGACATTCGGAGCTATGGCATTTGGCTTCTCAAGTAATCGTTATGCGTGATGGAACCCTGCTTTCCTGGAGATAGCTGAACACCTGCCCGCCAAATGAATTCCTTGTTTTGCTTTCCTTGTGTGTGAAGCTTTTACTTCACTTATTAAACTGTCTTTATCTCAACCCATGAGTTTTTCCTCACTTTTACTTTTCTGATTCTCTCACTCACCTGAACTGGGGGGGAGTGAGCAAGAGGCTGCGTGGTTCTAGCTGGTGACTGGAGTTAAAACACAACACAGTGTGGTTTAACCATAATCATCTTCTGGTGCACGCGCAGAACTGGGGACACTACAGCACTTATGAAATCTTCAGTGACTTTGCTTGCCACGATAGAGCTTCGCAGCCCAGCCAGACTTCAGTATGGTTATCTATAGACTTGACACTGAGTGACACCCCATGTGTCAGTGTGCTGACACACATGCATGGGAATCACCACAGTGTCACCCTGAAATCTTTCCCATTCCTTAACAGTGCTTGGAAATGCCTGCTACAGATTGCATCAGCCTTCAATGAATGAAATGCACTAGACAGGAGTAATAATCATCTTGCTGGGAAAGGCGGGTTAATGACCACTGAAAAGAGAGGGAATCTTATCCAGGATCATAGGTCTCACTTAAGTGCAAGTCAGCCTGGCTTTGCAAAAGTCATCTGCCATTGGTGAACTTCCCTGCATGCAAAAAATGCAAAGCTTTGGGCCTACCCTAAGTTTAGGGAAGTTGCTTGGGGATGGTTTTTTGATTGTTTTTACAACATACTAGGAAAAGACAGCTTTTGAATTTCTACCTTTACCACTTGGCTTTCTTACTGATGATTTATTGTTTAATAAGCCACCTTAAGACTTGAATGGTAAAAACTTCAGAGAGTAATTTCTGGATGTGCTTGGTCTCAGCGCTGGTTTATTGCAAAGAAATAGGTGTTTGCGCTGTGGCAGCAATGCAGTGTCTGTGAGGGAGCATGCATGGGAATCACCACAGTGTCACCCTGAAATCTTTCCCATTCCTTAACAGTAGCTAAGTGATCACTAGATGTACGTGAGCAAGGAAGCTAACATAAAGCGAGAGGAGCCAGACAGAGCATGTGGGTCTGTTTGTGCTGTTAATTATGAATGTGGGTGAGTGCTGCACTTCTTTATAACACTGCAGAAGTAACACTCAGCTCCTCCCCTCCACTCTGTGTGGCAGCAGACAAATCTAAGTAACTGCCCTCTTAAATGGCCTGGAAACAAATTGCCCACTGAGAAATGAGAACACATTTAAGCCTATTCACTCTGACATTTAGGAACAGGCAGGCATGAAAAAAGATTGTTTTTTTTCTTCCCCTTCTACAGCATGGGGGCCAAGCAGCATACTAGAAGGATGGCACAATTTTAAAAATACTTTAATTAAACAGAAGCCCCCATGAAATCCACAATCTAGTATAGTCTAATTTAAAAGTGCTGACATTTTTTTTCTCTACTTTCATTCCTGTTTTGATAGAAACATTCTGCTTCTATTAATCTGACAAGTTATTTAAGCTGAGTTGTGCTCTATCCAATAAAAATAGATTAAAGCTGACACAGAGAAAGGGCTAATCAAGAAGAAAACTGTGAGAAGCACTTCACAGCAGATGTTTCAGGAAGGTGACAACATTCTCAGATCCAGAAAATTTCTGCATGCTGTAAGATTCTGCTGAACACTCTCTGGCCCTCCATTGCCTGAAAACTGCTTTGCAGCCTACCTTAGATTTCTGATGTTTGTCTTTGTACCAATGGCTGTCTGCATACAGCATAAACCAACAAATAAATAAGTTACTTTCATCAGAGTGGCCACATGGTATCACTTGGCTATGCAGAGAGAGGGAAGAGGGAGCATGAGGCAGGAGTGATTGTGGGTCTTAGGCCCTTCAGGGGGCTGTGCTCATTCTCTTACTGCTGGGGGTAGGCAGGTAGTCATATTCTTCTGCAGCAGCTGGAGGAAAACAGGTAAATTCAGGCTTGCTGCATCTCTGAGTACACTGTATTCAGTCCATCGCAGCTCTAGACTGGCTGCATTTAATCCCATCCACGGACAAAGCTGAGGTCCTGATGATGAAGGCATTGACTAACCTCACCAAATTCATTCCAGCCACATTAGTAAGAGGTACTGGAACTACCTGCTTTAACTAACAGAGCAATTTCATAAAATAACTACTTCATTTTAGGCTACAGTCTTCTCTAATCCTCTTTCTTTGCAGCTTGGGATCTTTTGACTCTCTCAGGGCCCAGCAATTGCTAAAGAGAGCAGCAGTGGAGTGCAGATACAGGAGCTGCCAGGCTGTTACTTCTCAGGCAGAAACCTGGACATATCTTCCCTGAATAGTTCACACCTAACTACAGAAAGTCTTCCTTATTTCACCTTAGACACTCGTTGGGCCCCTTTGGAGATGGTGTGCAGCCAAAAGAGAACGGACTGCCTATCTCTAGGAAATGGTAGACTGCTAAGGGATGTTAAGAGCATCTGCCTTAGCCCAGCCCAGTGCACTGGGGATCTGGGCTCTTGCCCAGTCTGAGGGACACAGCTGCCACTTTCCAATTTGCAGGCTCAACCAGTAGCAAAGCTGAGCATGTATCCCAGAGACACACACAAAGACACAGAGGACATTGACAAGGCAGGTCACATGCACTCCCACACACAAGGTGCTGCCTTCAACAGCACCCTCACATGGGAATCACGTAAACACACAGACAGCAAAGTCCTCTCCTCCACGTGGGCTGACTCATCATGCAAGCACACACTCGCAGGTGCCCCCAAATACCAGCACAGACCCTTCACCCACCTGATACTCCAGCCACATAGCCATTTTGGGGAAGATACAGACACTCGCCCTCTCCAGCAGCTGGCAGCAGGCACACAGGCTGTGATACATGGTCCCACTCCAGCCACTGACACTGAGCACCTCAGTCAAACTGGTGCAGCAGCTGGTTTTCAGGATACAGGAGTGTTTACTGATCTGGCTGAGAGTGGAGGGCCCTGGCACAGCCTCCTCTGGGTCCTCCAGGGCTCCTCTCATTCCCCACAGGTGAGAATGGCAACAGAGGAGGGGCTGCCAGGACCCTAAAGAAGAGCAGCCACTGTGCTCGTCTCTGCTAGATCCAGCAGGAGTGCTGCAAGGGGCTGCGCTGGGGCAGGAGAACCTCCTCAGGAGGCAGGGGGGCCAGGGACAGCCATGGGGCTGCCCTCCTACCCTTCACCAGCACGAGTGTCCCACTGGCCTAGCACTCAGTGGGCCTCCCCCTTGCACCATCACATGGGAACATTGATGGGTTGGTGCATGAACATTGCAGTGCAGCTTCAGGAGGAGACCTGCAGAAGCTGGCCCAGTAGATTTTTGTCCAGCCCAAAGGCGCACAGTGGGGATGTGATGGTGTGCTGCTCCACAACCGTCTCTGAATGCTTGGCCCCAGAAAGCTGCCTCAGCTTCCTGCATGGCCAAGGCAGCAGGGTCCAGATGCCCAGATGAAGGGATGGAGGCTGCCCACTGGATTCCCGGGCACCAGCCCTGCAGCTGGTGGCCAGGATGCTGCAGGGCAGTGGAATCTGTGGGCAGCTGAGTAGCCAGAAGCACCCCTGCTTGGTGGAAGATGACTGATGACTCCACAGATGGTCTGACAACAAGCTGTCATCCCTTCGCACCAAGTGCAGGATGGAGGTCACCCTCCTCCTGCAGAGGGGGCACTTGGACTTTCTCCCAGCCCACCACAACACGGAGGTGTAGCAGAATTGTTGGAGGCATGATGTTAGGTAGCTGGCCGCCTCCCAGCTGTCCAGGCATGTGGGACAGAGGTTGTCAAGTGCGGTGGCCATGCTCTCCAGGTGGTGGTCTGCGACAGCTGGGGATGTTGAGCTTCCTCCCTCTCACCAGTGCTGCAGCAGTGAGTGTCATGCTCTAGCATGCTCTAGTCATGCAATGGGCCAGGACGCATAGCATTCGAATCAGAGAAAGGAGTCCAGCATGTCCATAGTGCCAGGCTACATCATACTTTAGTCAGAGTTCTCCGGGCTCGGCCTCCTGCATCAACACTTGTCCTGTCCTGCTATAGAGGTTATGTCCATGCAGCAAAAGAAAACCTCAGCAGGTCCTCGGCTCTCTTCCCTTGTTTTTGCAAGTTTTTCTGCCCTAGTCAGCATTGCTCTACCCAGCACCAGTCATGGATGGACGTCTCTTTCTCAGAGAGGGGGGAAAGAAGATAGCCTCGAATAGCCTGCCTCAGTCATCTCTCTCTGCCTGGACGGGGCGATGCCCTAAGAGGGACTTACCTGTCCACATGCACCCCCTTGGAGGCCCGCATCCTGCTCTCTCCCAAGCACGGTGTGGCTCACAGGGACATTGTGGGGAATGTGTCCATGTCATCCTTGGCCAGACAGAGGCTACCTAGTAAGGCAGCCTCCCTGTCAGTGTCACAAGCAGCCCGCACTGCACCTTATGGGGCTGCCAGGTGGGGTGTGACACATGGGACCAACCCGGGGCGCTCTCCCACCACCATGAGCAGGCATAGATTGCAGGGAGCAGCCTGACTACACCTAAAGCTCAAGCATCCATATGTCCTGCTCTCTGTGCAGACCACCGTGAAGGACTGGCTCACTGCCTCTCCCCTGACCATCTCTGGGCTTAGAGAAGACTGAGGGTGGAAGAAGTACTGCCCTGGTGCTAGGCACGTTCAGCTGCTTGCTGCAGGGCAGAGATAGTGGGGAGGAGAGAAAAGAGGCTTTCTTCCTGTCGTGGTTTGACCCCGAGGCTGAGCCCCACATAGCCTGTCACTCGCCCCTCCTGCACTGGGATGGGAGAGAGAGTTGGAAGGGTAAAAGTATGAAAACTCATGGGTTGAGATAAAGACAGTTTAATAGGTACAGCAAAAGCTACACATGCAAGCTAAGCAAAATAAGGTATTAATTCACTGCTTCCCAGTCCACTATTGCTCCAATTAACCCAAGGATTTACTATTATAGCTCCTGTTAGAGTGTCCACCTTAAGCTCTAGATGGCTGGTTACAAATTTAGCACTATAGGCTCATTAGTAAAAGATCAGTCCCCTATCACATAGGGATTATATGCACGTACTCTCAGGAATACTCACAACTTGACTAGATCCTGCTGGCTACAAAACCATTAAGGGATATTAGGAGTGTGGCCATCTCCTCCAGCAGCCTTAGCCAGAATCCACGTTGCTCTGCTGCTGGAGCCCAGACTGGTCAACATGGACCAGGGTCCCTGCCCAGACTGAGGGGTGTGGATGCAGTTTTCCTGTTTGCAGGATTAACCAGTAGTGAAACTGAGCATGCATTGCAGAGACACACAGGAGAGAGACAGGTCACTGCCATGGCCGGTCACACAGGCTGCCACAGACACAGCATTGTTGTCAACAGCACCCGTCCACAGGCCAAAATACAGACTTCCAAGTCCCCTTCCTCCTCTTTTGCTGGTGGGGATATAAGTTCAGTTAGTAAAAGCACACATGAACATGCACAGGCACACAGTACTCTCCAGATTCTCAAGCACATGCACATTTGTGGATCCCCCAAATACCAGTACAGACCTTCTGTTCTCTCACTACCTGCCTGGATCCTGGCCCTCTTTTCTGCAGCCTCCATCCCTGTGGGTGTCTTTAGAAGCATTTGGCAGGAACGAGCCCAGCATGTTGACAGAGCGGGTTTTCATTTTAAGTTCTTTACAAGGACCCAGTCTCCAGGTCTCAGTTCATGGCATGGCACACCAGTCAGTACAGGAAGCAAGTCTTGGACCTGAGAAGACACTAGTTTGACAATATCGGATAGCTCAATACAATATCCTACTAGATAGAGCCAATAGTAGGGGATTCACAGTATCCATGGGGAAGCCTGGTCTAAGTGTATTGATGCCCTTGGTGGGTGAAGGTAAACAAAAACTGAATCAGGGTGTATGGGGATAACCCTTAGCCTCCTGGGCCCTCTGTTATTTCTCTGTTAAGAATTTTGTACTGCTTGGGTTCCACGGGGTTAACAGCTTCCTCTAAAGTCTTCAGGCTATAATTCTCCAAATCTGGATCTGCTTGTAACCGTGCATCACCTGGGGTATTATGTGGGGTGCCCAGCATCACCAGAGGATTGGGATACAAGGGTAGGACTGGTGCAGTAGCACTAGGTACTAAGCTTAGGTACAAAGATCTAAATGCTGCAGCCAAAGTTAGAAGGATTCTTACTTTTATTTTTGCCCAGTCTTTGCAATTTGTTCTTTCATTTTTTGTATTATTATCCTCTAAGCTAGCTATAACAGATTTCTGGCAGTGCTGGTTTACCTCCTTGTCCAATGAAAATCAAGCACGCATTTTTTTTCAGTTTATTATCATCAAGGGAAGTTAATTTAGCCAGGCCAAGGGTTCCCTCATCTGGAAATTGCAGTTCGGGCTTGGCACAATTACAATCATTCCACTGGTGGGCAGGTGGAACCCATTGCCTGACCCCATTTTTTTCCAGTCACAAGCCACAGTTGTGGCACATGGAACCTAATGGACTTTTAGCATTCAGACAGGAGGAATCTTGATCCATTTTCCCAATTCATTTTCAACATTTCTCCGTAAGTAAGAACAAAGCTAAGGCGTATTCATGGCAAAGGGATAGAAAGAGAGGTTCGGGCATTGCTGAGAAGACAGACCTTCGACCTGATCACCTCAAAGCAAAAAGCTATCTGACCCTACTCTCGTTTGGCTTTTGGACTCTTACACTGTTGAGGGAGCATGAAGCTAAGACCAGTGCACAGCAAAGGGATAGAAGGAGAGCTTCAGGTGTCCTAAGAAGCAGAGCTTCAAATTTATCCCCTCAAAACCTGGGCCCACACAAGAGATGAGTCATTGTCACCCATGGAGATGACTCTAGAGCTCAATCTGAGCTTTCAGCAGTCTCAAACATAGCCTACACTCATTTGGCTAAACGAAGGCCTTTTCAAACATTCATCCCCTTAATTTCCCCCCAATCTTTATATTATAAGCAGAAACTGAAATAACATAGGATTTACTTACTGCTGATGTGGTGGCCAGCCAGGAGACATGGCAGGGGAAAAGACCACGCACAAGTGAGATTTCGAAATTAGGATCTCTTACTTCTTGTGGTGGCATTGATTTGGGTCACCTTTTCAGTTCCAGTCTGTCTGCTTCTGCCAGTGTGGAGGAATCCTGCTTCTGCCAACAAACTGCTGGGGAATTTTTATTCTACCCTTGAGGCAAATTAAACACAAATTTCTACTTATATATAGAAATATTTAATGAAAAATGCATTGGACAGAGTCCTACCACCATAAGCTGTTATGCAAGGAGTCTGCAAAGATGCAACACAAGCTGATTCCTAATACACACTTACACCAGCACCCATCATGTGAGCACTGACATCAGGCTCCCTAGTCTGGTGTTTGGTTCATACCCCAGCACCGGCTCTGCTTACCAAAAGTGGCCCCTGAGCACTCATGTTCCATAATTGTTACAACACTGCAGCATCTCTTACCTAATTAGCCAGTTTAACCCCTTCTGTAGATAGGCCTTCTTGCCCTTCATGCCAGATCATTCCGTAATCATGAATTTCCGTTGCTGATCAGTTATAATTTGAATTTCCCCTTCAGCATAATCAGTCCCAAACATTTGGAAGAGGCTAGTAAAATTGTACTTCTTCAACACAACAGGTGTCTCAAAAAAGCCTGCCAAGTTCAGATTTGAGTCTCACCCTCGTTAATGTACCTCACACATGACTTAACACCCAAATGTAGTCAAGCTGAATTCTGGAAAGTATTCCCAGATACCAACTTAAAGTCCTTTCAGGATAGATCCAGCCCCCAAAGCCATCAATCAACCTTGCTCCATCTAAGATCTCAAAGAAGTAAGGGAGAAGATGAACAAAAGTTTGTTTGAAATGCAGCATCTGTGTTTTAAGATACTTAATTGAATTCTCCTTCTTTTCTTCTATCTCTTAAGAGTAAGCTAGTGGCAGCACTTGATACATTAGCTTTAATTCTAGTGCAGCTAATTTGTAAAATGTGCCTAACACCTGCAGGCAATTCCCAGGTGCTATATTTAGATAAGGATTTCAATAATTATTAAAGTTGGACCTTGTGCAGTCATCTCACCAATGCTGCCCAGGATGGGTGAACTACACTAAAATTTAACTGTAACTATTCTGCAATGAAGAACCTACGGTGAGTTGCATGCTTTCCTAGTTGACTACCCATCCTGAGTTTAATTGAATAGGAGCTATGCCCAAGACACAGATTTTGAAAAATGTTGTTGCCAAAAATCAGTAAAGATTTGAAAGGGTTAAATGTTATTTACAGTCTTTGTGTACACATGTTTAAAAAATGAGAAAATTTAACACGATAATATCTTAAATAATTTTTTCCTAGCAACTACCTATAAACCCTGAAGAGAAACAGGATTGTTGATTCTTTTAATACTGCTGGAACTGCGCAAAAGGGAACTGATCATTGGAAAGATTTAGTTCTATTTCTCTTGCACTACATTAAATAAAAATAAAATCCAAGTTTAGATAAAAAATCTTAGTCTTGAAAATATGTTTTCCACATCCAAAATGCAAAAGAATTCAACATCATAGAGTGAAACTGGAATATGCCTACCACAAATGCCACAAAATCAGAGTGATGACTCTCACTTGGAAACCTTTCTCTGTTCTTTTGAGAAATAAAAAAGAATAAACGCGTACTCAGGTGAATTATACAGCACCAGAATGATAATCCAAACATATCCTTTGAAAGTCATATCCATACAGTACAATTTAAGGACAGCTGAATATAGCAAAAAGGCTATCAGGTGGACAGATTATTTTTTTCTGGTTTATAGTTAACCAAAAGCTGGACAACCTGAATGTGACAGAACACTAATATATGTGTCCTGTCTATTCTGAGCCCTGTTTCTGCTTAGTGCTAAAGCACACATACTGCCAAATCATCTGGGACACTGCCATTGACCACTGCAACTTCACCTGATAAAATTTCATGAACACAGGTTAGGTGCAGGTGTATTTATTTTGTATGTATCTGTTGCCCTTCTGCATGCTAGCACCAATAGGAACAAAAGCATATATGCCCAAAGGATCCAGTCTGTTTTTAAAAGTGATGGAGTGCTTTCTGCACTGCCTTCATGTTAATACACAAAATACAGGATTAAAAAAGGAGCTGGCTGTGACGACAGGTCCTTGATGGGTCTGAGTCTGAATAAAAAGGATGTGTTGCATTTTGGGGATGCAAAACGCCTCTCAAGTCCCTGAACCTCAAGAGGGACTGTGGGAACAAAGTTCCTTCCATCATAGGAGGTTTGAGACCATATGAGGAACCTGAATATACAGAAGTCTGTGAAACCTGATGAGATCCTTCCCAGGGTCCTGAGGGAACTGGCAGATGTAGTTGCTAAGCAACTCTCCATTATATTCAAGAAGTCGTGGCAGTCAGGCAACATCCCCAGTGACAGGAGAAAAGGGAATGTCACATCAATTTTTAAAAAGGGTAATAAGAAGGACCCTGGGAACTACCAGCCAGTCAGCCTCACCTCAGCACCCAGGAAGACCATGGGACAGATCTTCCTGGAAGACAGGGAGGTGATTAGAGACAGCCAACGTGGCTTCACAAGGGCAAATCATGCATGACTAGTGTAATGATCTTCTAGAATAGAGTGCTCTGGCAGGGGGGTTGGACTAGGTGATCTCCAGAGGTCCCTTCCAACTCTACCATTCTGTGATTTTGTGACTCCATCAGTGGACAAGTGAAAAGCTACAGATGTCATCTACCTGAAATTCTGTAGAATATTTGACATGGTTCCACACAACATTCTTGCCTCTAAATGGCAGAAATGTCCATTTGATGGATGGACTATTTAATGGATAAGGAATTGGTTGAATGGCCACATCCAAAGAGTTGCAGTCAATGTCTCAATGACCAAATGGAGATCAGTAACAAGTGGGGTCCCCCAGGGGTCTGCACTGGTGGACTGGTATGGTTCAATACATGTATTAATGTGGGACAGTGGGATTAAGTCCACCCTTAGCAAGTTTGTGGATGACACCAAGCTGAGTGGTGCAGCTGATAGGGAAGGGATGCCATCCAGAGGCACCATGACAGGCTTGAAGAGTAGGTCAATGTGAACCCTGTGAAAGTCTACAAGGATAAGTGCAAGGTCCTGCATGTGGGGGAAATCCCCTCTGTCAATACAGACTGGGGGATGAATGGATTGAGAGCATCCCTGAGGAGAAGGACTTGGGGGTATTGGTAGATGAAAAATTAGATATCAGTCAGCAATGTGCGCTTGCAGCCCAGAAAGCCGATTGTAACCTGGGCTGCCTAAAAAGAAACATGGCTAGTAGATCAAGGGAGGTTGATTCTCCCCCTCTACTCTGCTCTCGTGAAACCCCAGTTGGAGTACTGTGTCCAGCTCTGGGACTTCCAGTACAAGAAAGACATGGACCTGTTAGAGTGGGTCCAGAGGAGGGCCACAAAAATGATCAGAGGGATGGAACATCTCTCCTATGAAGAAAGGCTGAGAGAGTTGGGGTTGTTCAGTCTGGAGAAGAAAAGGCTCTGGGAAGACCTTATGGTGGCCTTTCAATATATAAAGGGGGTTTATGAGAAAGATGGAGAGAGACTTGTTACTATCACCTGTTTTGACAGGACAAGGGGCAATGGTTTTAAACTAAAAGAGGGTATATTAAGATTAGATATACAGAAGAAATTTTTTATAATGGGGGTGGAGAGACACTAGAAGAGATTGTGCAAAGCAGTTGTGGATACCCCATCATTGGAAGTGTTCAAGGCCAGGTCTTTGAGCAATCTGATCTAGTGAAAAATATCCGTGCCTATAGGAAGAGGGTAGGACTGGATGATGTTTGAAGGTCCCTTCCAACCCAACCATTCAATGATTCTATTGGGGGGGGCGGGTAGTGCTCAGAGACCAGCTGCCAGTGAGTTGGGTGACAGAGTGAGCTTCCTCTCCTGCCTTCTGTCATAAAAATCAAGCCCTTTACCCTCACCACTGAGTTCAGCTGGCACCATCCCCTTTTAACCCAAATGCCACTGGGTAGTGGTTTGACTTTCAAAAACTGCATAGGTTGTCCCTCTGCAGGACTTGTGCTCTACCATGCTACCTACTTGAAAGCCAGTTATGACTTTTGAAAGGCATCATCAGGCATAGCTGGTGGCCAGATCCACATCAAAGCACGCATTTTGTGCTGACAACAGAGGGCTCAGGGCTCTGGGTTTCAGGACTGTCATCTCCTGTAGGAAAACCCTTCTGTCATTCTGCAACATCCCTGACTCAGGGGCTTGGAGGGAGTACATGCAGGGGAAGAAAAATATGCTGTTTCCATTGCCACATAAACACACAGCGGCACTCTCGCCACAGAAAGATCTTTAAGCAATACAGTCAGTAAAAAGACTTATACTTCCACTCTTCTCCCCAAACCTTGCTCTTTAGCAGAACAATGTCCCTCATGTTGCACCATGGCTGAATCATCCTGCACAGAGGTCCATGGGTGTGGCTATGCGTCTGTGCAGGGCTCTACACAGCCTATTCATAGGTTGTTACACTGGGGGAAGGAGAAGGAGTAAAACCACACAAAATTCTGTAATCTTCAGGCTGCAGTAGCACAGGCAGTAGTGCCAATCTCATCTGAGAAGAAAGGCAAAAGCATTTCAGAGAACTGTCAGTCCAGAAATTCTTGAATATTGCCAAAAATTTTACTCTTTTTTTTTTTGTGCAGTTATTTTCACTGTGGTAAGGAACAGGGGTAAAATTAAAATATAAAGAATTTCCAAAAGCTGGAAATGACAATTCTAGGTCTATAAGGAAGGTCTATATATTAGAGACTGGTGGATATAGTTCTGTGTAAACAAAGCCTCTGTGTTTATCTGTATGTTCATGGTATGTTCCTCCAATGCCTGTCCATCCTCCTTTGCATTTGATTGCACGAGCTTCAGTGAGACCCTGGTGACCCAGACATCCCCAGCCTCCCAATGCCTGCTGCAAGGTGCGGACAGTGGTGGGATTGTATCACAGATGATAGACTTCGTGGCTGTCCAAAGGGTGCATGGGAAGCCTGCGGTGATGCAAAGAGCTGAACACAGGTCACCTGTTTCTTCATGCAGAGCACACCACAGAAATTTTCTCAGCCTGCCATCAGGAGCAGCCAGCCATTTCCAAGAAGAGTGTAGGAAAAGGAGCTTTCTCCTCTGGAAAGCTGACCCAGCATTGCTGCTCTTTTTGTCTTCTGTGTAACTGTACAACCATCTACCACAACATTGCCATTGCTAGTAAATAAGCCATAAACTTTGCAAGTAATTTGCAAGACCTGTGGACTGAGGCTTATCAGGTTTTCCCTCACTGAACTTTCGCTGACATGCCCGTAGCTCTGTTTTACTTCTCTCAGCTGTGACAGCAATTTCTTCAACTGACCAGGTGTCTACGCCTGATTTGTTTTACTTTTGCTTCTCTTTGTGTGGTACAACCATAGTTTTATATGGACAGCAATGACAAGCAGTTAGTCTATGAGGAATGAGAGATATACACTAGTAACATGATGACAAGGTGTTGACAAATACCCATCTGGTAGGACAGCAGAGGCCTTGAGAAGTGGAGACACAGGATGGGGCACAGGGGAGCACAGCTGCAAACAGCTTGCCCACAGTCAGTTAAAGTGCAGACCTGGAGCTGGACAAAACTGGGTTTAGGGGAACAAAGAGAACAGAGAGATAATACACTGAGATGGCACCAGGTGTAATCAGTTTGGATGTAACGTGGAGGCGCAGACCAGAGGAGAAAGAGTAAAGCGCCCCAGCAAACATCTAAAAATGATCCCAAGTGGGTCCTAGAGGAAGAAAGAAGACGACATCAACCTGAACATCATATTCTTCCTGGCAAAGGACTCCAGATGCTGACAGGTCACGAGAACATTCCCCACTACCACCACCAGTGTGAAACCACTAGAACACAGGGGAGCTGTAGAAAGATGCAGCACCGCAGCAAGGAAAGGAGTGAAATGAAGGACTGTGTCTGTGTGCGTGTTACAATTTCATAGCAGTACCCTAGCTGCACTGCTATCGCTTCATTTTTGTAACACTTAGAGCTGGATTAATACTGTTTAGACTCTTAACATTTCAGTTAAAGTAACAATAGATTCCTGGCTTTACTTTTTCCTTCATATGCTTTCTTCTCAACCATAAACAACATTTTCGCTGTCACAACTGAAAACAGGAAATTCAGAATGTCTGTGTTTCCTGCCCACACACAATTCATTATGAGGGACTAAGCTCCATTAACCTCTTTCTCAGCCGTTCAGAAATACAGGAGGTCTGGGGTTTGTGTCCTACTAGTCCCACTGCTGTCAATGCAGCAGCAATTCTAGCTGTCTGAGTGGATCTTCACCCCAGAACATACATGGAGACAGTTCGGTTACTCATTTTATGTTTTTCTTAGAGGTGCTTTTCGAAAAAGAGCAAAAAGTTCTCAAAAAAAAAAAAAAAAGAGACAGAGAGGAAGGGTTTTGCAGTACTAATTGCTTAGTTATCTTCATGATCTGCAAGGAGAAATCATATCTTTTTTTTTTTCAGTTTGTCAATTATTTTCATTGTATGCATCAGAAAATCTGTCCATAGGTTCTCAGATTCCTGTCAAGTGGCAAAGGATTTTCTCAGAGAGGAAGCACCAGCTAAAGATGCACTTTAGGGTTAGAGTCACAAGCCACAAGAAAGGTTTCAAGCTTCTTTGTTCTTCCACTTCCCTGAACTGCTCACAGCCCTGAAGTGATGAACCTCAACTCTGCACAGAGCAACCTACTTGCCCAGATGTGTCACCAAGTAGCTAGCAGTCCCTGTTGCCCTGTCAGAAAGAGCCTTCTGTGAAACGTGCTGTCAGGGAAAGTTTCCCAAAAGCCCTGAGAATGAAAATGTCCCTTCTTAATCTGACTTGAAAAATGCTGACAGATGGCTGAGTTTCTCCATCTTCCTTCCTTCCCTCCCACGTTTATTTCAGAAGAGTCCTGCCTACATGAATCCAAAGCACATTGTGAAATGTTCTTTGACTTGCCATTTGTGTTGCTGCCAGGAGAAAGCCAAAACCAGTAAAACCAGAATGCCAAAGGGCTTCCTACCAAATGTGTGAGCCTTCCTCAATCTAGTGCAGCTATTTACAAATCCCAGTGTTTCCTCTCTACCCATTAAGGCTTAGAAAGGTTGTGTCTTTGCACCGCGCCTCAAGGAGACTTCCAAACAAAGCATAAGATTGAAATAAGTTTAATAGTCAATTCAGAGTCACTCTAGCAGGATAGGGAGGGGTTTTGCTTCTTCTA
Organism: Stercorarius parasiticus; assembly: GCA_013396915.1. Taxonomy (NCBI): domain Eukaryota; kingdom Metazoa; phylum Chordata; class Aves; order Charadriiformes; family Stercorariidae; genus Stercorarius; species Stercorarius parasiticus. The sequence goes on along the minus strand of VWZL01001922.1, from coordinate 747,069 downwards.
GTCCTCCTGCAACTCTGATAGGTGTTCACAACACAGAAATAAATCGAGACTGGGGAAGAATCAGTAAGCTAATACTCCAAGTCAGGCCGTAGTGCTCACATTGTCAATGGTAGGTTATCAGCCCTGGGTGCAGAGGAGAGGGAGAATAGTGAGACCTTCCTACACTGTTATAAATTTCAGAAACTTGGTCTCCTCCCCAAAAGTCACTAAGTGTCATGGTCTCTATAAGGGCCAGCACACCCTAGGTTGGTAATAACCCAACCAAACTGCCAAAAAAAAAAAAAAAATCACCCAAACCCACAATTTAGACTCTTTCGTTTTGCCCTGCTCTTTGCACTGCACTGCTAGCTTTCTGATTGTCAGCAGAGAATAGCAGAGTTTTTTGAGCTTTGTCAAAAGCATGACGAGAACAACTTTACATGAGAAGCACACTGTTTATAGACTGACAGGAATGATTACCCTTCATATGCCTTTTGCTACACAGTCACACACACCCCGAGCAGTACTGAGAGAGCACAGCAAAGTACTGTAGGAACAACAGAGGACAATAGAAATTCTTCTCCAAAGTGGTACTGAGATTTTGTTAGGGTATCATCAAAATTTTCCCCAAGGGTTTTCAATTTCATCTCATGGGATAAACTCATACTTTGCCACCAGTTTGTCCGTTTAATTCCTCCTTCAAGAAAACTATAGGAAAATGCTGCCATGCCTTAGTTCATGAATGCCTGTATAAATCTCAGTGAGCACATCATTTCACGTCCTGCTAGGCCATTTGTGGTGTGCACTATTGTTACGTAACTTTCATGTCACATCTTGTAGCATCACAGCCACTCATGGTGCAGCATAAAGTAGAGTCGCACTATTGGTGATGCTGCTGCTAATAAATCAAGCTGCTATCTGGGCAGAAAACGAAGCTGGCTGTCCGCTTCTGCGGACAAATATATTATTCTGTCTGGATAATGTCAAGACTTCCTATGTAGCACAAATGATCTACGGAAAAGATTTTCATGGATGTAAAATTACTCTGCCCCTCATTCCATGTTTCCATGTTTGTCTGATACCTTCCCTCTGCCAGTGGTACACACACACACACACACACACACACACATATATATATATATTCTGCATGTTTATGTTATTAGACTCTGCTTATAGCAATGATGACCAAACAGATGGAAATTGATTGAGATGAAATGGCTAGAATAAACAACAGCCAAACACAGATTGTCAGTCTAGTGGATCATACTATGCATTCTGTAAGGGAATCCAGTGCCTGCACAGCTCTGCAACATGCATCAGGACCTAAAAGAGGATATTTCCCCCACCACAAACTAAACCACAGCTAAAATCAAGGCAAAACCAAAACAAAGGAAGCTTTTTGTGAGGAAAATTTAAAAAAAGAAGGAGCTATTCCAGTCTCCCAGCCTGGCCCTCACATCATGCGTCTGGGCAGTGCTACCTTCTGTCAGAATTGACAGCATCCTGGCAGTTATACAAGCAGGCAAACAAACAAAGGTTCATGTTTGAAAATAAATATCCCCTAAGCTATGTATTTGGCTATCTCTAGGTACCTTAATCATCATTCAGGTTACAAAAATGTTGTGATATCAACAACTCCTGGTTATATTCAGGCAGTTCTTTCACCCTCTCCCTCCATATATATGTATATGTGTGTGTGTGTGTGTGTATGAAGGCTTGTTTATCAGCCTTCCTATCTACAGTTTGTTGTTTACTTTGCATTTAAATGTAGACAGGCTACAGGTGAAACTTTCACTGTGACATGGTTTTGTCCTGCAGAAACATGCTCAATGTCCTTTGGAAGGCTTGCTGCAGCATACTGTGGTAGACACTGTGGAAACAATGAATGGCAAATTGTTGGAAAAGCAATAGAAGCCTAAGAACTGCCAGCAGCAGACAGTATTCCCTGCCTCACATCACTTAGGAGAATTTTCTCTTGAAGTAACCGTGCAAAAGCATTGATATGTCATCCCTCCTCAAAACCTGTTGTTTACAAATAAAAGTAAAAAGCCATTCTGGGGTGACCATCAGTATTTTCTTACAGACAGCACTACTGATGTGAGAGTGCTATGCCCGCGTGCCACTGAGGTTGTGGGGTGTCAGGGCAAGCAGTGTCCTTTACCGTCACATTGGCTGCTCAGCACAAGGCCCCTGATTCCCTGCAGTAATGCCAATTTACTGGAGCCATGGATAGGCTTCTTTACTCTGCCCTGCAGAGAAGCATGAAGTAACTCACAGCTGGAAAAGCAATGGTAGGGTCCAGCCCTCCAAGTACAGTGCCACATGTCAGAAGCAGGCTCTAAAATAGCAATAACTTTACTACTTTACTACTTATAGATCCTACACTCTTTACCCAGTGATGACGAGCATTACCAGGCTGGCACTGAGGTTTGATTATCAGAGATACTTCAAAAAAGCTGTATTAAATCCATATGTGTGTGTGGTGTGTGTGAATGTATAAATATATAAATCTGTATTTTTATTCAAGAAGAATGGATTAAAACCGCAATAACCAGCAATGATGTACCCTTGCACATTCTTCTCTTAATTATGTGCCAAGATCAAGATTTAATTTTTCCAGGCTTTATTGGACCGTTCTTGCTCTATCATTATCTTGCAAATGCAAAGTGGCTAAAGGGACAAAACAGACACCCTGTAGAGCAAATAAAAACAACACGTGCAGCAGGGCTGTCATGTTATTCTAGGGCATAAGCAAGAGGTTTACTCATCATGATTGTATCATTTTGTAGAATGTAGTGTGAGAAAGAAACATGAAAACATTTACCAGGACAAGATGTTTCTGCCACTTCTCATTACTCAAGCTGAAACACTGTCTTGCACCAGTACAAAACAACCTGTATGTCTCAAGCAATACCTGTGACAGAGCATCAGTTATGTCTATAGGAGGGGATAAGGACAGAGGAATCGAAAAAATGTAGGGGGGAAAAGACTAGCGGGGGGAATTGTTACCATCTTCAAAATTTTGACCTGCTATCATCACAAAGGTATTTTCAGCACAAAAAAAGGATAGGGAGAAATTGTCACGTAGTGGTGCCTTGTCCCACAGGTATCCCCTTGTGTCCTTCAAGATGTGTGATTTTAAAAACCACACACAGAACTCATTGCCACGCTTATGCTTTTCCAAGACTTTTCTTGATATGCTCCACGCACGGGTACCAAACTGATTTGGAAACAGTCTGTTTTGACAGAGTTTATCTAAGAGTAAAATTTTATTCTTTGTGATTTGGCCATCTGCTCATTGAAGAAACACTTCCAGCAACTGCAGTGTCATCCTTCATTGTTGCATCTGTTTCTCTACAGAGACCTCTTCCTACCCCAAAACTCTGGTGGAAAACAGCAGCTATAGATAGGAGATATGATGCAGCAATCCTTGGAATAGTAGCAGGAAATGCAGAGTATGTAGGACCAAGCACTCTCCTACAGGTTCAAGGTGATAAGAGGTCGCTGAGGGCAAGAGAGCACTTTTGAGAGCATTGGGGCAGTCAAGCCACAGGAATGAAAGGGAAAATGACAGGACAGATCCTGACACTCCAGCCAGAGACCTGTGCTTGTGAAACAAACAGGAAGAGATGGGACTGTGCTGACATCAGAAGGTTGCCGCAGCACACTATGTCGTTTGAGATGATTGACTATCCTTGCTGTCCTCTGGTAAAAAAGATTGCAGCAGATCCCTTTTTTCAACCTAACGTTAGCACTCAGCCTGATATCCCCTCTCACCATCTTCTCTATCTCCTCTGCACTAATAAATACCTCTGTTTCTGTGGAAGAGCTACATCTGTGTGCCTACAGTCAAAGGCATCTTTACTGTACTTTACAGTACATCTTTATTCCTGACCTGGATAGCTACACAAGCAGTTGCACAAACTATTCAAGCACTGATGTTTCTATGTGTATATATTACAGCTCACCTGCCTTTTTATTAAAGAATACCACTGCGCAATGTTGCTTGCTTCAAGGATCCAGAACACTCTGATACCCTGTATCGTGACAGTCCATGTCCAAATATGGGACTTTTCAAACCTTCCTGATGACTTTGCTCCACAGTTTTCAAGCTGGGCTCTAATCCTGAAGAACGAGTACCTGCCAAACTACATTCACCAGGAAAACATCAAGCCAGAGGTGCAACAGAGCAGAGAAGATATACAATCGATTTACACGGATGCACACAAAAAGGAGAATTGCCGTTGACTGGAGGTGGAGAAGTCAAAGCACACACCATCTCCCTCTGCAGCCAGACCTTTGGCAAGGTCACTTTTCTCCTCTCAGTCTTGCTTGTACTAACTAGCTGCCCTAGTCTATTTATCTATACTGGGACTATACCAGTTCTTATCATGTGTCTCTACATCACAGTGAAATAGTAAAATACAGTCCTGTGTATCACACGATAATAGTGCAGATGCAATGGTCATGTGCTGAAAACTGAATTGAATGCGCTCATCGTTCCTTTAACTGCGACTTCCAGAGGTCTGCCCAATTTTAAATCTAGCATCCAAGGAAAAACAGCCTCGAAGGAGTGGGAGGCTCAGGCCTCTGCTATGTACCAGTTCCCACAAGAACTACTCACTTTACAAAACATAATTTCCTGCACACAGTGATTACCCTTGACCTTTCTGAGAGCAGGGAGAGGAGCCTAGTATTCCTCTGCACCATGATGCAAATCAATTCAGCTGCCATTGAGCAAATCCAGCTCCATCTTCTCCCAACTCGGTCCGGAGATGTCTCTGCCCCAGAGACCTGCAGGAGAAAGAGTTTAATCCAATTCACTCACAAAGACCAATACCAAGGAGCCCTTTGAAAACTTAACAATGCTCCCTCGGAAGCACGAGAGGGAAACTTTGCAGTCAAGCATTCGGTAAAGAAAATTCAGCTACAAACAGCTTTTATCCGTGCTTGTACATCTGCCACAGGATGAACAAAAGTTTTTTCCATTATTGTCAGGTCACACCTGAACACAGCTGGCTCCATGGCAAAACAGGGACCAAGCCTGCATTTGAGACCAACAGCATGGCTGCTTTCAGGGTTGAGAAGGGAACTGGTGAGGATCTGGGCTCTTCTCAAGCGTATTTGTGTTTTTCAATAGTCGTATGGATGGAAACAGCTGAAATGGGAGGATGCAGAAATATAATACTAATGGAGATGTTAATGAGACTCATTAATGAGGGATAATGATATTTTAAAAAGTGAAACCAAGCAAACCTGCACAGCTTAGGGGAGAGCTTCCAGTGCAGATGAATGTATCAACAACTCTGAGATGAGGCCAGGAAAAAGCATACTGCAGAAATACATCACTGCGAATGGAGGCTGGCTGTCAACCCTTGTTACTGCCAAAACTTCTCTAAGAAAGAAACATCTCCAGAGTGGAGACTTTTGGCACAGAGTGGGAAGGCTTCTTGGAGGAAGGACCTCTCTGTACTTCTGGTTTTTTGTATAAGTGTCTGCAGCCCCTATTTGGAAGAAGATAACCAACTAACAGACCTCCAGGCTAATCTGGAATGGACTCTTCATCAGAATCCTTGCATTTCAGGTGCGGTGTTATTTCAGCTTTTTTCAGTGTTGTATCTGATGACAGATAGAAACCCTGCTGCCTCCTTTCCAGACTTCTGAAAGAACATTTTCTATCAACCTATCAAATTAGGAGCTCTGCCTAAAGATTGGTGTACAGTATGCTCAACACTGCATGTAGGAAATGGAAAACACCCAGGCTATCATCTTACCTGCAGTCAAGCCAATAGTAAACATACCTTAGAGCACAGTGAAGACAAGACCTATTCTAAAGTGGAAGAGGCAACTGTGCACAATTTATACATTTATCATAGATACTTCATGCCTAACTGAATTGGTATCTTTCCTTAATCACTTATTTTCAAGACAAAGGAAATGCACTAGTATTCCTTTGTCTGGATTTCACTGAAACATTGATCAGCTGCCAGATACGAAACTTTTACTTAGGATGGGGAGAATGAGAATTACCAAAAGAAGCTAGAGTTCAGGAGACAACTGGCAAAAATAAGACAAGAGCAAATAGCACCGAAGGAATTGAGCTTGAGGGATACTGAACACCTGAAGTAATTTCAGGGAAATGACATACACCACACTGATGCTGCTGTGTGACACAAGGTTTCCAGTACAAACAAGTTTATTCCATGGCTGGGAAAAGACAGTGCGGGGAGAATAAGTTTCTTGAATGTGTTTCTGGTGTCTAATCAAGGGCTGAGTATAAAATATTTTTTTTCTATTGGTAGTGACTCAAATTTGAGTCTCTTGCCTTCATCTAACTGAGACAGACATTTTATTAAAACTTTACAGAAATCTTTCCTTGAGACTTCTGTCCTTTTATAAACTTGGCTGATATCAGCTGACAAGTTCAAAATTTTGGAAGGGAATAGAAAAACTGGTATAGTTTTTCTGCACACCCACACTCATTATTCCTTTTCCCTCTAGAAAGCCTTGTTTAAAATATTCATCTATATATAAATAATGTATTAAATTATTTATAATGTAGCACATTTAATTATAATTAAATATTAATTATAATACTAAAAAGAAGCAGGCTAAAAAGAACATTTGAAGCACTGAAAGTGTAAAGCATTAAACAAGGTTGTCCCAAAGTGATGTTCCGCATTGCTACTAGGTGTTCAGATCTCCCACATGTTAACCCCCTCAGCTTGCAAGCCTTTTGGTTGATACTAAATTTGCAAACTCCCTTCTCTGGAGGACAGCGGAAAAAAAGACCAGGTGAGCTGGCCTGGAGATGTTGTTTGCTGTTGTTGCTTACAGTGTTCAACCTGTCTGCCTTGAAGTTAGAACAAGACAAACGTATGAAGGGAAGAGTAAAGCCAAAGTACAACAGAAAATACAGCTTCTGTGGCTTAGCACCAGGTGTCCAACATTGCAGATCCTCTGTGCTGGTGGAGGACACAACCAGTACCTGTGCAAAGTCTCAGGCTCTACATAAGCTTACTATCCTCACATGCAGTCCTAAAGATAATTAAATTAACTACATACTTAGCTAGGCACAAGCTATGTTGATTGCACAGCCTCTGTCAAGCAGAGGACAGTTATTAAGCAGTGTTTTGCTAGCAGAAGCAAGCCCTCTGCACCTGTACTTTGTGGAAGATGCAGAACAACTTTTATCCCAAAGGTGTCTAATCACATGGCTGCAAACATAAGCCCAGATCAATATGATCTACAGCAGGGTACATCATCTATAGCTTAGGTACCATTGAGAGTAAAGAGGGAAAATGGAGGTGGAGAGAAAGGTAGTGAAGCCAGGCAGCTCAAAGTTATTTCTCCCTTTCCCCAGTTACTAGTCCAGGGTGTCTAATCTACTGCATCTTTTGTAGTCAGAAATTATTATTTTAGGTCAAGGAAAAAAAAAGGAGAGAAAACAAGATAAAACCTTAGTTGTGTTTCTTCTGCTGAAAGATTGGACTCCTAACAACAATTCTGCAATCCTGGAGATTCAGTAGTTTCCCTGGTTCAGTGAGATAACCAGAGGATCTCATTGTCCAGGTGAGGAGAAGGGTGCTCTACTCAACTAAAATGTTTCATTAGTTTGGTAGAATATTTTGGCAAGGATGAAACCACACTTTTTGATGGGAATCAAATGGTGCAGAAAGTACCTGTCTTGCTTTTGAAACAACTGACAACACGCTCAGATACAGAGGAAGTAGACATCTTGTAGGGCTTTCAGCTTCACCTAGAGATTTAATTTATCTTCCTGGTCTACTCTCCTGCTCCCTTGGTAGCATATTCACTCTCATCTCACAGTCCCTCTCCTGTCCTGTTCCTTTTCAGGAGAGGAACTAGGTTTTAATCCAGCTCAGTGGAATCCTCTTCTTAACAGGAACTTCTAGGGGCTTGCATAAAGCCAATAATTAATAAATAATAATTATGCCCACAGCACACAACCATGGTGGCAAGGTCCACATTAGCATTTCCCATCTTTCAAGTGCCCACCCATGCAACATTTATACCTTCTTAACATGGCTTTTCTGGGGAAGTTTGAAATTGTTTGTGAAGCACTTTATGCATGAAAAGCCTCTGTTTAAATGACACATATTTATTATTAATAGTAATAATGCAGGTGCAGCAGCAGGCAAGAGCAATTGCTTTTTTGAGGATCACAGATGCTTCCCACCAATAAGAACAAAAAAGCATTTCAAGCTCTAGCTTCAACAGAAATATACATAACCCCTTGGGTATGAAATTCTTGGATCAACATTAAATAAAGTATAAGGAAGCCAGAGTGGCATGAAGAACAGTTAAGCAGTGACAAGATGCTGGCTAATGTCCTGTACACTTGGGACACTCAGTGATCCATGATAAAGAAAGCCTCCTAGCACTTAAATGGGAAGCAGATTTTCTAGGTCCCTGTGCACTGTGAAATGAAAGAGACTCTAGGATGTATGTTATTTCAGCTGGCACAAACAAAAGCAGCAACAGCCTCTAGCACAAGCTAACAAGCAGCATGTCAGTCCCCTGTCTGTAATCCAGTCAAGATCTACACTTCTTCCCTTTGTCCCAGGAAGCAACATGTGAGAGGCACCTACACTAGAAACACATCAACAAGGCCTCCCTCTTATGCTGCTCAACAGGCAAAATCATGTCATCTCCTGCACTTGTCCTGTCCTTCCCCACAGCCCCAGCCAGCTGCTGAAATAAGCAGACAAAGAAGAGTCCAGGTACCTATACACTTCCTCACCCCAACCTGGTCCAGTGAAGGGCAAAGTTGGCTTCTGTTTGCCTTCCTGGTCCTTGTATCTCACCTGAGTATCCTTAGAAAAAATAATGCAAAGGCAGCAAATGTCGTCAGTGCTTAACTGCCAGGCAAGGCAGAGGCATTAATCCCTCCTCTGAAGAGTCTGAAAGGAAACAAGCAGGGACCACCGCGTACCAGACAGCTGCTGGAGCAGCAGGCCTCAGGGCTAGGACTGGACCATCGGATCACTCAGCTAGCCATATTACTGGTCAACTGGCATCAGATAGCCTCCTTCCCTTCCAGAGGGCTAGAGATCAAATCTTTGACTTAATGGCTTCATTTAGCAAGCCACAGCTAGACAAGCTCTGACAGACTAGAGGGGAGTTTGTTTCATCAAGTCCTATTTTAGTTTCAGGCCCTGTTCTGTCCTGGCTTACCACCCTCCTTCAGAAGTTGCTCCCACAAAAGCTCTTGCTCGAGACTCCAGTTACAGAGAGCATGTGGGTAGTTCCTGAAGACAATGGAGTGAATATTAAACAGTGGTCATCCCTGTATTACTGATTAGTTTCCTACACCTGTGCTTGTCTAAATTAGACTTCAAATTAGACACAGACATTCACACTTTCCTGACTTCCCCTCCCCTGGATATCTAAATTCAGACTCATGGGCAGATCCCTCCTCCTCTCTGCATTGGTAAAGATGCCAATGTAACTGCTGACTGCTTGATGGCAAGTTGCATAGTGCATCCACACCTGCCTTAAGCCAAAACTCGCCAGCAGTATTTGATATAGCTCCAGATGGTTCTGGGACTGCCAAGTTAACAACTGACTGGCATCTGCAAAAAAATGCATGACAAAACTCCTTCCAGGACTTTGGATAACAACTTCTCTCGGTGCCCTGGCAGGAAAAGCTAGCCAGCAACCACACTTGAAGAGAGTGGCACTCAGAGAAGGAAAGTGGGCCGAGTTATGCATCATCTTCCACCTGCTCCCCACTCTGAAGTTCTGTGGGGATGCAAGGAAATAAAAAACCTGCAGGTCCAACACTGTTCCCACAAGCCAGATGGGTACAGGAGGTGCCGGCAAAGCTACACCACTGCTCACTTACTCCTGCTTTACCAAAGACTAATAGAGAACTGTGACTGGAAAAAATGAGAAAGGACAGCTCTCCTCCTATTTCAAGAAGAACACATCTCCACCTCACCCTAGAAAGCCTGTACGTGCTCTGTCTGAAGAGTGAAACACCTGAACACTGACAAGCTGGTATCGATTACTTACATGGGATCCAGAGCCCCACTGGGGAACAATCACAGATCACCACAACCATTAAGGGCATAACCACAGTATTAGAGGTCTGAACCGCAAAGACTTCAACCCCAAGCCCATAGAAGTCAGCCAGAATTTTTCTGACTTCCACACATTCTGAAATTTGAAAGAATAAACAATTCTGATCACTATTTTGCTAACAGAGTTAGCCATAGCTAAATATGTAACAGCTATGTAGTTAAATAGATAACCCAGTAATAGCTATATAGCTACTACTTGAATCTATATCAGCTGTTAGTTATGCTCATAAACCCTGATATATTCTCCATATAGGTGGACTTAAGTGATGAAGTTTCTTACTGGTTTTGGAACCAAAACCTGCAATTATTTTGCCCAAGAATGTTAACTCAGATTGTCTTAGTTGTGAACACTGTTGCATAAATTTCAGCAGCATGAAGGCATTAGCATAGAAAGGGCAGTATTAAACAGCGGTGAATTAAGTCAGGTGGCAATACTAGTCAAAAGAACCAGGTTGTAAGTGAGATATCTTGTAGCATTTTATTAATGAGCTGGAAGATGAGGATCAACAGCACGCTAGTTAAATTCAGAGAAACACTAAATTTGGAAGTGTTATTACAATCCCTGGGGTTTCAGAAGTGGTATGAAACACAGACAGGAAAAATAAATGCATGGTTCACTTGGAAAATGCCATATTCCTGCATCTGAGAAAAAGATACAGCTCTTCTGTGGAGAGAGAAGATATTTCCTTGAGGGCACATATTAATAAGTAATAGTTTATCTTCTTTACAAAATGAGCTTTGGTGGGGTTTGAACATAATTATTGTTCTTAATTTGCACCTTGAGAAACACTTAGGGGTTTTATGTCTTTGTTTTGGGTGTTGGATATTTTTTTAGTTAATTTTGCTTTGTTTTGCTTTTAAAGCTGTAACTAACCTTTCTTACAACAGCCAAAAGCCAGATCGCATTCTTTGTTAGAGGGGGAACAATCCAGAGCTCAGTGAATTCTGCCTTACACTGAAAGGAAGAGCAGACACAAGGATGAAAAAACACTTTTAAACTTCAAATTTTCAATTTTCTGTCATTATAAACACTTGGCCTCCCTGTGATTCCCGTGGTAACTTTTATGACACCTCTTGCTTACTAAACAAACAGTCAGAAATACCATTAGGGCCCCTCTTTCACAAAAAATCTGAAAATCAAGATCAGGTGAGCTTTTACCCTTCTGCTCCACAGGAGATTTCCATCTTCCCTTGACTCACCCTCAGAGACTGCATTTTGGTTTAACAGGTGTACTGCCCTAGCATGACTCCCCACCTGATACTGTCCTCTGGCACTTGGAGCTGTAAGTCCTGCACTACTGTGAGTCACACATTCATGTAAGCTGAGTGGCCTGGCAGGGAACAATCTTGGCTTGTGTTGTCAATAGTTAGCTGGGCCGTTCTTTAAAGTGTAAGCAAACTAAAAGGAGATAAGTGACAGTGACTTTCTGTTGCCTCTTGGAGTCCCATCCTTCCTTGGCCTGCTCTCCTGGAATTATATGGGGAATTGCTGCAGAGCAGATCTGCCAGCACATCATCCAAAAGGACATCCCTCAGAGGTCTGGTGTCACATCAAAACACAGCAGAGCCGGTATGGACACAGTAGACCAGGGTGGCCTTCTCCTGTCTTTCATTAACTCTCAGGAGGTCAGCCCAGAATACATGACTCATGGTAACCTTTGGCAGAAGACAGAGTGTTTAGTGAAGCTCTTTCCTTTGCAGACTTTCCTTTCCAAGAATGCTGTAAGTATTCTTAGATGGACAGCCAGGACCATGACAGTACCTTCCACCAGAGATTTGCCTTCAGGGTCTTCAGAGCTGTTAGCCTGCAGGAGGATTCCTCATCTGCCTCTGACATGCTGCATCGCCCATATCCTTTGACCTTCAGCCATAGCTTCCCAAGAGCAGAGCAAGGAAATAGACACTATGCAGATGTGCTGCACAGCTTTTCTCTCAGCAGGACTTCCTGCAGCAGCCCCATTCTCTCGTTCTGCCTTCATTTCTTCTTCCACTCACTGCAGCAAAAGAGGTTTTCTCCTTCTCCTTTGGCACTCAGACATGTTCTCCAGTCCTAGGGACAGCTTCACTGTTCCACAGGACTCTCCCAGTGCTCCTCATTCACATTTTCATGATATCAGGCTCCTCCACAACTTGGCCTGCCCTTCAGTACCCTCATACAGATTGGTTCCCACCAGATGATAGGCTTTGCCTCCAAGCAGTTTTCATGAAGTCTCCATCAACCTCTTTCTTTTCCAACCTAGGAATCTCCTCTTGTACACAATCTCCTGGTTCTTCCAACTGCCTTCACTGCTCTGCACTTCTCCTCCAAGTTCTTTTTTCTGCAAGTGTCTCTCTGTTCCTAGTTGTCCTCTTGGCAATGAACAACTCCTTCACTCATTTTGATCCCACCTCCCTTATGGCACTCCTGACTAGGCAAGAAGTTCACTCTGGAGTTGCACATCCTGCATCAGAAATATGGTGTGCACTCAACAGCACACACGTATATACCATATGAGACAAGTCAAACTTGTGGGGATTGCCTATGCTGTGTCTTAATGTATTTACAATACGAAATCATCAAAGCTCCACCTGGGAAAAACATGACTCAGTTGCTGACATGAACAGTGCATTAATTATATTTACAAACCAGTGGGTCATAGAATCATAGAATCGCCTAGGTTGGAAGGAACCTTTCAGATCATCTAGTCCACCCATCAACTAACTCTGACAAAAAACCATCACTAAACCATATCTCTAAGCATTATGTCTACCGATCTTTTAAATACCTCCAGGGATGGTGCCTCAACCACTTCCTGGGGCAGCCTGTTCCAATGCTTAATAACACTGACAGTGTAAAAATTGTTCCTAATATCCAGTCTAAACCTCCCCTGACACAACTTGAGGCCATTTCCTCTTGCCTGTTACCTGGGAGAAGAGACCGACCCCCACCTCTCTACAACCTCCTTTCAGGTAGTTGTAGAGAGCCATAAGGTCTCCCCTCAGCCTCCTTTTCTCCAGACTAGACAACCCCAGCTCCCTCAGCCACTCCTCATAAGACTTATTCTCCAGACCCCTCACCAGCTTCATTGCCCTTCCCTGGACCCGCCCCAGCACCTCAGTGTCTTTTTTGTAGTGAGGGGCCCAAAACTGGACACAGTATTTGAGGTGGGGCCTCACCAGTGCCCAGTACAGGGGGACGATCACTTCCCTACTCCTGCTGGCCACACTTCCTGATACAGGCCAGGATGCTGTTGGCCTTCTTGGCCACCTGGGCACACTGCTGGCTCATATTCAGCCAGCTGTCGATCAACACCCCCAGGTCCTTTTCTGCCAGGCAGCTCTCCACACACTCTTCCCCAGGCTTGTAACGCTGCATGGGGTTGTTGTGACATGCTGGGGTCGGACAGGTTCATGCGGTAGACAGAATTTTAGGGTAAATTTCAGTGTCTAGAGTTAGACCCTAACAGTACTGAATCAGCACTGCAATAACTCTGGACAGCAGGTGCCACAACACAGGATATCTCCTAAAACACCATTTATAGAAGTTCCCATTCGCCACACCGAGAACCAGAAGATATCAGGTTCACAGATCTGTTATAGTAAACATTTCAGTTTGCTTGCAGTTCATGAACATTCAGGCTTGCCAATCAGCAACAGGAGCAACCATCTACCTGCCTGTCCAGCATAACAAATACTGAAAACAGCATCCACAGGAATGCATTCAGACAAGCAGACACAGCAGGCAGGTAACTTTGTGCTTTGTACCTGGAGAATGAGGTGGTGATGTGGATATTGATCTAGTGAAACAGGGAGCTAGATTCTGCTTTCTCCCACCTCTGCACAGCCTCAAGAACTTCCTTTTATAGGCTCAACTGCTAACTATTCCCCCACACAGTATATCCCCACTATATCAAAATGGTCAGCTGGAAGCAGGGACAAACTGCCTTCACTCTTGTGTTGAACTTGACATAAGCCACCTCCAGCAGTTGAGAAGTCATTTAGCCACATCAGTACAGGTTTATTAGCTGACGAGGATGTCCTATTTCAAAGTCTGATGGTATACTGTTAAACTGGGTGAAGTTAGCTTGTATCTCTTTGTCTAATGCCCCCAGCAGAGATCTGAGGATATTTTCTCACCGTTTGTTCAGTTACTACAGCCTCACAGCAGACAAAGTATTTGCCTTTTCTCTCTGCTTTCAATTTGCCTGGAAACAGACTCTTCAAGGATGAACACATAACCCAGCAGCACAGCAGAAAAGCTTCTCCAGGCACCTCAGAATTACAAGGAGCACACGTTTCTGCACTGCAAGGAAATTGTGTAACCTGTGGGAATAACTGCACTGTGGGGAAAAATAAAACCTCCCAATTGGTTCAGTGCACGTTTGCCTGAAGTACAAGGGGATCTGACAGAAGAAACAAAGAACAACCATGGGAAACAAGACCTGTAGGCTCAGTTTGCTGTGTGTGATTTACAGAATAATCATCTGAAAGTCAAAGCAAGTTCAAGCATCAGCTTTCTGGTACTGAAATATTTGTCTTCACAAACTTTTTTAGTATAACAGCCAGAATCCAACAGTCAGACTTTCCATATATATTTTATCTGCTAATCATAAATGAGGGCCTCTTTTTTGCTCCAGACTAAGTTTATCAGAGTATTTTTCATTTGAACTTGGCAACGACATTTCTTTTCCCCCAGTCACACTCACAGGACAATTATTAAAAATCTTACAATTGTAAGTTGATGTATCATGATTAGAGCAGGACTTCTGTCTCACCACAGAGACCTGTAATCCACATATCCATACGTTTTTCTTCGTACTGATCTCTCTTAGCAGCAGCAAAAAGCTCAATTACTGCTAAGATCTCCTTGCAGCGTCTACATGCAGGGGTGAAATTCAGACCAACTAAAGTTGTTCCACTCCCTCCTCTGTTTCAAGCACAATGAAGAAGTGCAATCAATCAGAGGACAAACTCCCTTTCAGCCACACAGCTGCCATGCTGGAGAGTATAAATGGGCCACAACTCAAAAGGTGTGCTGCCTAAGGGAAAGGGAATTGGGGTCATGTGGAAAAGGGACAGCAGTATCTGCTGCCAGTATGCAAAGCAGGAATTTACAATTCTAAGGCTGAGAGGGTAGGAAAGAGGCACTCCACACCAAGATGAAAGAGGTAGCAGCAGCATATATAGGTGTTGACGGACATTATTTTCATAAGCCAGTCCAGGAAGCAGACAATTCTCCTGAACTACCTGTTACAACTACCCTAAGCAGAGCTCATCAAAATGGGCCTGACTGAAAAATACTGTTGATCCAGGACAGAGACAAAAAGCGATTGTACAGGCATGAGTCATCTGGCACTGCTCTCTGCAAAAAAAAACTGTGCTAGATTCTCTCCTTTCCTTCTATCAGCAGAGGATCCACTTGCAGAACTCCCTGCAGACAGAGATCTTACTTGGTTTGCTTTGGAGAAATAAATTCAACGCTTGGAGGGGGTGAGCCAGCTCTCTTTTCTGACAGCAAAAGAGCTAAATGCAGGTTTTCATTACTCAGTTCAGCCCGAAGCCATCTTCAGGCTCAGAACAGATTTCAGAAAAAAGGGTGGAGTTAATCTCTTCCCCACTCTTGCTTATCTCCTCTGTTCAAGACTGTCTCTTCTCTTTGTTACCCAAAACAGGGCCCTATCATGTTGAAGGCTTTGGTACCCCTTGTGGTCTAGATACAGAAGTGTCACTTGCCATCAGCATTGACTATTGTGACTTGCTCAGCAGCTGTTCATGCCTGTTGCCTTCCTGAAGAGACTGAACCCTGCACAACCATCCCATGTTGTCTACAGTCAAAATTTCCCACTATCTTTAAATGTAGAATGAGGAATAGGCAAATTAAGAGAAAGGGCTTGCCCACGTCAGCACTAATTCAGAAGACAGCATTTCAGTCCTAACTCCCAGTACCACTCTCATCTGCTTGCATACAAACTGCTCTTATCGTGGGTGTTTTAGTGGTTCAGCCTCAGCCGGCAACAAAGAACCACGAAGCCGCTCTCTCGCCTCCCCACAGCCGTGGAGGGGAATCAGAAGAAAAAGGCAAAACTCGTGGGTTGACGCAAAGGCAGTTCATCAGAACAGCAAAGGGACAGGAAAACACCAACAATAACACTGACAGAGGAATGTACAAACACGGTCACGGAACCACCGCTCACCCACCGGACCCGGGACACCCCAGCCGGCTCCCAGCGGCGACTTCCCGCCCCCTCCCCCGGCAGCTCCCGGCTCCTGCCTGGGCTGGAATACCTGTGTCCCTGCCGGAGCCTGGGGAGAATTAACCCTATCCCCGCCAGAAACAGGCCAAGTAATCATCTTTGTGGATTTAAGTGGATCGTGCTGATCACACAGCAAACTCAAATGGGAAACCCCAGTTGCCCAGGAATTCTGGAAGTGATCATGGACTGCCCAGAAGACAAAGATTTAGGAATATCACCAGAGGAGGAGGTGACACGTGTGGAAGAGGCCCCGACATATAATAATCTACCAGTCAGTATATGAGAAGAAATATACCCTGATGGGTCCTGCTGGATTGCGGGAAAGCACTGAAAGTGGAAGGCTGCTGTGTGGAGTCCTACACGACAAGTTGCAGAAGCCACTGAAGGACAAGGAGAATCAAGCCAGTTTGCAGAGCTGAAAGCCATCCAGTTGGCTCTAGACATTGCCAAAAGAGGAAAATGGCCAGTACTGTATCTCTATACTGATTCATGCATGGTGGCAAATGCTCTGTGGGAGTGGTTAAAGCAATGGAAACAGAGCACCTGGCCGTGCAGAGGTGAACCCATCTAGGCTGCCAAACTGTGGCAAGATGTTGCTGCCCAGATAGATAATCTGATTGTGCAAGTATGTCTTGTAGTTGTCCATGTACCAAAGAGTTGGGCCACTGAGGAACAATAAAACAACTAGCAGGTGGATCGGACTGCAGGATCACAATTCCCTGCAGTGTAGCTTTCCTTTCTGGTGAGTTCTGCCCAGACTCAGTGCAGAGAAACATCATTAGTGACAGCCAACATGGCTTCACTAAGGGCAAATTGTGCCTGAAAAAATTTGGTGGCCTTCTGTTATGGAGTTACAGCATTGCTGCATAAGGGAAGAGCAACTGACATCATCTATCTGGACTTGGCAAAGCATTTGACACTGTCCCGTAAAACATCCTTGTCTCTAAATTGGAGAGACATGGATTTGATGGATGGACCATCCAGTGGATAAGGAATTGGCTGGATATACACGCTCAAAGAGTCACAGTCAATGGCTTGATGTTCAAGTGGTGACCAGTGACAAGTGTTATTCCTCAGCGGTTGGTACTGCAACCAGTGTTGTTTAACATCTTTGCCAGTGACATGGACAGTGGGATTAAATGTACCCTCAGCAAGTTTGCTGACAACACCACGCTGTGTGGCACGGTTGACACACTGGAGGGGAGGAATGTCATCCAGAGGGTCCCGGACAGGCTTGAGAGGCGGGCCTGTGTAAACCTCAGGAAGTTCCACAAGGCCAAATGCAAAGTCCTGCATCCCAAGCACAAATATAGGCTATGATGTGGAGAATGGATTGAGAGCAGCCCTGTGGAGAAGGACTTGCGGGTGTTGGTTGATGAGAAGCTCAACATGAGCCGGCAATGTGTGCTCACAGCCCAGAAAGCCAGGGACAGGTTGTCCAGAGAAGTTGTGGATGCCCCATCCCTGGAAGTGTTCAAGGCCAGGTTGGATGAGGCTTTGAGCAACCTGGTCTAGTGGGAGGTGTCACTGCCCATGGCAGGAGGGGTGGAATTAGATGATCTTGAAGGTCCCTTCCAACTCTAACCGTCCTATCATTTTATGTGAGTATTGGCACAAGAATAAGCACAACAAGCACTTTATGGCAGTCACATAACTCAAAGTGGGAATGGGAAAGGAGGTTAAGTCACTGCTTAATTTCATTTATTTCTGAAGTATGTCAATGAAATTTCAAATTCGCTGAATCTTTTTCCATTCAAAATCATGGTTTTTTTACCAACAGTCAGTCTCAGTGAGCAAAATATAGGAATTTTCAATCACTCACTATAAAACACAGAACTATTTAAAGGCATTTGAAAATAAATTATTGGGAGAATTAGATCTGCACTGCTACTTTTCAGACTGTCTTCTCAAATCAAAAAGTTAGCATAGAGACCTGTGTTTCATCTCATTGTTATTCAAAAGAGTTCAAATCGAATGAAGCTATCAAAAATTAGAGTGGGTTCCCCATATTAAAATTATCGGTCAAGTGTTAAATTTTAGTGCTTGATTACATTGTATAACCACTTCAGGTTGCTTAACAGATTCAATATGAAGTCATAGAACTGGTGAAATGCCAAGAATAACATATTATCTAAGAACAGGTTCCAGGCTCTGAATGCAAAATACCTGTAACCAAGAGCTGCAGCTGTGGATCTGTCATTTGGTGGAGAGGTTTCCACAGGTCATACAGTAATTTGGATCAAATCTCATTTTCAAGAGATAGATACATATGGAAATTCATTCAAATCCTACCAATTCTTCATTTGATTTAAGCCAAGATATTTGAGGTCCTGCTTGATTTTCTTTGGTGCGCTTTTCCACTGATTTATTTGTATACTACTTCTCCTCAGGTCTTCAGATTAGCAGTTCAACAAATCAGGCAGCCCCTGCTAATAACAAGATGGTTTGGATGCGTTAGTCAATTAGGTGGTAATGTGCAAATATCCCGCATTTCCAGAGAGTCATACACACCACTTGTTCTCTGAATTTACTGTTGATTTCATAAATATAAAAGTATTTATTAAGCCAAGAGAGAAGGTGTACAATTGTATCAACACTTGATTAATGTTCAAAAATAACGCTGGTCACTGTAGAGGTCTATTTTCCTGTTCCCAGCACAATTTGTTTTTCACAGCTCTGCCAGTGGCATTGCCCCAGCTATAAACAACTGCTAAAGTCAAGAATTATGTATGAAGAAAACTTCCCGATGCAGTATCATAATGAGACCACAATGATTAAGAGAGATCCTGAATGGTGGCAAAGAAAATCCTATGAATAGTGGTTTATCTAGAATCTTTTGTCCTCCAACTGCATATTCATTCATTTCCACACACCTTATTGTGTAGAAGGATCTCTGGGAAGCAAGCCATTTTGTGTGGGTATTTGTAACCCTGTGGCAGACTTTCAGTGAAGTACATATATGGTAGTCACTGATCTCACCTGGAGCACCCCAACATCCTTGAGAGCTGCACTCTATCACCGCTCTGCACGTGCTGTCTCACACTCAGGGCTCTGGTAAAATTATCGTGAGCAGAAAATATTATTCTGCCGTTATTTCAAGCTGCTGTTTCCTCATGTTTGTAGCCTGGTTGGCAACTTATACAGTGTTGGTAAGTGATCCAGTTGACGTGTCAGTTTCTTTACCCATGAAGCAGGTGCAGTACTATTCAGCCCTGTGTTATGACTGCAGTGGGAAGAAGACAAGGCTGAAGTCTGACCATTTAGTTTCCCTATGGTGCTTTATCCACCTTGGGAAGTACTGAGTTTTCAGAGCATAAAATATACACCTATACCAGAAATGGAGTTAGCGATGTGTTTCTGGAGCAAGGCTCCCACAGCACCTTAACCCTGCATTTCAGGATCCCATTCCACCACTTGCACACCACACCATTAAGATATTGAACATATCTCTCAGACTGCCCTGACCACACCTCCTGCATGTCCCGTCCCTTCTAATCAATACATGTTTTTATTCGTCCTGTCCCACTCTTCCCCTCCTCTCTGTGAGTACATCTATCCTCTGTGTCTGTGCACACCTCTAGACCTTAAAGGAGCAGGAATATGCTTTCCTCTAAATTGGTACAGCATTTAATACCTTACAGAAATTGCCAGGAATAAGTCAACATTAGTTAGGAGGAAAAAAATATCAATGTTAGCTGAAAAGGCAGGACCACATGGTTTGCTCCTGCATATTTGGTGAGGTACAACAAATTCCTCGTTAATGTTGAAGGAGTACCTATGCACAGCAATGACTGAGGTCCCTTTTTTCACCAGTCCTTACTTCATTTCATAGGCCTGGAAAAGTCAAGTAGCATATTGAAGTAGCTGTTCCTGCTGAACTTTTGGCTTCCTATTTCATCAATGTTCAGCTTAGTTTGTCCTGGTACCTTCCCTAAATTTCAACAGGCACAAGAGTCTCTGATGCTGGAGAAGAAACATGAAGTGAATTCAGATCATTTTATATTTTTGGATCACTACATTAAAAGAAGCCTCAAAACAAGCATTGCTGGGACCTGTGGTCTCACTCTGGCAAAAATCTAGCCAATTACAGCATTAGTTAAAGTAGTTCATATAAAGAGAAGACCTATGTCCCATTAGCAAACCAAACCTTCCCCTTCATTTTTCTTCTTAATGGGAAACTACGCAAAGCATCTGATCATATCACTAGTTACGTTGGGACTTTCAATGATAAAATAAAATTTCACTAACAATCATAATTAACACAGTTTTATGGCTATTTTGGCACTAGGCAATGTATAAAAATCTCCTGTTTGAATTTCTAGAATCTTATGACTGATTTACATCCCACTAAACAGAACATACTGGAACTAGAAACACCTGAAATAACCTGGAAATTCCAGTTTCTCAACCTCTCTCCCTGACCAGTCCTGGACTCAAATGTATTCAGGCAGGAAGCTGTGGGGTTATTCTATACATTAAACTGGGATGAATACCCATATCACTTGTATGCTGCCAAATTCCTGGATATATTCAGGGCAAAACTGCAAGAAACCCTCAAATGTCATTTAATTACACCAGAAAATTTTGGTCCTATGCTTTGTTCTGTAGTTGAAGTACACCATCAAATTCAAGCACAGGCAATTTTAGCTGGAATAAGAGATTTTTGAAGACAGTCTGCATTCAGAGGACTCAGCTCTGCTTTCTTGTAGCAGACTGACAGTGAAGTGAATCTTCATAAGCAAAACTATAATGGCTTATCTCCTGGATGTTGTGCAAGGATTGATCAAATAAATCTCCTGGCTTTTAGGAGCATGTGCAGAATTTAAGTTTGCATTAGCTATATCATACAGACATTAGTGCACATAATTTTTTTGTGTAGTCTAAGAAAGCAATGGAAGGCAACAAGTTACACTTAGAACATGCCTGGAAAAATAAGTAACAAATTGATAATAGTTGTTAATAATATTCTTTTATGTTTTTTATTTCTATTGCATTTAGTCGGGAGTAAAGTTGAGATTGGGCACTAGAGATCAGAAGCAGAGAAGCAGCAAGCACTGAAATCATGCAATATAAACTGAAAACAGATAGAACTTTCTTTTTGGTTTCCAGACTCTAATCCTTATATAAAATTTTATTTAGAATACACACAAATGAAAACCAGCAAAGAAACCCCAAAATATACAACCAAAACTACAAGCCCACGTCCACTGAAACTCTTTGGTGAGAGAAGGATTTTACAAGTAAATCTATCAATTTGGAAAACTAGGGTATTCACCTTAGTATCTAAATGTAGTCAAGCACACATGAAAATGGGAAACTACTTTGTAAGAGGGTATGGTAGGAGAGAGCATCTGCTCCTTTAAGGGTACCTGATAAAGGACCTTTTCAATGCAAAGCATGATAATAAGAAAAGGGAGAAGTCATAAACAAGAACATCCAGAGAAACAAATTTGACCAACAAATCATAAGAGAGACAGTAACAAGAAACAAACCTGTTCAGTCACAAATTGATAAAGGTGTGTGGAATGTGGGAATGGTTATTTCAGTGAGATAGTCTGACTGAGAACCTTGTCAAATGGGATCATAAGGAAAAGGGGGAAACAAAAAGTGAAACATACAGAGACACAAACCTGCAAGACAAACTTAATTGAGACAAAGACAAGAAACAAACCTGGTCAGTCACACCAGCTGATCAGTTATCAAGAAACTGCAGGCAAATTTGGAATTTTGTAATGGGTAAGGATGCAAACCTAAGTGTCCGGGATGTTGGAGCAGGTAAGTGGGACTATGCCAGCTGAGGAGGAAACGTGCAGGGGAAAAGGGAGCAGGGCAGAACAAAGAGGTGGGGTAGATGGACAAGGGTACAAAAGGGCCAGTCACCTGTAAACTGTGGCTAGTCAGTGTTCTTGTCCAACTGAGCCCTGCGCCTGATCACTGCAGTCTGTCCTGTCTGTTCTTAACTCCTTCTCCGTGTAAACTCACTCTCTATCCCGAGTGTATGAGTGCTGCAAGGAATCAGTGCCAGGTGCTGAGGGACCAGCATGAGAGGAGTGATCCTGGCCTAGTAGAACCAGCTTTTAAGATTCACATTTCCTCCCGTCTTGCTGTATTTTCTCATCTGCTATGAAGCCCAGGCTTGGCTTTTCCTCCTACTTCCAGTGGCTCAGATCCAGAACTACCTCCTTTTAGCTTGCCATCTCTACCGCCTGTCTAAGGCATTTCTTTCGTCTTTTACATACCCTCATCAGCACGGAGTTAAGCTAGAAGCCATAATATACGTGCAAGGGAGAAATCCACATACTAAAATCTCGATACTTGAACTTGAATGCATTCCCTTAGGACACAGATGTGCCCGAAGAAGCTGGTGTAAAATGCAGATACCTCAGGCCACAGTAAGGTCCAGGGCCACTGTGTCTTGAGGTGCTTTCTGAAAAGAAAACAGTTGGCAGTGCGGAGCTGCTCTCCACTTCATGACTCAGGACAGAGTCTTTCTATCACCATAAGCCCCACAACAGCTGTTCGCATTCACCCAGCAACATTGGTAAGAGGGGACCACTCCAAATGACTCCCCAGAAACTCTGGCATCTTTAAAGGATACAAATTGTATTGTGTGCTTAAGACAGACCCAGAGCTATTAAAACTTTAGAGGACTTTACACACAGGGTGACAGCCAGGAGGTGTCCTGCCAATCTTCTTCTTTCCAGTCCCTTCCTGGGCACTCTGCTCAGTGTTCAAGACAGTTTCTGGAGTTTGGTGGCTATGACTTTGTCCCCGCTGTCTAGAGAAGACAACCAGCTGAGTAACCTCATGCCTCAGTGCCAGATAATTCCACCATGGTGCACAATCAGAAAGCCAAGGAGTATCGGTATGAAACTATTACCGGGGCTGGGACCCTTGATTTGCTTTAAGAGTCATAACATAAGTTCACCTAGCAGGTCAGACACACAGATCCATGACAGTTCTGACTGTGCTCCCTTACTCGAGTGACTTTACATCCAAAAAAAGTTCTTATCTGAGAACAATAATAAATTTATCTTTGCTAGGATGCCTCAAGGGGTGGGGGATAGTGGGAAAGTCCATTTATTCCATAAAAATCTTCTCTGATGGACCTTTAAAATTCAAGTTCTTCAAGTCTAAACTAGGAATAGTTCTACAGCTCTCCATTCATCTTCCAGAGATCTTCCCATGAAAGAGGGGGAGGCAGGGGAAGAGGTGACTTCCAGAAGCATCAGGAGCACCAACAGCCAGCTGTTAGCTGCTAATAACTGGGGTTGACAAAGCCTGAAACAAGGAAACCTATGGTTAGGAGACTACTCTAAGTTTTCACATAATGTATCACAGTGCACAGTCAGTGCAGCCCTGGGCAGAAGGTGACAGTGGTAACCACAGTACATCTGTACACAACTCCCATGGGACTCTCCCAAAAGCGTGCATTCCATTTTGTCTCACTGCTGGCAGTCAGTGACAGAAAAGCCAGAAGGATCCATTTACAGTTGAAAGTAATGAACTGTGACAAGGTTATAGCACAAGTGAACAAGGACTACAGTGCTCTACAACACCTAGCTAAAGTACTAATTACCTCATAGGAAGGGGAAAGTATTCAGAGCAGCACAAAGAAATGGAAAAAAAGGAGAGAAAAGATTCAGGGAAAGATTCAGGGTGTTATCAGGAACTTCACCTTGTCAGTACCAAGTCTGGGAGTCAATTTTAATTGGAAGTAGGAAAGACTGCACAGAGACATCAGACACACCAATAAACTGGACCCTGGAAATACAGCACAATTAATTGTTGTGCCTAAAGCAAGCAGAGAAGTAGAGGATTAACTCATCATAACTTACATATACACTCCTTGTCATGCCTGAGCCTTTGCTGACTGTTAGATGACCAAGAGATACCCGCTGACCTTTAACAGAAAGTTACTAAATGTAGCAAGTGCTTCCCAAAAAAACCCTCTTGCCTCAACTCTCCGGAGAGCTTTTCCAAAGAAGGGTGAGCTGACTTCTTAGATAACAGTATTTGCTGGAGCTTCCAGGAAGTTTATCATCAAACTTTTCTTTTTTATTTTTGGACACAATTCAAGCACAAACACAGCAGAAACTAACTTGGCTCAGAAGTCATTGCCAAGGCCACCTCAGAATGAGAAGACCAGACCACATAAGCCCTTCAATAACCTTCTTCTTCACTTTGTCATCAGTGAGAAAACAAGACTTTAAAATAAAATAATAAAACCCCTAAATCTCTAAAATGTTTATTATAATAATTAAATAAATATATACATACCATTTTTTTTTAATAACAAGAAATGCCTAAATACCTAAATACCTCTGAAGGCGCAACTGAAACTAGAATCTCAGCCCATCAGACACTGCCTACTTGTACCTTCTGTTTCAGCACCCCAGAGCAGAAAGAGGGTCTCGCCACCTCTCCCATACGTCACCTCTCTGGGTGACCTAAGAGTGTGGGATCAAAACTACAGTAGTACACACAAGAATGCCAAGGCAAGTTTCTGATAATCTGAAAAAGCAGTCGCCTACTCCATGGTGTGAACTTGCCAGAAGCCTCCTTTAGTTGATGTATTGCATGTGCCGGGCATTTGACTCCATGCACTGTCAGGTACAAGGAAATCCTATAGACAGACATAACCGGAATTCCTAATCTGCAGCCATAGCAACTAGTATGTTCCTACTGAAACACAACAGGCTTGGGACTGGCCCCAATGGGGGAGGATGGCTTCTCCAAGAAACTCCCCTCATCCTTTGGCTGGCAGCCACATGAGAATTTCTGAGATATATTCAGCTCTATTTAAAAGGCAAAGATCTTCTGCATCAATTGGGATTTTTTTTCTTTTTTTTTTATCACAAGGTCAGCAGGTCTTAGTGGATCTTCTTTTCAAGAAAGAGGACTTCTCTGAAGGACATCTACACAGTAAGTAAAAAACCACCAAAACCCTCTGATAAGAATCCCTTTGTCTTAACCCTGGTAGCTTAGGAAAGGATGGAGGCCTTGGAGCTGACTGCTACCTCCCAGCTCATCGCAAAAGATGCTTAACTCAGGTAGGAGAGACTCCTGGTCTGGGAGCACAGCACACTTTGCTCCAACTCCCATTACAGGACTTTACCCCACACGCTAGGAAGGGCTCACAAAGCTGCATCAAGAAAAATAGGTGCTGCAGAAGATGCAGGGGGTCTCCAGGTCCCCCTGGGTGGGGTGACCTTCACAAGGTGGAGGAAATGCATACACCTACCTCGGCTCCGTCAAGTCAGAGTGAGGGTGCTGGAGGGAGAAGAGAAGACCAATGACAGGACTAGAAAAAATTGCAGTAGCCTCCCACCTTGAGGACTAACAGCTTGGGGTCTACCTCTATCTTACTATTTCCATCACCCCATCCTCCTGAGAGGAACTGTCAGATCAGGTTACCCTGAAATGTTCAGCAACATCCCTGAAGCCAGCTAAACCAGAGAAAAAAAAGTCTTCTTTGGAAAAGATCATTCTTCTTTTTCTCCTCCATGACTATTTAAAAATCTGCTTTCTAATTTCAGCTTGATAAAGTGCTATGAATCACCACTTGTTGGCAATTAATTTCTGAGGAGTGTGGAAAACAGACACTTTCTGTTAGCTAAGGAATTAGGAAATCCTCGGTCCCTTTGCCAGTTGAAGTACAGAGCTCTTGACTCAAGATGTGGTGGACAGTATTCCCTAAGTACACTTTGTATTTTTAGAAGCTAAGGAACAAAGCATAGGTTGGAACTAGAATGCATTGTGGCTGCCCTGAGTATTTTTATTTAGATCATGATCCAAACACAAATGGAAAGACTTGTGCTTCATGTAAACTGTGCCCTGAACTAATAGGTAAGAGGAGTTCTTCCCTCTTCCTAAACTTTTCAAAGACTGTGGTTTTGTTTGACCCAACCACCAACAAAAGAATAGCACCATCAGAAACCCCAAAGCTACTATAGAGGCATCCTTCTCTTGGCAAAGGATGGTGATTAAGATAGCAAAAGGGAAAGTTATTAAAGAACTGTATGAAACTAACAATTAAAAAAAAAAATGTAGTATCACTGGCAAGTGATATCACAATAAACAAGACCAGTGGCAAAAGCAAAATACCTCAGTCCCTGGGAAAGAAGGACTCGAGCATTAGCATTTTTCTTGTTTCTGCTTTCAATGCCATTCCATGCTTAAACACAAAAGCTTAAAAGCACTTGAACAGGCATACATTGATGCTCAATGAAATAACAAAGTTATCCAGAAAGCCGTTCCTGGACGGGATGTTTTGGTGGTTCTGACAAGAGGGTAATTTCCACTTGACAATCAACAATCATTTCTCTCGCTGCTGGCTGCTGTGCAGGCCTTTGGACAAGAGTTTCTCTTCCCTTCAGAGGAGAAGTATTTTTCTCCTCCTCTTGCAGAGTTGATATGATAAGGCCCACTGGGCTTGTTAGTTATTTCTTTGCATTTAGGAAATAACTATCTTCCACCTGTTTCCAAACACAACGAAGTTCCTACATCTTTCAAACAAAACATGTATTTCTTTGTCAAAACCTCTTGCAACGGTCAGTCACAGGAAAAAGGGAATCTTTCAGGGTAATCTTCTCCCAAAAGGAAACTCCTTCCAAAACGCATACTGAAGAAACCGCTCTCTCACAGAGCAGGTGCACCAGAGACCAAAAAGATTGGGGTCCACCAGAACATCAACTGCACATCAGGCTACTCGAGAACCAAGTGAATCACAGAACAATTAAAGTTGCAAGAGACCTCTGGAAGTCTATAGTCCAACTATCTTTTCAAATCCAGGTCGATTTCAAAGCTAGATCAGGTTGCCCAAGGGCTTTGTCTAGATGAGTGTTGATCTCCCCTGTCTCTCCAGCCCCTGCCCTGTTGCTGCACCATTCTTATGGGGAAGTAGTTTTCACTTACACACAAACAGAATTTATATTTTTGCAACTTGTGTCTTTTGTCTCTTTACCTTTCACTGTGAAGAGTTTGAC
This sequence comes from Stercorarius parasiticus, assembly GCA_013396915.1. NCBI lineage: Eukaryota > Metazoa > Chordata > Aves > Charadriiformes > Stercorariidae > Stercorarius > Stercorarius parasiticus. The sequence continues at coordinate 719,763 of VWZL01001922.1, read as the reverse complement.
TCCGTCATCTCTGTAGGTCACTGCAGGTAGTGGAAGACACAATTAAATCCTCCCATGCCTTCTTTTCTTCAGGCTAAAAAAACACAATTCCCTCAGTCTCTTCTTGAACATGAAGTGCTCAGGCTCTCTAATCATTTGATGACAGATTGCGCTGGACCCACTCCATTTTCCCAATATCTGTCTTGTAACGGGGAGACCAAACTTGGACACATTTCTCCAAATGCAGCCTCAGAAGTGCTTAATACAGGGAAATAGTCATCCAGCTCAGTCAGCTGCTTATTCTTCGCTAATGCAGCCCACCACAGGATGGGCCTTCATTGCTGTAAGGATATACTGCTTCCTTGGGCATTATCAGTGATTGGAGCTCCAAAGAGGACCCAGAGGTAAGATCTGCACAGCTGAGCAAAAGTAAAATACCTTTTTTGTGAATGGTAAACCTGGGGCTTAGGTTAAAAGCAGGCTGGAGCTTTTCTACCCTGAGAAACACACATTTTGTGAATCACTCAGAGAAAGTGCTCTACTGCATCATACACTTGCAGCCCATCCATGGGAGGACCAACAGCAAACATCTGATGGCACCTATATTTCAGCAAGATTTCCTGCTAGGTTCATTCTCACTGAAGTCCACAAGACCTACCCAGCCTGTACCTGTAGACCAGGCATAGGTAAACCTGTGCTGCTCCTCCTCCAAAAGCCAAATAAAAGATACTTGCTTTACAGTCACTTCACCTAAGATTCCGGTGCAGGAGAAGAAGGATGAGGCAAACTGAGACATCACCTCTGCTACATGGTGATGCACAGCCTACAACAGGGTCAGAATCACCCTTTCCAGGTGACTTTCCATTCTGAACTAGGAAAAGAACGAACTCCAACATGAGACCAAACCAAATGAGCAAAGGTTCTCAATTCTTGATTATCAAGGGAGAACCAAAGTTGCCCCACAAGCAGAGGAAACCAAACTAGCCAAAAAAAAATTCTCTTAGAGACAGATACCAATGTTTCCCTGTGTTTATACTCATCATTGGGCAAATATCCATTCTTGGAGAAAGGAGAGCACCTGTCCTAATGCCAGAGAGAAATCTCAAAATAGAGACTACCTTACAAAGAAATATTCTACAAGGGACCACTTCTCCAGTCTGCTGCTGTTATCTGTGACAACAAAAAACCAAAAACTTATTCTGCTCACCACTCTGATTCACGCAACACCAACTGCCACTCTGAACAGGTTTCTCCATTTGGCCAGGCAGGTATAAACTCTGTTACTGATGTGGACACCTGGATAGCAAGTACAATGACCACACATATGTCCCTCACACATCTGCAAATGTGTAAGAAGCCAAAAGAAAACCCCAGAAAATGCTGAGGTTTTGTCTTATTGTGATGCATCCAGGAAAGGGTAGCAAGACCACATGCATGGTGAAAAAGTTGAAAAAGATTCCCGCACATTTCCATAATTCCCTTAAGACATCCCATAGTATGTTTGCACGGTTCCACAAGCCCATTCAAACATCTCATAATAAGTTTTCTCATTCCTAGGAGACCCAAGATAGTCTTATTTCCCTCTCTTTCATTAATTGAAAAGTTCTAGTTGAAGGTCTCTGATGCTGGACCTAACAGCTCTGGCCAACATATGAAGACTTGTGTATCTACCTGTATATTAATTTTCCTGCCTTTTGAATTTGTCTTTTATGCTGAATAGTCCTTAAATGGATATCACTATAAACCAGATATCCTTATGTTCCACACATGTTAATTAGAGTGCTGTGCGCTGATAGTGCTGTTGTAACACTGTGAATCATGTAGATAATCCTGTAGACCTTGTACCCATGGCAAGAAGCAAAATTCTGCACCAAGAGAGGTTGGTAGTTCAATTGGGTATAACAGGTATAATAGCATGGCAATTGGTTTCTGCTCATGAGTGTTTCCCCAGGATCACTGCTACGAAAATGGCCCAAACTGCCAGAAGGCTTCTGAAGACAAAGTCTGCTGCTAGAAACAGCTCTGTATTGATGCAGAGCCAGATTTTCTCTGCTTCTTTCATCTTAATTCATAATTTCATTATACAAAGTTACAAAAAATTAAATACATCCAATTACAGAATTTCAAAATGCATTCAGAAATAGGAAGGGGGCAAGCCCACAATTAGCACAGTCCTTAATGCAGTTTCATAAAGCTTATAGCAATTAAGTTGCAAAGTACTGTAATTTACATAAACAAACAAAAACAGGGGTGGGTGTAGAAATGTTTGCTTCAGAAACAAAATAGATGTCACAAACAGCTCTAATACAAGACTGTACAACAAGCTACAGCATGGATAACATTGCTTAGTGATTCTGGCTGCTGCCTGCACAGACTCAGCTTCCTTCCAGATGGGACAGCATTTGACAAAGAGAGGCTGGAAAAGGATGCACTGTTTCTATCAGAGGTTCCCACTCCAGGCACAACAGCTACAATATGCCAAGAGCTACAGGGCAGCTAAGAAAAATCTCTTCTACATCAGTGTCTGGCTCCAGAAAGAGCTTCAAAGAAGCAAGATGCAAAATGGGAACATCACCCCACATTTTAAGTCACAGCCTGTGACTCCACTCCTGAAACTTCAGCTGGAATATTGAAAATCTCAACATTTTCGTATTTTGCTGGACAGCAAATCACCACATTGAAAGGGTGCTCACAGGAGTCCTACAAATGCCAGCCCTCTCCCATACCCACCACCACGGTAAGAGGTGTCTGGACACCTTACGAAGAGGGAAGCATAAATCACTCTCTGAAGCCCTTTTTGGGGAATAACAGCCCTTGACTTAATTGGGAAAAGCTACTCCGCACCCTCATCAAATAGATTGTCAGATGCCTGATTAACGTTGTGGCTGCTTAAGACAATGGGACCAGTTAATTTCAAAGCTCCCTTACAGCCTATAGGCCATGCTGTCTAATTTGAGTGTGTAGAGGTCAGTCCTGGCCCCAGTGGCCAGTTTTCCTATGAACTGGTCTTTCAGGAGATAAAGAGAACATGCCAGTCCTGCAGACTCTTTTTCAGCTAACCACCTGACAGGTAGGGGCTCTGGGGCTTCCAGTTTACTTAAGGCATGCTGCTGAAAACTAGGAGAAACTTGTCTCAAAAGTATCTTCATAGGCTGCAAGAGAAATGTGTGGAAATGTCACAATATCCCCACAGGACAGAAATACCAGTTTTAACCAGCTCACCTCTGAAATTTGTTAGCATTCTGGTGCCCTTGCTGCCACTCCAGACAAAACAAGTGCTTCTCATCGTTCCCATCTGTGCATGCAAGCCACAACAGGCTGGAGAGAAGAATTACAAAGTGATTCCATGTCCTATCTCTTCAGCCTCCTCTCATTAAAACTCTAGCAGATCACAGAAAGAGTACAACAGGATCAACCACAAGGAAGGCTTTTACTGGTTAAAAAGTGTGAATATCGGTATTTAAGAATAGTAAATGGTCTTTAGAAGGATTAAATTCCCCAACAATTTCATAGCTTAAAAATCATAACAAATTCAGTTCTGCGATAGTTCTGTAAATGTCACATCAGCAATTTCAAAAATGTATTCCAGCTGTTTTCCTCACAGAACTGTAAATACCCTACATCTTAAGTAATATTATGCAGTCAAAGGCCTGAAACACTTGCAGATGTCATGCTTCCTCAAAAGGGTCAAAATATTCCAGGGAAATGATTTAATTATTTCTAAGTCCTGTATAATTTCTCAACAGTTTTCAAAAACATGCATTGTGAGTGGGGAATGACACAAGACGTGCCTGAGCAGCTTCCCTATCCTGCCAGTCCCACGCATTTTGTACAGGAATCATCCACCACTGCAAAGCAACCCTTCTGAGCAGAGGAAAAGGCATGGAGGTACTGAGGAGCACCGTCACTTCTCACGGCCAGAAAACTGCTTCAGTTTAGGATGAAAAAGGGCCTCTACTTTAAACTACAGATAGTTTTTAAGGTAACATCAAGAAAATACCAAGCAATTTTGCCAAGGTGTTTTATGCTCAATGTCTTCTCTGCACTTAATTCTGCTGCTGCATTCTTCAAGAAGTTGGATGTGTACATGCAGTGAGTCTAGTATTTCTGCTTGCATCCACAGCCGGAAATACCTATACCTTATGGACGCTAAAACCTACTTCCATTAAATTCTATCAAAAACCTTTCTGTTGGGGAAAAGGTTCCTTTCTAATTTTCATGGATGCAAAGAAATGTGGGTGCCCTATTTGGTCTTCTTGGGGTTGCAAGAGAGAGGAAAACCTTCACACTTTCACAGGTTTTGTAACTTGAAGACCATTACTTTAGGCTTCCCACCGCCACTTACAGCAGTGCTGGTCCCACAGGGATAGTCTGTCCAGGGGCTGAACACTGGGCCCACAGTATGACTGAAGGTGACTGGACCATAGAAAACAGTCATTACAGCATGGCTAAAAACCCCTAAATGCACACATATACACTCATTCAGTCTTCTAAAAGGGAATGGTGGGAGTCACCTATATTTATCACTCACAGCTTCTTCTGGAAGAAACTATGAATAGCCAAAACACAGACCTGCTTTGCTGAGTCTGATCTATCAGGTCATTTGAACTCAGTTGTTTTTAACTCCCTTACCTCAGCCTTTGTGGGAGGCATATCTGTTGACCTAAATCATAAAAGCCAGCAGCAACCAAGTTCCTCCATCCCTGCCTTGCTAGTGCAGCTGTTAATCTGCTGTAGGTCAGGACAAACCTGTCTTTACACAACCATTATTGCTTTGTCAACCAAACCAAAGGCAAACTAACTGTGTACCTTCTCCCCATCTCAGACAACAGGTAGCTGTGCAGTTCTGCTCCTTTTATGCACCAGAGGACTGTCCAACAGGACTTCAGCCAGTCAATCTCTAAACAAGCAAAACTTACCCTACCTGGGATTAGCACAGCATGTTCAACATGTTCCCAGTTGCTCTATATGTTAGCCATGGTCACAGTCAAGGGAGACAGCATAGGTGTTCTCTCTGTGCTCTAAGTCACCAGCCCAAGGGCCTGAGTGGTGCCTGTCCTCCAGCGGTGTATCCAGCCATCACTGCCCTGACCGCATGGCTCCCTCAGCAGCCATCACATTCCCTTGGGGTGTGTCCACCATAGTGTATTCACAACTCACTCCTCTTAAGTCTGAGGAGCAACATGGGGGCCCCACTGCCAAATCCTACTGGGAGCACCCAAGACCTGGTCCCAAGGGAGAGTTTGCCTAGTAACACACTTCTCTGGAAGACAGCTGACAATTAGAAAGTTAGAAGCCATTTGGAACCTAGCTGGAGGTGGCTCCTTCACAGCTCTTCACGCATCAACACCCTCATACATCCTCTCAGAGAAGCAGCTGGGTCCCGGCTGACATTAACAGACACAGATTTCCATTTTCTTCTCTTCTCCTCTCCTCGCCTCTCCTCCCTTCCCTCCCCTCCCCTCTCTTCTCCTCTCCTCTCCTCTCCTCCCTTCCCTCTCCTCCCCTCCCCTCCCCTCCCCTTCCCTTCCCCCTGTGCACTGGTTGGAAGTCATTGTAAAAATAATGCTCTGAAATGTTAGAAAAGGTCAAAATAATTTCAAAGGAAAACACAGACTTAGGACAGGCTATAAAGCCTTGTGGACTGACATCTCTGGCAGGAAACACAGTTATGGAACTCACAGTTGTACTGGCCATGGCAACAACTGAAGACTAAAACAAATATTTGGGATTTTTATCCTCAAAACACTTCACAAGCATTAAAACAGTCAGAAAAGTAAATTTCCTGGTCAGGCCTGTACCTCTTTACTGCATAGTCAGTGCAAATCCAGTGGCAAAACTGACCTCCTCCCTGATAGCATTTTGGCTCCTTGCGAGAGGTAGAATTCCTGGCAATTAAGCAGTGGATGGACATTGCTGTAGGATTTGTTTTGCCATTGGCATGCATGGAGTACATTGTTGTATCCACTGGCATGTTTAAGCAGTTCTGCTGAGGCAGTTGTATTTGAGCCCGTATCTCCCTCCTGCAAGATTTCACACACCTGCTGAGTGACGCTCCACAGCACCTCCTATCAACGAATCAGCTGCATTCACACTTGGTACCTGTGAACCTTCCCTCATCAGTGTGGAATAGAACTTTTTTAATCTAGACTTACCAGTCTTGAGAAGATTCATAGCCCTCAATGGGCCGAGTATCTACAATTGCAAACCTGACCTCCTTGGCACTGCACTACTTTCAGGTAGGTTACCTGTTTGCTAGCAAGCTTCCTATTTATGGAAACTTTTCTTGGGCACAAATCAGGTAAGAGGCTACTAAGCCTTTCACAATCTTTAAAAGCATGATTACATATGAATGTAGGTGTTCATACAGTCTGGCCCTCCTGCTGTACTGGTTAATTTGAGTTTTGGGGGAATTTTGCTTTGCATTTAGCCACAAGACTTGGGATTGTGCTATGTTGTATCTTAACTGCTAGTAGTACCACATGCTGGTTTGATTGGATTTTTTAAACTTCTCAGATTTATTTATCTCATTTGGGGCTGAAATTTTCTGTGATTCATTTCATTCCTAAGGTGGTCTGAGAGAAGAATTATCTGATTATGGTTGTTTCTGAATTCTGCTTCCATAAAAGCTATACCTTTTCTTCTTAGGTTTCAACCACAAACTGGTAACTCAATAGCTAAAACACTACATACTATTTACTTTTTAGTTCTCCTATATGCCATGGACCAAGCTAAGACCCCTCCATTAAACACTGAAGGTTATATAAAGCATAACGAATATGCTTTTCACTATTTTCAATTGACTGAACAGCAAGTTTGCTAAACTGCTCCAGTACCACCTATCCATACACTATCTAGGGCCAATAGCAACACCTCCATATGAAAATGTTGAGGTCTGTGTTGCTGTTTAACCTCTAGCTTGCTCTGACTGCAGATTCTGTGGTCCTTAGGATACACTAGAAAGTTAGTAACAGCTCACATTGGAAAAGCTGGGGACTTGGGTCTCCATGGGTATGAGAGGCCTTGGATATGAACACTTATGCTTCACCAGCTGAGGAAGGAGAGACTTCAGACTCCTATTTCTGTACTTTCTAGGGAATTTCTATACAAAACTCTTCTCTGAATTACTTTGTTAAATCTAGAGTTAAAAATCAGGAAATGCATCATTAGAAGAGAAAGATTTGGATTAAATCAAGACACGTACAACACATCTACAACCTACTTTATTCACTACCTCGACATTTGACAGAGTCTTCAGAAAAGAGACATGGAGGAGGTTCCACAGTCCTGAGGCTGCTGGGTTAAACAAAAATTCTCTTCTAATGTCTTTGAAACAGAAACTGTACCTTCACACATAATAGAAGACCAATGAAGATCAAAGCCACAAGCCAAGCTTCTTTTTTCCACTCCAGTGTACTTTTGGACAAAAGGAAATCTACAGTAGCTGTGAGATTCACAAGAAATCAGCTTACTGAGGTATCAGCACAGCTCCCCAACACCCTGAGGATGTCTGTGCCATCCCTAGGAGCAGGTCAGCCTGGCCCGAGGGCAAGTGACACGAGCCTTTGATCTCTGATAAATTGAAGTCTTGGTGAAAGCAGGGGAAAGGGATGCATATAGCTTTGTTATTTGCTATAGCTAAGGAACCTGCTTTTAAATTCCTTTCTGTGCAGCAAAACTCAGAGAGGATTTACTTCTTTTTTTTCTAGCTTTCTTTGAATTGCAAAATTCATTTTTCTGCTTGAGAGATTTTCCTCCTTACAGCAGAATGGGGATATCTTCCTTAGGAAAAATGTCTCAGTATATTTATGTACACCGAGCAATAGAGTATAATTGTGTTTACCACGGTACTCTAAATTGCTGAATCACACATATTTGGATTTCTGTCCCTCAGTGAAGTCCCAAAGCAGAAGCCATACCTTTGCAGCAAACACGGGCAACTCTGCAAGGCACCTGCTGTCATGTGGATGTCACTGTTGGCCTGCTACCACAACACCCATGGACAAGCCCACTGAGAAACTCACCAGTAGGCTGAGCCTGGGAACCAAGATAGGACATGAGGTGTCAGACTTTGAGAAGGTACTCCGTCCTACACAAGACTGCACTAAATTGCAAAGATAAGGAACTGGAACACACCTTGCCCAACTGTGCATGAGAGACACAAATACTGATCATATTACGCATACCAAACTGGGACCATCCTTTCTCAAAGATTTGAGTGCTTAGAACATTTTACATTACAGAGCCAGACAGTCATCTTTACTCACTTTACTGGCACAAGCATTGACAACTGCCAGCAGCTCTTCCTTGTCATATTTCTGGATTAGAAAAACTGCCAATTCACTTCAAAAATCTATTTTCAGATCCAAACATAATATGAATCCAAGCTCAACTCCATCTCTGATCCACAGATACCAAATGCTGCCTAAGATACTTGGCACAGAAAAACAGGAGACTGAACTGGACAGAGACCGAGAGATCTTCCCGTCTTCCAGACTGCCTGAATTTTCTTTCAGAAAAGGAAATAATTCCATTTTTACAGTGGAATCACTCACAACAGAGACAGTGAAACACAAACACCTGGGCAGGGCTTTGAACAGAGTACACACAGCTACTAATATCTGTTACTTTTCTCTCCCTTCAGTTTCCAGAGTTCTCTCCCTGAACAAATGGTGCACATCCTGAAGATGTTCTCTCCATGACCAATTTAGCTGTGACAGCACGGTTGATTCTGACAAGCTTTTTTACATTTTATTTGGAAATTTATCTCATAGACTGTAAAGTTATAAGCACAAGCACTGACATAAATTTTGCTGCAATATAAAACAGATTGCATAAGAAATAAACAGAAGCTTAAAAAAGTAGTACTGAAGCTTAAAAAGCTTCAGAAGCTTAAAAAAAGAGTACTCAGTACTCAAGATAGTACTGAAAGACTCACATCAGCATTAAGGCACACCAACTGCGTTGGTAAACACTGTAATAAGCAATAGACAGTATAATTATTTTTACCAAGGTACTCTAAATTGCTGAAATCTTCCCTGTCTGTCCATAAAATGTTGCAGCCTTTGCTTTAGGTTACACCTAGAAGAAACTGACTGAGACTATTCATAAACCACCTGTGGGAAAGCAGGCAGAAGAACATTCTTCTATTCCCTTATTTCTAGGAATCAAAGATGACTATCTGGGGAAGTACAGTATTTTTTCAAATGTTCCTTAACAGACAAATTGGAAGACAAAAGAAACACCCCTTACCAAGTACATAATGAATGGATTTAGAAAGACATGTGTTGTTCACAAAGCTCTTGTATAAAATTTGACCTGCTGGGGCATGAAAATAGTCTTCAGGCGTTAAGTGTATGTCTACACCTATTCTCTGCCAAATACGACGCCAGAACTTCAACCAAATGAGAATGGGAAAACTTTACACATCCTCTAACCTCCCTCTAACCCTTTAAAATCCTGGAGGCTCTGAAGAAAACATTTCCAGAATGATACACACGTTTCGTGGATAAATCTCTGTACAACCCCTCATAGGCCTTTTATGCCTTTTTTGTATGTAGTACATGATGAAAGACAGACCAGGTGTTCACAGATGCAGTCTTGTCTCAGCACACATATAATAGGTAAACGAAAATATTTTTTAAAATAAGGTGAGAGAAGGATGTACAATTTGGGGTTAGGACGGACCACTTCCTAGCAGAGATCTTTGTCTTTTGGTAAGTTGTAAGGGAATTAAAACAGGAGGGATAGAGTTTACTGGTAAAGGCAGGAATTACTTCACCAGTGTAAGCTGACTCAGAAATCTAGATGTGGAAATAGGGAAGAGGGACCACATAACTGAATGTAACACCTCTCTCACAGCTTTGTACCCTAAAGCCATCTGCTTGCGTTAAGAGGGCACTGTTGTGGTTTGGGCCAGATTGGACAATGACAAGATGACAGATGCTCTCCCCCACCTCTTGCTCCAAATAGAGGAAGAAGAGAGATTAAGAGATTTCTGAGTTTAGAAAAAAACTAAACTACTTTAATGAAATATTAATAATAATATAAAAAAGGGAATAGTGAATTAGACACAGTATATACAAATATACACAAAACTGTATCAAGCTTACAGGGAGATATCGCCGGCAGGCACTGGGGAAGTTCCAGACTGGACTCAGTGACAAAAGGGAACTGGAACACACTGACCGGGATCAAAAGGCAGATTAGCTGATAGGGTCCTCCTCAGACATCGGTCACTGAAGAGAAAGAGACATTGAAGAAGCAGTCCATTGAAGACCCATTGGAGAACAGCCAATGAAGAAGAACCCACACGGCACAAGGCTGACCCATCCAAAACATAAAATTCAGGGAAAAAGTAGAAACCAAATAATTGCAAATGATGATGGTGAGGAGGAATCTCCTCAGATCCTTATGAGGAAATTAGTGCAAGTCTCAAGGAAGACCAATGACAGATTAATGGACAACTGCATCAACTAGCCAAAGGGTAAATACCAAAGAACTAGTCTCATAGGATCAGTCAGCCAAACACAAGGGTTGGAATAAACAGTGGATCCTGAAGAAGGATAAATAAACCCAAAAATAGTCATCAGACTGCACCCTGTAGAAAAAGCTCCATTTCTGACAATGGTCCCCACAAAGACTTTTTAATAAAACAGGAGGTTTAACATTTTCTTTGTTTTAAAAATGTTTGTAACTCAGTTTTGGTACCAAATTCACTTCTTTTGAAATGCATGTGACCAGAGGCTGATGGCTTCTTTTTTTCTATTTTCAGTCCACAGTTTATTTTTAGACCTAACCTTTTGTTCTGAGCCAGGAGGGGAAAAAAAATAAAGTAGTGAAAAATCCCACAAGACAGAAAAAAAATAAAAGGTGTTGCAGAACACCAATTTTTGAGGAAGATCTAGAGTGACCTCAGCCCTTCATCAAGCCTGCAAGAGATGAACCCTCTAACTTTGCCTGTGGCACTATTTTAGGCCCCTCTCCTATAGCCCTGCTATAGCCCTGCCCTTCAGAAGCCTTTCTCCTTGACCACATCACACACGATTTCTATCTGTTCCCAAGACCATTGCAGGCTGCTGCAATGTGCAAAAGCTCTATAGCAGGCAGGGCAGATCAAACTTTGCCTACCTAAAATCACCATAATTTCATAGATCAGCGGAGACTGGCACAGTACATTAGAAAATTTAATTGTGTAAAAAACACTGTAATCTCAAAACATCACTTTAGTGACAAAGAGAAAGGGGAAAATATTTGACAGAAATAACACCAAAGAAAGAAATCTGCTTTACACAAAATCCACTCAAGCACTTCTGTGTACAATTGATGTCACTGCTGACAAGTTAATCTGTTTATACTACATGGGGAAAAAATGAAAGCAGGTTTTCACTTGCAATTGGAGTTTAGCTTGATTCCAGGATAATATGGACACAACAAGTTTTTCATTTTTGCTTCCTTAGTCTCATTGCAAAAAACATTTTTCACAAGGAGACTGATCCCTCTTAGTTTACAGTACAACAGGCATGTATAAATTTTGGAGGGCAACAGATGCTGGCATTAGAAAGCTAGACTTTGGGTTTTATCAAAATTTAAATATGCATAACTGCTCTAAATAACAACCTGCTTTGGCCTTCCAGGTTCTCTTCAAACACAGAAACTGCATCAAGAGCCACTTATTGCCACATGGTTGAGAAACAAAATTGACTCTGAAGCACTTATCCAGCATGGTTTGAAGGAAGCAACATTGGCTAGGGATGGAGAAAAGCACGCACCGCTCATGGATTGTGATTATTCAAGTCCTTTCACTTGAAAAAACAGCATCTTTCACAGTCTCAGCTCTTTCACAAAGGTCCTGCCAGCTGATAAGGTCAGTAAACTCATTTGTTGCTTTGCACAGGCTGGCTTAAAGCCTTTATAAACACGGGGGTTTGGCAGAGCAGCAAATGCTGGTTGCTAAACAGGCCGTGTTTCCTCTACCACACTAACAGGGGAAACAGTTGCGTGAGTGGAGCAACCCATTGCTCTCCCTCCTCTCCAAAAGATCTCACACAGTCCTCACAGCAACCATCATGGGAAGGTACCTTCTCAAGGGCAGCTCCCAGGGAATACTGTATTGCAGGCCATAATGTGATCCCAAAAGAGCAAAAACCTGATGAGAAGCAGCATCCCTTTTCTTGATAGTGAGCAACCTAAGATGCCAAATTCCACTGCTGTGCTACCAGAACAGCAAAACAATCAACTAAGTCATCTTCTAACTGAGGAAAATTCATCCAGCAGAGACAGACTGAAGAAAAGCGTTTGCAAACACTGTTTTTCTAGCAGAGGGACAGCCATGTCTCCAGCCATGTTCCCAACCACTTTCAGTGGCTTCCCCATCTGAAAGGGTCCCACAGGGTCTCCAGAAACATCTGTCTCTTTGTCCCTGGCTCTCTTAAGGTTGTCCATTTTCCTCAATCATCTGCACACTGAAACTCTCTGCACAGTCAAATGGAGCCCTTACTGCCCGTCTGCTGGAAAAGCACCATTTTAATGTAGGAACACCCATGCTGAATTTTGGAAATACCTTTTTCTCCTCACATATAATCAAGCAAGCTGAGCATATGGACAGGGCAGTTTAAGTGTGTTGCAGTCAGGGCCAGGAGATGGCATTTGTTTCCGTTCTGTGCAAAGTTCTGGCTCAACAGAGAGCCAGAAGATTTTGTTACTAGAAAGCACCATGCCTGTGTGTTGTTTCTCCTATGGCACAACTTGACAACTCCTGGTTCACAGTTTTCAGATGCATTAGGAGATGCTTCGGCTCCTGGCATCTAGACACAATGAAGCTTCTGAAGAAGGATTTCTCAGTGCTTTGCTGAAACTCGCTGCCTATTATCCATCAGCATCTGTTTTTTCATCTACTCTAGAAGTAGGCTCCAAATCCTTTTACCAGTACTTTCATATGATTTATATGAATTTCAGAAAGCTTTGGGAAATGCATAATTTTTTTCCATTGGTGCATACACAGCTGAAAGGTTGTTTTCCAAACAACTCCAACCGTTTTTTTTCACGTGGGATAAGACACAGGATGGCTCAAAAGACCAGAATCATTCTCCATGGTGTACTCCTACTCTATAACACTCCTGTGCAGATACAGGTTTTGCACTTCGGTTGGCTTTCCTCCTATGGTTTCAAAGATTCCCAGTTTCCATTTGATTAAAGCATGGAAGAGGCCAGAGGCAGGTTTTTTTCTAAGCATTAGATGGTGTATCTTTGAAAGGACTTATAATCTTCTCCCAGTTTACAGACTCCACTTGCTGGTGCATGCACCACAACAGTTTTTCTTTATAATCTCTTCTCACCTCTGCAGCATTTGCCCTTTTCTTTGTGTCAAAACAACGCACAGAGGCTGATTTATACTGCTCATGTGAGCACTGCAAGAAGAGCAATAAGGCCATTCTGAATCACATGCCTGGTAATTCAAACCAAAACTAGAGCATAGTGCAACACAGTTCTTAAAACAAGGGAGATGAAGAGGCATGCCAAATTGAGTGCATTTCTACATTTGTTTCCAGGATGTCACAGGGCCTTGTCATGGGGGGAGTAATGGAAACTGTGAACCTGACTACTTTAGAGGTCCCTAGGAAGAATAGTGGTTCAGCTTATTAACTCTCAGAGGCTTGGGAATTGCAAAAGAGCAGGTACTGTCATGAAAAGGCTGTGACTGTGAATTCATCATAGCAGCACCACTACGCATCCAACAACTTTAGAGAAAGTCAGCTCTACTCTATGGATAAGAACAATGTGGTGCCTAAAAATTCATATGTTGAGCTCTAAGTATGAGTTTTGGGGGAGGGAAGGAAATCTTAATATATCTGTACACGTACACTGTTCATTTAATGAATATGCAAAGGAAAGATTTACAGCTCTTTTTCAGTCACCTAAAGGAAAATGCCTTTGTTACTATGAGACAAGCACTGCTGAAAACTGAGCAGAAAAGTATGGAATCAGCAATAACAGCTTTGGAGAGGGTTGAAATCACAGCATTATATTTTAGAACTTTGGAAGCCTTTATAATCTGGATATAAGGTTGCCATTTTTCTATTATATCAACACAGAAATGATCACAAGGTGTTGAACACTAAATGCATCTCTAGGCCATAAGCTTTTCAAGGTAGCAGTCACTACTTTTTCCTGTCTCTTTAGCCTCTAGAATAATGAAGCCTTCACTCTATTAGTCACACCTAAAATGATAACTTTCTGCTATTACTACTGATGGTTGTACTAGGCTTTTGATCAAGTTCTGTACTATGAGAAAAGTTTAATGTCATATTCTTGGGACGACAATGGTACAGGAAGTTTTCACACAAGATGTACTGTTTCCTGAACAGCAGCTGCTGGAAGCTACCCTGGAGGCCAATAACAACCCAGGCAGTCTTAGGGCAGATGGGACAAGCCCTCATGGCGAGCAAAGGTGAATGCAAAAACTGCTCTTGATGCAACTCGGCAATTAATAGCCAACTCACATCTCCTAAGCATGTGTTTGCCCATGCACAGGGAGACAATTAGCTATACAAACAAAAGCTTGCACTGCCATGGATCTTTTTTTTTTTTATTTGCCACAGTAGTTCCTCACCTATCAAACACCACCACAACTTGGGATAAATGTCCTTACCACTGTGAGTCTATCGTCAATGGTCCTTTGCCAAAGCCACTAACTTTGCTGTGTGACTTAATAAACATAACCTCACTGGTTGCTTTTATGCTGCTGCTTCTCTTATTTACAAATCATTAACAAGGAGGTGGAAATTCTCCTAATTTTTCCACTTTCTGCATTAATTTAGCCAAATGTCAGGCTATGGATACCTGTGTGCCCTTCCCAAAAAGCAGCATTCTCTCACTAGTTCTCCTACTATCCCTAAACATCTTTACCTAAGTTCCTTCATGTAACCTTTGTCTTCACTCTTCTGCCATTTCTAGCAGAGAGCTGAAAGCTCCTCTGTTCCTTTTTGCCAAAAGCTCTAACGGATAATGAAGAGCCTACGTGGCTGTTTCTCCCTCTTTTATATTCCAGCATACGCACAGATAAATCTGTATTTACCTGACCTAGTTAACATGTCCAGACTCTGCTGCTGACTAGCAAGCTCTCTAGAGACCACCAGGTCACCAACAGACAGAGTCATGAGATCTGGAGAGCCACAGACCTGCAAGCATGCTATCTGTATCAGGCAAATTAGCAGAAAGTCTTCTAGTGAGCAGAGCTGGTAGGTACATGCGAAAATGAGAGATATTGAGGATCGGTCACAGTGGTGTTTGTGAAAGAAAGCAGTGCCTTACAAACCTTGGAACAGTTTTGATGACTCTCAACACAGCCCTTAAGAGACATGAATCTACCGTGGGATAACAGGTTAAAGTCCTCATACAGCCTTAAACATGTGGTTAAAGGAGAAGAGATGAAGAGTAGGAAAAAGCAGTAATTTCTTTCCCACAAGAGGAAAATTCCCAGAGAAATGTGCATTAGTGACCTTCGCTGTTTAGCACAGCCTCAAATGAGTTGTAAAAGGTCAGGAGAGAACTAGGAAGGCCAGAGACTTCACTAGCCTCATCAGAGTTATCCAGACAAGAGCCAGCTTGGCATAAGTTGTTAATATTGAGTGACTAGGCAATAAAACTGCAGATTAAATTCCATGTAGATAAGCATAAAATGATGCACATGGGTGGGGGAAAAAAGACTATTGATTTTATGTATAAAATTAGGGTGTCTGAGCTAAGCATAACCGCATAGGAATGAGATCTCGGGTGCTGATACATCAAAAACACCAGCTCTGTGTTCAGCAGTAGTCAAAAACATCACGTATTCAGAATTATTACAAAAGGAGTAGAAGACCCTGTAGAGAACACCATACATCATCATTATCTTTCTGTATAAGTGAATAAGGCTTGAATGCTCTGTGCAAAGTTTTTTTCACTCAAGAAAATATATTGGATTTACAAAAGGTGCCAAGACAGCAAGAGGGATGATCAAAGTGTCTGAGACAGCTTCTGCCTCAGGAATATCCTCCAAAAATGGTTGGAACAGAGGGAGGGGCTTAAGACATTGGTTACAGAGTGTTACGATACAGAACCAAGAAAGGGGGAGCTACATGAAATGACAAGAGGCTCAGAGGGAGTGAAGTTCGGCTGTCTCCTCTGGTAAAAAGTTGGGAACATCAGATGAATCTGTCTGTCATAAGTTCAAAACAAATGAAAGGAAGTGACTTTTGAAACACGTAGTTCATCTATGTGACTCCCTGCTACGGGATGCTAGAGTTTTACACAAGTTCCAAAAGAAACCTGGAGAAATTTACTGATAAAAGTCAGTCCAGGGCAGCTAACTTAGATGTGCCATCTGCAAGAGAGTGCTAGGAAAGGATCATGCTTGACCCATTCTTATACGCGTCTCTTAGCATCAGCTGCTGACTAGGATACTGGGTCAGGGCCAGACCTTTCATCTAATTTAGGTCAGTTGAACTTACCTTCTTAGGTTCTTATGCCAACAAAACTGTAAAGCTTCTATGAGAATAAAAGCATTACCACGCTTAGCAACAGGACGAGGGCTTTGGATCTGCCAGAGCCTGTTAGCAAGTTCCAAATGGTTCTCTCTGTTCTTATGTCCCATCTAAAGCTGAAGCTGAAATTGTTTTAACTGGTGGATAAGCACCAGTTGCAATGGTAACTCACTACAGCTATAAACCTGTAGTTAGATAAGTATATAACTACATAACTATAGATAAGTATATAACTATATAACTATAGTCTAACTATAGACAATAACTTCCTTCCCTGACCTGTTAAATGTTGTCATTGCATTTATTTATTGTGCATCAGCATAGCACAGTATCTTAGAGATGGGGATACAGAACATAAAGGAAGTAGAGTTAACAGCTGGAGGAAAGTGGAGTTTACAGGGTTAAATAACTTCGGTAACACTGATGTCATCCTTTGCAGCATGTTTTCATGTGTGCAAACCTATCTAATTATAGATTATAATTATAAAGCCTAGCATGCTGAAATACTAGCACCTGCCAAAATCAATAATGTCAAAAGGTGGACATAATTAAAAACAATATAATTGTAACCCTGCCAAGAATCAGCACTGGCACACTATACTAAACAACTTGGAAGAGACCCGTTCCAGTGGGTTCATCAACATCCTAACTAAGTTATGGCCATTTTCTAAGGTTTGTAATTACTGCAATCAAGTAATGCTCTTTTCCTCTTAGTCTTTCCTCTAAAGAAAAAAGTGTTCAATTCCATTTAACCTCAGAGTGCTCATGTTCCATGTTTTATGACTAATTTCTGGCTGTAGTCTGACCACAAATCAAACTGTCTTCCCCCTTGCTCCGCACCTCATTTTCACTAAAAGTTTCAAGGTCTTCCCCTGGGATTGTTTCAACTTGTTCCAGAGGCAGGCTTAAGGCAGAAGTGGATGCTGCAAGCAGCTCTCTTGAGCAGTCTCTCTATCTCTTTTATTTCCATTGTCAGGTGCCTTTAATGCTGCCTTATGTTAGTAGTGATGGACCAATCATAGCATGTGTTATCATATTGTGAGGGAGGCTGAAATCTTTACTTCTTCCAGCTGAATCAGGAAAATTTCCTTTTCTCCCTCTCAGAGTTTCTACCTTCCAGAGGTGGGAGGGAAGCAGAGCTCATCAGCATAATGACAAATTAAATTCACTTGCCAAACAGAAGAATCACAAACCTGCACAGGCTAAATGACAAGGCATCTTCTGAAGCCCCTCTGCAGACTTACCAGTGAAATCTGTAGTTATTTGCCCTCATCCGTAACACCTGTGCCTTGCACACACACATTGTTAGATGAACCTGAGAGATCAGACTGCTGCATTAGGGTCCTTGTCAGGGAGGGGAAAACGTATGTTTATTAAAGTTCTTCCCTGTTGATATGGCTATCAAGATTTCCAACTAGCCTTCTGTCCACCTCCTCTTGCCCAGTTCCAGGAAATCTATCCCAGGCAGCCCTCTCCAACTTCTTGGTCCTAGGAGCCTTACACATGCAGAATAGTGCTGCTGGTGACTAATCAAAATGTTTGCAAGAAGAGTCATGCAGCTTGTGGCTCCAACTGCTAGGCTGCATACCAAGCATCTTTCCAGGTTACATTGTTATGAACGGTTCTTTTGGACCGTGATGTAATCTGTTACCCATTGAGGCAGAGAAGCAGACAGGCAGGGCCCTGCAACAGCTTCCTCAGAAACATCTTCCCAGCTTCTGGCTCCAAGACTGATCTGCAGACCTGAAGAGTACTAATGGCAGCCATGTGTCCATAAGGTGGAAAGGGCTGCTTCTGTAGAAGATGTAAACTAACATCTTACAACATCAGCANGGGGGGAGGGAGGGAGATGAAATTTTAAACAAATGAGAGCTTAGTGCAGTGTTAGTGTCTGACACTGTCCCCCAGCCTGCAGACTTCGGAAGGATTTAATTCTGTACCAGCCCAAAGGGACACAGTTTGCCTACTGCGTGTGGCAAAGCTTCTATGGATTCAGAGCAAAGAAGCAATTCATGTTTTAGCACAGCTAGACCCAAAGGATGTTCCTCCCCGGCTCTCCCCAGAAAGATGCCACTGGGATCAATTTCCCTAGCCAGAGCTTGTGACATGCCCAGCTGTTCCTGCAGCAAGGCTTTTCGATGATGTGAAAACAACCTTGCTGTCTTTCTGGAGATGGAGTAAGAGGATGCTGGCATGCCCCACTGCAGATTGCTGCAGGTTTGGCCACAATGATCAGCCAAGGCTGACATCACTGAATTGCTCTCTTAGCCAAAAGCCATGTCAGGACTTCAGAGGCTCCAAGCCAAGGATCCATCAAGCAATAGCCAATGAAGTGTGAAATACAGTATTTTGCTCAGAGCCAGCCCATATGATTAGACGCATCTGTAAAATTCATGCACTGTTGAAGGGAATTTGCAGATGTGTGACAGGGGTATCACTTCCCCATAACTTTTGAATTTAGGCTGTCATAATGATACTCTTTCTCTCTTCCCCCAGCAGAGAGATGTCAACAGCTCAAACACTTGTCCCCCATAAATCCTCCCTGTGACCAATCTTTTTACTCATTTCTCTGGTGAGGAAAGGAAACAGGGCTCTGACCAAAAGCTCGTAAAACTCTTCATCACTATTTACTGAGTTGGCAAACTTAGTAAATAGTGGTTATTTCTGTCTCAAATCAGTCTGAGGAGAAACGGAGAAAAGATTTTTCCTTCCCATCTTTGAGCTTCTTTCTTTGTCCAGGCTGAGATCCAGACAAGCTCCATAGACAATGTGAGGATCCCATCCACTCTATTGCAAATTCCATGCAAGAATACAGAATTGAAGACAAACACTATTCCTAGCCAGAGAACAATATATTTTATCTGTAAGTCTGCAAACAGTATGTTTTAGTTCAAAGTCTAGTGTAACTTTCTGTAAAAAACAGATATTTCAATTCATTTTCTAGAGCTTGGCAGTACATTAAAAATTACCTATTCTGATACTCAATTTTTCCAAGGCATATAACAGCAATAAATCACAGAGAAATAAGAAAAAAAAATAATCAAGACATGTAGTGGTACTGTCCCCTGTACAAAATCATTTGCATGACTTCCTTAGTCTCGATAGGTTAAAAAGTTTAATTAAAGAAGAGCACACTTGTCAGACCACTTGCAGAAAACTCATTTAGCATGAATTTCAAGGTAGAACCTGGCCCTCCTGGGGCGACTATAATACACTTTTTTGACCTGACTTCTGGAAGTAGACTAAGAGAAGCAAAGATATAAAGGAGTTACGCTAAAGAAGATAGCTGGAAAATGTGCAGTGACATTCTCTGCGTTAATGAAGCAATGAGGCAAGGACTCACACTCTCAAAAAAAAAAAAAGATAAATACACAACAAGTTTGCAGGAATACAAATTAAGTCCAGAATAAGAAATTTTATTCTGCATTGAATTAACAGATATTTTAGTAAATTCCATAGCACTACTCCGAACAAACGTTTTGTGAATATTTATAAGGGTGAGGGCTTTTTTATTATTATTATTATTGTTGTTGTTGTTGTTGGTTTTGTTCTTGTTGTTCTTGTTGTTGTTGTTGTTCTTGTTGTTCTTGTTATTGTAATTACTATTACTATTATTATCATCCACCCAAGTGACATTACTGCAGTTTGACTTTCAGGCTGCGGTCTGCAAAATTAAGTAACGGAATTTAAGCGAGGAATAGAGCCACGGATCGATGCCGAGGCAGTTTTCGCTGATGTGCTTGTGGCGGTTTCGCCAGCTGGACGGCCTCTCGGTGTAAATCAGCGGCAACCGGCGGCAGCCCGCTGCCCTCTCGGCAGCCGAGCGGGCAAAGCCGCCCCCATCCGACAGGAGAGTTGGAGGCTGTCAGGGAGGGCAGCGGACCCGCGGGCTGCCGGCTCTCCGCACGGGGGCGCGCTGCCGGCGGCGGCGGCGCCTGGTGTCGCTGTGGCGCCGGGCCGCGCGGCGGCGGGCAGCGCGCGAGCGCCACCGGGCGGCACGAGGAGCCGGCAGCGTCGCCCAGCGCGCGGTGGCCGCCGGTGGTCGGCGGGGGAGGGGTGTCGGGCAGCCGGGATCAGGCAGGGTCTCACCTTCCCTCTCGAAAGGCGCTCGCTTCCACCTCCTCGGTGGGAAGGGGCTGGCTGGGTGTGCTAAAATTCCAATCAAGCACCGCGATTTTGTCAAATCTTGAATTTGTCAATTTTGCAGTGAGGCAGTGTGGTTGCTGGGGGCGGGTGGAGAAGGAGGGGGGGATCTTGTGAGAAAGCAGACTTGTTCCAGCGCGGCGGAGAAAGTCCGAGACTGCCGGATTCCCCCCGAACTGGGCAAGGTAATTCCTGTAAAACAACTTTGCCTGGTGCCAATGTTGCCTTAAATGCCTCGTGCACCGAAAATGTGTCATCCGAAGTAGGTTGTGTGGAAGTGAAAAGTTAAGTGTGAGTCACTGCACTACCATTATACATGTATTTAATTAAATAAACTACTCTCCCAAGAGGAGGTATGAGGATTCTTATGAGAACTGTAAGGGATGGGTATGTAGCAAGAAATACCAAAGTTTTTGAAAAAGCTAAAAGCTAAGCTAATAACTAAAAGCTAAATTATTAACTTTCTGTTTTGCACCACATTTTTGCTTAATGAAACGTGTTTTATTCAATAAAAATGTGATCCAAAAGAGAAGGATCATTTTTTGGAGACTCAATATATTACCCAGAAATGCTTATATCATTTGCTTTGTCTTCATTTAAAAGCTTAATTTAAAAGCTGTTTGGGTGGTCACCTATCAGTTTCAGTTGCCTTTCTAAAAGAAATCTAATATGATTTTTTTGTTCAAATAGCCCATGACAATACTACAGCAGATCTGGATGAATGAAACGGCCCAGAAACCAAGATCAAAAAAGGTGCTCATGCCAATGGTACATCTGAGTCATTAGGACTGATTTACCTGTACACACTCAGAGAGAAACGCTAACCAGCATGCTTGGGGACACAGTCTGAAAAACATAGACAGTCTGCAGGGAATGAAGAAGACGCAAATCTGTAGTGACAGAGGAGGAGTTTTACTCAGCTTTCCGCCAGCAACACCTGCCGACTGGCCAGGCCCTGGAGCTCCCTGCACGGTGACATTGGGTGCTGATAGCACCAAGCTGCCGGGCAACTGCACAGATGCTCGAGTCAAAGGCCCGTTTTCTGCTGAAAAGCTAAAGTAGCCACATGCCAGTCAGCTTATCAAAGCACAGTATTGCCTAGAGCATAGTTGTCTAAAAGACAAGGCAAAGGGAGGAAAGGAAAAAAGACAATTCTTTGTGCAATTTAGCAAACTTTGATTACCTCAAAAAAGAGCTGCTGTAAGTGGCCTTAGAAACACTAAGAAATACAGCAGGTGACTTCACAGTTCAAAAGCTGTGCTGTGGCCAACCTACTGTGTGCCTTCCCTCTGGCAGGCACATGTTGGTTGTTTACCATCAAGCTACAGGGCAAGATCAAACAGGTAGTGGCCAGAGCTGACATGGAAATGACTGCTTGGTGTTTGATCACTTCAGGGAATGCTAAGTCTCATCTCAGTGGTCCACAATAGGAGAAGCTGTAAAATAAACGCTCCCTGGGGCTGAAGCAGAATCTCTCTCTCTCTCAGAGAGAATCTAAGTCAATGTCTGATGCCTTGCAAATTTTGCTGTGCCATGTTGCATCTCTCATGTAGTAGTACTGGACAGCACCACCAGATCACCATGCAAAAAACTAAATACATCTTTAATTTTGCAGGTGTCAGTCCCTCATAAGCATTCCTGATGTTTTTGTAAAGATGAAAAGTCTTTCCAGAAGATCTGAAGCCTTAAGAGAAAAACCTGGGATGTTCATATGCCATCTCTGTGTTGTAGGTTCTGAAACAGGAAAAGCCTTTCAAAGGCACGGCAGGAAGGAATATTCTGAATTATCTGAGCTTTGGGAGAGGTTCTGAAGGGCAAGATGTGGGTGAAAACTGTGATTCATTCTTTCTGCCATTTTTACATGCCTTTTGCTAAAGCTTGTATAGAAGTCACACACACCCCTCCAGAGTATTCTAGTTCAGAGTTCATGTAGTGACACATAAAGGTGACTCGCAGCCTTGGCGGTTAGGACATATGCTGTCCCATCAGATTATCTGTCCGTGAATTTGCCTTTATGGGAGCTGCACAGCAGACTTGACTTCGCATTGCTTTCAAACAGTGCCACTTCCCGGTTTAGTTGAACTACTGCACTTCTGCAACCACTGATTTGTAAGAAAAGCTGGGATGTGGACTAGACCTGGTGTCGAGGCAGGAATTGGACCAGGAACCCAGCTTGCACTACTGTAACAGGCTAAAGTCCTAGGTCTGGAAGTGAAGGTGCTTGACCCAGGAGAAAGTCTTATATTCTCCTTTCAAAGTTTGTTCATATCCCAAGGAAAGTTTCAGTAACTGTTTTGGGAGTACCCCAACCAGTCCCAAATCCTCCATTTACTCTTCTTAACTAAATATGTTTAATGACCACCGAGCTACAGCATGCTTCAAATGTCCCCAGCCAGCTCCCCAGGACAGATGGGAGAATCTCTACTCATTACAAAGCTAATTATAAAGCCTGCCGAATTTTACACCCTTCTACTATCTTCTCATCACTTAAAATATTCCTCAGGAAAGTTAAATAAAATTCACAACTATGAAATACCCAGGAATTGCTGCTGGCTTCCCATAGCTGAGTGCATTGCAGACATCTAAATTGAATGTTTCCTGGTGCCAACAGCTAATTTACTTCAGATATTAACTGTGAAATCTCACGGAATCCAGCAGTCCTCCAATGTCTCTTTCAGGCAGGCAATGGTCAGGCTTAAAAAAGAAATATTTGAATGTGAAGGGACACAGGGAATATTTAACCATTTGCGTGCATTACTTTTTAGGGTACTACAAATATTTGGAGAACGTAATCTCTGTCTTTCTCCAAATGTAAGATGGTGGTAATGAAACCGCAGTGGGCGGGTATTAAAAATACCTCCCTGAAGAGATTTTTAGACGCAGTTTATGTGACTTTCATGGAGCTTCCTCTAGTAGTGTTTATAACCAGCCCAGCCATCTGAGGTGCCCTTGAAATATTTCACTACGTCAGCATGTAGCATTCTGCAGACACTTCTGGTTCCCTCAGCCACAATGCAGTTAAAAGACATCTTCCTGCAAAGAATGCATGTTTTTCAGCTTATGGTTATGTTCCAGGAAGCCCATGAAAGCCTGGAAGGAGCTCCAAAATTATCTGGAGCTCCAGGACTAACCTGACTTAGACCTACAATCAGTTTCTATTGTGGAGTTGGATAAGCTCAGCTTCACTTTACCTCCAAGCTTACTGCCAAGTATCAGACCACGAGAGCTCTGCTTGTTCTGGCCTCGGTCCCATTCATTCTGTCCAATACTGTAATCAGTGAGCCAAGCTCATTGAAGTACCTTCATGCTCACACGCTGCATGAAAATAGCATGGCTGGATGAGGAAAGTTTTACAAAATGGTAAGCATAATGCAAGGCAGACCGGTCTGAAGGGAAGACATCAAACACCACATTAAACGGAGCTCAGCTTTTGTTGCACTCCCTGCACTGGGATGGGTCCCACTGAACCTACAATTAGCTCAAGAAAATTGGCTTTTGAGAGTATTAGTAGGTACAGCCCCAGAATGAAACCAAGTATTACCTCACCTCAAAGGGAGAGGGGAAGGAATGAGCACGTGCAACATGTTGGAAGGATCGGCTGTTATATTAAAAATGGATGTGATCTGCAGTGTACTAGTCTCTGATTCTGATGACAACCAGGAGCTGAACTGATCAGGTATTTCGATCATACTTCAGTTGACCCCAAGCTGGGCAAGTACATGTCGGAGTCTGATGGAGGTACAGCATAAAAACAGCCATTAGTTTGAATGCTCTATAAATGACAACCCTACCTGCTGCCACACAACACAAACAGTTCACCCCTGACTGTGACCCCACTTCCAGGCTGTCTAAAAAGCCTGTCACTTTGAAAAGCCGTCAGGTAACTGCCACACTGCTGTTAGTGCACTCAGGGCCTGTGGGCAGCTCAGCATGTGCTTACTTTGCCAGCTATAATCCATTATTCTTGCTCTAGAGAAATAGATTCCACACCCAGCAAAGCTGAACATAGGAGGAGAGAAATCTGTGCAAAATACTTATGAAACGTCAGGATGATAACCTATAGAGGCTTTCCAGAAAGTATTATTCTTCCTGCAGCAGTGAGCACCACCACCACATTATAGAGAATTAAGCCGTCACAGTACCTCACACTGGTGCACCTGTACCACCCCACTTCACTGTATATCCTCCTGGCAAGACACTTACCACCACCCCAGGAGCATTCAAGTTTTTTTTTCTTTTTCCAAGAATTAAACCACAGTCTTTTGTTTCTATTTTGAGGAACACTCCCTCTGCTGGAGACCTGCAAGTTACAGAGCTGAAGAGCACAGAAACCCTGACCTAGGATACTTACAAGTGGGGAGGGAGGTGTCAAAAAGCTAAGGGAGTCTCAGACAGCAACATTGGGGTTCAGTGATACGAACAGATATCCAGAGTAATTTGGTAGAAAAGATGCATGGGACAAACACAGACAGAAGGCCAGTCATCCCACCTAAGCCCTCAGCTCTGCTTGAGCCATTCCGCTCAGGTTGTGCCAGTCACGGTCCTCTGATGAGGACCAGTTTGAGATCTCTGCATTGGAGTGTATGACTTTAGCCATAGGAAAGACACCTCTGGCAGCAAGCCAACAAGCTTCACTCCAGTATTTAAAGGGCAGGGGAATACAGCGGGTCGACACCCAGGATTCTTGGATTTAGAGTTCACAGGTCTCCAGAGCAATATTTTATTGAGCTATTTCCAATATGCTATTACATTAACACAGAAAAGACAACTCAGTAGAGAGTGAGATATGAGGAAAATATCCTTCTACTGTGCTGCACCACATGAAAAGACAGCAGTGGTTTGTCCACGGTGCCTGGATCCGAGCTGTGTTTTAGCAGGTTTAATCCAGAGTTACATACATGTGAACTTTCTTGATGCTTTTTACCACCTTTAATGTTGCTTCTGCTATAATACCTGTCCCAGTTCACTGGAGCTGTGTTAAACCCTCATGAATAAAAGCTTACATGCTTTTCCTCCTGCGTATTTGTCCACTTACTCCTCTGCTAAAGACATATTCCCACCATGAGTAAAGCAGACTGGCTGGAGGAGAGTGTTTTCCAGACTGGATTCCCTATCAGGTTTTCATTCAGATCATAAAAACTTTATATCCACTACCCACCCCAGCCCCTGCCAGTAAAATGCCACCTATGCTTTTCTAGCTCTGGCCATCAGGGTTTCATCTTTCCAGAACAGCTAAGATCCTGTAGGGATGCAGATGGCACTAGTGCTGGTGGAGTTCACAGTACTGGCAGTGAAAGTGATATTTACTGCTTATGTTTGTTTTCCCAGTAGAGCTCAGCAGCATCAACGTGTCTCCTCAGTGAGACCGAGGGAAACACTGATGGCATATTTGGAAAACAACAACAGTCACTTGTTTGGGGGAAAGAATCTTTAACGCTGACTAGTCTGTGGTAGATGGAAACAAATTTAATCTACAGATTCCTGAGGAGCTAAAAACAAATGTTGCATGCCAATCAAGACTGGAACCAGAAAAGTCATTAATACCCTAAACTTGAATGCCACAGAAATGCACCACAGAAGGAAGTGCCAGGTAAACCGAGAAACAGCACCCCTTGTCCCAACACCAGATGGTTTGCCTCATCTGTGAGCTCCTTTGAGCAGCTGTGTTCCAGTGCCCACTGTCCCATACACAGCTTTGCGATTATGAAGCATTATTCATAGCTTTCTCTCCAAGGCTTTGCTTGCCTTGCAAGAAAGAAGAATTGCATTTAGGTGACAGCAAATAGGTTTCTTCAAAGTGCTTCAGGACCTCAAAAGCAGGCAGGGACCTTGCCAAATTATTTCACAGGAAGTATTTAACACAGGCATGCCCAGGAGAGTTTCACTCTCTTGTGTGAACAAAAAGAAGTAAAGAAGTGATTTACTTCCCCTTCCCTACAAAGTAGGTGGGGGCTTTAAACAGAGTTTATTCAAAATGCCTTGGAAATCTCATAATCTAGTTCCAAAATAAATAATTTTTTTAAGTGTGGGGGGGGAAAAGCTACTTGATTTAAGGATTAGTGATAAAAACAATACTAAAGCTGAGGGAACTTGGTGATGCTTGAGCCATTAGACAAAATATATGTTCCCGTAGGGCCAGCAGCGTGTTTGTGACACAGCACCTCCCTGCCCAGCCCTCACTCCTCTGCAAAATTTATAATCTTCGGGGTCACAGGTGCAAAACAAGACAATAGTTTATTCAAAATGGCATCAGGCACCACAAAAAACAGGTGGTGGTGTGTTCCCAGCACCATGACAAATGGTGACAGTAAAGTAATTTGTCCGATTGATGAAGGAAATGGGCTCCATCCCTGGCTCTGGCATTTCCTGTCTGTGATGCCCTAGCTGATTGTCCTCAGATAAAACCCAGGCAAGTGCTTTGTTCACAAAACATAAAGATGTGTGACAGATGGTTAATCCCATGTTGGCAGACATCACCTCTGCAGAATAACCACCAAGTCTGACTGCCACACACGCATCTGAGCTGAGAACATGCTTCATCATCATCCATGCAAGTATGACTTGCAGCGGTGAGCATCCTGTCTGATCTTTCCAACATGAGAAGTGGGCAAGGCCTGCAACCATCTCTCCTCTCCTGCTATTCTGTACATGCACAACAGCAAAACTGAATCACTTTTGCACCAGGAGGATTTTTTTTTTATCTCTATTTAATTCTGAACAGACACAAGTAAATATCCCTTGGAGGATATTTACTTGCTCTTCATGTCAAGTCCTATGGATGCCTGAAGGCAAAGGAACACACTAGTAGACATTTTGTTTGAATTACTGCTCCTTAAAAATAAATAGGCTGGTGTATGGCAGCAGGGGCAAAGGGACAGGAATGCAGAGGGTTTTTTTTGTACTGTAGTTAAACATTATAGTTTGGCATTTGACGCCATCATTTGAGCATTTCAGTCATATCACAGCTGCCCCAGGGAGCCTTGAGCAAGATGGCATTCTCTAAGCTATGTCTAGTGGGACAAATAAGCAGCCTGTGGGACCACGAGATCCCATGCAACTCTGCCGTGCTTGCACATCCCTTGTGAGACCTGCTAATACAGTCCATCTTATACTCCACCAGTATTCTACTGTGTCAGGAAGATGCCTCATATGTCAGATGCACATTGCCCAAGATTGGCAAGACCCTGACACTGCCTCATGTGCTGGACCTCACGCCTCAGTCTTTACATGTCACTTCACCTAACACATAGTTGTTAGGTTACATGCTTATAGCTTTAGCTCATATACACAACCACAAAGGTGCACAGAAAGACACTAGCAGGAGGCAAACAGTACGCTGTTGAGCTGCTCCCAGGCCCACCATAGGAGCCACCAGCCCACAAAAGGCCTACGTCCACAAGCACAGAGGAACACAGGGGCACAGTGGCAGGCAAATTAGGGACTCCTGGGGAGCCTTGTCCAACCCCTTCCAGGGCTGTCCCAGGAGAACCGTCAGCCCAATGTCCAGGTGCGATACCTACCATGATGAGTCATCAGGAGCAGCTCTTCAGATCAGGTGTCTGAGGCGTTTTGTTGCGTAGTACTATGGGACATATTACGGGATGTAGGGGAAAAGCAGTTTTGGATTGCACAGGACTCATTATGTGACGTTTAAGGAAGAAACCGAAGGCAGGAAAAGGGGGAGGCTTAGGTGATTTGGGGAGAAAAGAACATAGGAAAAAAGAGGACTAAGGGGATTAAAAGGTCCAGTTTTGTGTAAAATAGTTGACTCGTCAGTACCGATGTCTAACCATCCCCTGTGGATGATCAGCGCCTGTCCTATCTTCATAGTGAATTCCTTTCTAATGCCTTCCCGGGTGGGGGGTTCTGTTCTGTGTGCATGTGTCTCCGTGGGGGCCTGAGTGACAGCAACTGCAAGTCAGACCATGGGTTGGAGGGCATGGGGTGCCGGCAGCTGCAGCAAGCGTGGCTGTGTGAGTGAGTGTGTGAGAACTAGCAAAGGTCAAGCCCCACAAGATGGTGAATAGAAGTGGCCCAGGACAAGGGGTTGAGTGGGTTTGGAAGGGCCAGCTCCCTGTGTGACAGTGCCTGTGTGTCTCTAGGAGTGAGACCACAGAGGGGTCCCCTGTGGCACCAGGGGAGTCCTGGCCAGCTGTGCGTGTACGATGATTTGTACAAGCAACTGAAGTGGAGCTGTGGCCTCAAAGGCATGTCTGTCCAAGCGAGAGCAACTGGGGAGACTGGGATCCAGGAGGCCAGCTACTGGACAGATCGGGGGTCTGAGTCCAGCTGTCGGAGGGACCCACCTTGTACCAATTAAATTTTTCCTGTGAATGACTATATGTGAAGTTCAGAGGCCCCAGCACACACAGACATACACAAGCATGTCCATTCTGCACCTTTTGTTACTGTTGCCAGTTCTGAGCTTTTGTTTAATCTTTGGCTTCTAGATAGAAGAGCCTGAGTTTCTCAAAACTTTGCTCTTTCTTAGATCCCTAAACACCAATACTGTAAATCTGTTCATTGACTAACAAAACAAACTAAAATCCGTGATTTCATCCACTTTCTGCTCCGTCAAGCATACGCATCTCACTTGGTGCTGTCAGACCACACCCTCTTCCCTTGGAACAGAGCTCTGGGAATTGAGCACAGCTTTGTATGTTGGACTGCACTGGTTAATTTAGGGGCAGATTAAGAAAGATGAGGGTAAACAGTGACTAACCCCAAAGCAGGACTGAATGAGGAAGTTAAAGAAAAGCAGCTAAAGACAGCTTTTCTGCAGTATTGACAGACAGAGGAAGCTGACAGTATTCAACAAGCTTCACTGAGACTCAAATCCGGCTGTGCTCCATGGCAGAAGCACTGAAAACAAACACACTTGTGAGCAGAGTGCGGTTCAGCATCTGGTTCTTTTGCTACATAGCATGAATCTCTTCTGCTGTTCTAAAGCAAGCTGCCAATGGATGACCAGCTGGCAAGGAACAGAGTTTTGGAATAGAAACCCTTTGCAAATTAAGAGAAAAAACAGATGCATGAGCTTCAAGGGAAGCCAATAGCTCATACAGATCAGCATTCATGCCTGTTAAACAAAAAGCTGGGCTTAAGCATGGTAGAGGACAAAACCAAGAGGCTTCCTGAATTACAATTATTATGGTGAAAAAGATGTATTAGCATACAATCCAGTGTACGTGGGACAAAATTAACTGTCACTAGTATGCATCAGGTTATCCGCAGACACTGCCCACCCTATCCACTTCTCTGCAGATGCCTAGACTCTATAGTTATAAAGAAATACATAACTGCTTCCTTGCTGCAGTTCAGATTACAAAACCACCATGCCTTGGTCAAACTACTTGCTCCCAGAGTGGTGAGGTTTTTTGTCGTCTGGGCAGTCCAACACTGTCCTGTCTAGCATTAATAATTCCTGAATGAACCTGACAAAAAAAAATAACATTGTAGAGGAGCTGCCATTGTGTGATACAAGATTCCCTAAAGCAAAACAGAAGGAGACACAAGAAATCCAGCCAAAGTGTTCCTTGATAGATACAGAAAAATTGCAGCTAAGGCATGCAAATCCAGTTCTAAAATAAGGAGAGCTATTTCTGGAGTCCAAGACCAAGACGACTTATAAAAGGCGGAATGAGCAAGGAGCCTGAACATGGTCTAAACCTATGAGGAGTTTGAATGCAGGAGCTGAGCCTATTATTAATTATGTTAACAGTGGCTGTCCTTTCAGATCCACAGCCACAATAATCATATTTCGTGTTTTCCAGTCTGTTAGTCTACATACAGTTGCAACCTCTTTCTGTGAATTGTGGATAAAATTCATTAGTAATAAAACCAGCCTCTGCTCTCAATTCCAGTTACAAAAAACAGATGACTGTACATAATTTGTACCATCATCAGTACCTATGTATGCAATTTGTACAAACAAAACTGATCATGACTAGTTTTCCTGCACCTCACTGACTCTTCTTCCCAAACATCCCATCGCTTATAGCAGTCAGTTGCATGGGCCATCCTCTGTCCCACAGCTACTCAGAATCCCACAAGACATATTCATTCAGCATCTGTTCAGCAGCAGGATGCTTATTCCCCACTGCCCTTGGGGAAACTGAGTGGGGCTGCTGCTTGGCAGCACAAGCCTGCAGGTTGCAATCCAGTGTGATCAGGGAGCTCTTTGCCTTGAAGCCAGGCAGTGGTTGAAGCAAAGACACACACTTGGATGCCTGACCCTGCTCTAACCAGGCACTGCATGACAGCTGGCACCTGTGCTAGGAAGGTCTCTGTTTTCTCTGGGACAGTCATAGGAGCAAGTTAAACTTCACCCCTAGCAATCAAAATCTACAGGAACATGCCAGTGCTCTGGCCAGCAAGGACAGATGCACCTCAGAGACCAGCCATGCACCAGGTGATCTCTGCACTGTGCCAGAAACACAGGTTTGTGCTTAAGGTGCCTCTGCATCTCACATCCCCTCTGCAGGGTTGGGCTTCCCTGCCACAGCAGGGCACCAGCACTTCCCATGCCAAGAGCCACTGCACCAAGCACCTCCATCTCCCAGTGCAAAGCAGAAAGCTGAACTGTTGTCTGCACCACTTAGCTGTGCTTCATACAGAAGTTCTCTCATTTCCCTATTTTTCTTTCTAAGCATGTCCATGTGAATGTATGGCTTATGCAACTCTGGTTTAACTAACCAAGGCACTGTTAAACACCCAGCAGTCAAACTCAGCTTTTCCAGCAGCTGCTGTTGCTTCCTTGGCTTCGACATTTTGCTTAGCATGACAAAGTTTAAAAGGGCCTGCCCTGCTCCCAGTTAATGCTCCAGTACATGCTCCATTTCAATAGTAAACAAGGAATACATAGCAGCTTTGCTAACAGTTGGAACCTGTTCTCCTGAACACAGAAAGACTTTGTTTACAGCTGTGCCTGCCATGAGACCATGTCAGTTCCAGGGAAAAGCACAGCTTTTATTGCTCAAGACAATACAGAGAGCATACCAGACAGAGATTTCCAGTTACAGTCATCAACTCTAAGAAAGATCAAGCACATCTGCAAAACATGCAGCAGGACTCATGTTCACCTGGTCTGTTAGCCTCATTAGTAATTTCAGCTTCATTCAATCTACCAGATAACTAGCTCCTCTCACCCTGTCTCCTCTTGTCTCTTCTTATTTCATGGTTGCATAACCATGACAGATCTACGGGCAGGCCCGCTTTGCAGCCATGTTTCGCATGTTCTCTCCCCAATGCCATCCTGTGAATCATAAATGGGGGTGGATATGTTTGCAAAATTACATCACTGTGCCCAGTGGGGGGAGCACTGGACTAGTAACTTGCACAGCTTTCTTCACCCCAAAGCAGTATCAAGAGCTCCGGTGCACATTAGGTCTGGCAAAGGAGCTCACTGGTGTCAGCCTCTAAGCCTACTACTCTTTTGACAAAGAGAAGGACAAGTTCAGGTATGGTTGGCACCTTGCCCCCTTCAAAACATCACCAGGATGCACAGCTCAGATGCTTGCACAAGCAGCTTGTGAGATGCTTGTGTGTACACCTACAGCTGGACTTGTCTTCTCCCAGGAGCAGGAAGCTGCTTTGTGGAGCAGACAGCATAAGAACTGTTTCCTTTTTCCCTCCTCTAGGTGAAGTGAGTGAAGCAGCAGGGAAGTCAAACATAGGACCACTTACAGCTCACTAGAGCTTCCTGCAAAAGAAGGCCCTGGAGGCGAGAGCCCAGTGACAGGGAAGACCCAGCCAAAGCAGGAAGCGGGTCATACTCTTATGTCTCCTTGACTGTAGCTTGGGTCTGGGATACTGCTAAGGTGATGGCAGGGATGAACTCAGCAGATGCCTCAACTGGCACCAGGAGGTAGAGGGGCAGATGGAACCAGCACAGAAAGAGGCTTCCCTACAGTTGTAGTAATATTTTCACACCTCAGAGCCCGAACAAGCAGCTGCCTGTGGAAAAGTGCAGAAGGGCACTTTGCTGTCACACCTCACAATGAGGGAGTAACACTGCAGTCCCAAGACCCCCAACCCAAACCAGCTGCTTGTAAGAGTTTCTCATGTGCTGTAACATTCAAGAAGCCTGAAAAAGACAGACAGGTGAATACACTTGAAAGCGCACAGCAGAAGTACTGGCGACTCTGTCACTGGATCTAGAACAGCTTCACCACAAGATTGTCACCTCTAATAAACGTCCACGTGCTGAGACTCCAACATCAAAAAGATCAGGGTAAGCGACCAGGGAAAGATGAAGAAAGTCGATGAGGCCTCCTCATCCCCAGCAAGAAGAGCTACCCCACCAGAGACAAACCCAGTCAACCCATCAAAGCCAAGGAAGCAAGAGGACAAGGCCCAAGGCAAGCTGAAAGCACACTTTGCTAAGGAGGACCTCAGAGATCCGGCCAATGATAATGAGATGCCAGTCAGCTATGGAAAATGCTGAAGAAAGGCACCATCTAGTATCTTAGAACTGTGAAATTTCTGCAAGGCAATGTGATATATCACAGTTGCCCATCACAGAACCCAAACTCCCCTGCTAGCAACTCTTTTCACGTGTTTAACCTCCAGCCATTCTGGCTAAAGCTAGCAAAGTTTCTGTAAGACTTTGTAAACCAGAGTAGAACTATGTAAACCTTGTCTGAACATAAGGATCCTCTAATCCAGAAAGCTCTTGAAGAAAGCAATGGTGAAGCAGTCCCTGTCATATCAAAATACACGCAGACTTGGGACTGCTTGTTTTCCAGGGAGAGGAAAGAGGAGACTGTTTCTCCAGAATGAGAAGTCAGTTGTCTCTCAGGTCAGGATACAAAAGATCTGTTGAGATGCCAATGGGAGAGGGTCCAGAAACAACTACTCAGTGTCTTTGGTTCAAACCAGCATTATCACCATTTTCAAGCAATGCCCACTACTGCAATAAAATCCAGAGACAGCCTCAAAGCTGAGCAGAGGAAACAGTTGAAATCATCAGGTCTCAGATGTTGCAGCTGTAGACCATAAGGCTGAAATGACGCAGAGAAAGGAATCTTTTCCAAAGGATGTGAAGGCAGGACCAGGGGATATGTTCTACTTGACATCCAGGTTCACCACTATACTACCAGCCTGTTTCAAGGCACTCTCAGAAATCAGCAAAGCACATTTAAAATAATAATCCAAGTAACGCTGTTATAATCCACTGCAGCGGGTTACAAAGACATTGCTTAAATGGGAAATCAAAAGCATTTAGAGAATACAGCGTATTATGAAATACACCAAAGCAGAATTTTTGCTCTGCAGCCTCCTGAGAGCCAGCGGAACAGCCCAGAAGCAGAGGCACTATTTGCTACTTCAGCAGTCAGCATTTTTCATGACAGCAATGGAGATCTGCATATGATAGAAAGCGTAGACATGTCTAATTCAAATCCATCAATATGGTATCTCTACACAGTGACAGTACAAGTCCAAGAATACAGCCTTAGAGAATCCAGAATCAAATGTTTGCAGTGTCTTGAATGGAGGAGCCAAAATTCAGGCAAGGGACAGTGAGCTTTGCATCAAAGGGGAAAATAAGTAAATGGCCTTAAAGACTTTAATGAAAATGCAGCTTCCCTCCCCTCAGGTGTGTGAAGGAACAATTGCATGCTATAGGCAGAGGCAGAAAACAAGCGGCAAGGCTGCACTCCCTCATAGAAACCACCCAGTCAGCCTTCCTACTGAAAGCCAGTTGCTTGGATTTTTGTTCTGTTCTTGTTTTCACAGATGTGGTGTACATTTGGATACACCAACATACAATCATTACACACAACATAGAAAGCGTAGACATGTCTAATTCAAATCCATCAATATGGTATCTCTACACAGTGACAGTACAAGTCCAAGAATACAGTCGTGTGAAAGACCAGACATATTTAGATTGTTGTGGCCCACATTTTACTTTTAATACTGAATCTCTCAGAGTACTCTTGTAAAATTTTTTTCTCCACTAAGGAGAAAAAGGAGAAACTCACTGCTTGAATTTCTCACTGAAAAGCTAATCAAAAGGGAGCCTGAAGAAAAAAAATATTCAAGAAAAGTAAATGAGGCAGCTGTTAGAAGTTAAAGACACACAGGGACTTTTTTCATAAAGGTGCAATTCAGATGTGGTACTGAACTAAGCTTAACTGAGCTGAGATCAATTTAATTCTGAGTGACGATGTCTACACCAGCATTTAAACAGCTGCATTTATCTTAAGTTTACATATTCAATTAGTATGGATTACTTTTTCAGACTGCTCCAATCTCAAGGGCACCTCAAGGAAGTTATTGCACAAAAAGAGATATTCCGCTTGTAAGTATTGGTTTTTATAGCAGAATACTCAATTGGTGGCACCAGAAAATATCAGTTACATATAAAGCAAGAAATGCCAGTTAGAGCTTTCTCACGTTGAATTACCTCTGGGGAAAAAAAATGCAGTTGGCTGCTACTAGCTGCATGGCAGATTTATGCTTTCAGGGCTAGCTAACACAACTACAGCACAATTTCTTGTTGTGAGTTTTGGGGATTTCAGTCAAATTGGAATTGTTTTTACTCTTAGTTATTAGATTAGCAACATGTTCAGGCAGTGAGGGGAGTTAGTTCAGTTTTATCACGTATTTCTGTTGTTTAGGTTTTGCAGTCTAGTTTTAAATTACTCATTTCAAACCAACATAAAGTAACGGTAATAAAGGACATCAAAGAAGTTATTTCTTCTGCCCAAATCAAAGGCGGAGAACAGTCTGAATTTCTACAAGTGCATTTTACATGGAACAATACAAAACATTAACAAAACAATTTTTGCCACAACCATTTCAAAGGTCACATCCACAACAGATGGTGATGGTGATGCTTTAATCATTCCTGAAGTGAGGTATACACGTTAAGTCGCTCCTCCTGCAAACCTGAACAATTTCTTCATGATATACGTGCCAATTAAAGAGACCACAACTTGTGTACAGCACCAAGTGACTACATACTTCTGCTTGCAAAGGAGAAGAAAGCTTCTGTCATCTCTTAACTACTCCAACATTTACAGAGGTCAGAAAATCTGTAATGACCCTCCCATGAAACAGAACCCCTCCATTTGAGCACGCCTTCTCTAGGCTCCTGTAATAGCTGCTGAAAATGCAAGAAGGAAAGAAGCAGGCTGAACCAGGCCCATCACTGGTTAGTTCACAGAAAGATGGAAGCAACCAGTGGTACAAAGTTTAGGGAAATGTTAGAACCACTAATAATGAGAGCATGGAAGATTTACAAAATGTAACGCTTGCTCAATTAGTGACAACACTTATTCACCTTTAAGTGACTCTACACAGGCAAAGGGACCTTTCTGCAGTAAGTCTCTCATGCTGGTATTTAAACAAAGCTAGTAAATGGCAAATGCCCGACTTCCTCAGGACAATTATACATGGGTACTATCAGTGCAAATAAGAAGTATGTGTATGAATAAACGCCTGACTTCACTGACTTGGCAGTTCCTAACAAGCCAATAGCAGGAATAAAAGCCCTTCCTGCCCTCTCAGTATGTACAGAGCAGTTCACAGGCTATAAATTTGCATTACTGCATGTAGATACTGCAAGAAAATCAACTACTGCAGCATCCACTTTGCAGTTTTACTGTATTATCTCAACTAGGCACTTCAATTACCTAAAAATTCCCCCATACCTTTGATCTGTTCAGGTATTAAAATAAATCTCAAGGACCTTAAAGGAAAAAAGCTCTTGAAGTTACAAGGAGGGCAGGAACCAATGTCTGCCAATAACCACAAAATACCAATCTTTTCGAAGGCAAAACATATTCAGTTCATTAATCAAAGCTTCCTATAAGTAAGAGACCTTCCCCCTCCCACCATCAGCTTACCAAAGTAATATAACACAAAATCAGAACGTGTGTAGATACATCTTTCAATCTGGCATGTGTCTAAGTGACTGTGTTCCAGAATGCGGCAGTTGTCCCCTGTGCACCAACATCACCAGTTAAGGGTAAGACTGAAAATAATGCAAACAGTTCAGGTAAATTCTTTTCTATCCAGACACATCAAGACATGAGGGAAACTGTGTTTCTCCTCACTGAAGCTACTTAGTTTCTTAACTGGCAGTTACTTGCCACAGAAATACTGCCATTCCGTGCAGTGGAGCAATACTTTGGGCCACCCTTGTGTTTTGAGTAAAAGGCTGATTATGACAACGCAATGCCACACCACGACTGTTTCAGTCATGCTGTGTTTGTTCAGTGCTATGATATTATGGTGGCTAGCTCCTTATGTTCTTGGGGAAAAATGGTACAATAACTTCCAGCCTGACAGTATTTCAGTTAGTTTCTCTGCTTTTATTAACAAGCATATAATATTAATTGGCAAAACACTGGATACAAGCTTCACTATCATAAAATCAAAACATTAAGCAATAATCCCAAAAGGCTTATTCAGACAAAACTAGCCACCAATAGTACAAAAATTACACAGCAACACAAAGCATAAAAAATTGTAAACTTTCAAATGAAGCTAAGCCAAAAATATGGTTTTACACCGTGACAGTTCCAGAATCTTTATTATGCCACATATGAGGATAAAGGCTTAGTGGTTGCACTGGCTTATTGTCCCTTAACCATAAAATAATCTTGTTGCAGAAGGAAAAAACAAACTCTCCTTTTGTCCAGATAAGTAATTTGAATTCAAGATTACATTAAACCAATGCTTTGACTTTCAAATAAAAATATTTAAAAAAAAAATAATAGCGTAACATCAGTATTCAAAAATCAGGGCTCCTTCCTTCAGCCACACCTAACCCTTTGCATGAATGAGCCCGTTGGTTTATGTGTGTTTCCAGATTAGTAAGGTTCAGTTCATTGTTCATCGTGTTTATAGAACTGGACATTTAGTTCTTACCCTACCACTAGGATCCAGACAGGTCATTGTGGCCTTGAAAGATTTCCAAGAAGCCTTAAGGATGATCGAACATGGATCAAATAGCAGGACCAGAGCTTTAATTTGTATATAAATAAAGCATAACTCCACAGTAAAACATTACTGTTGACTTACCACAAGATGCAAGCTCCTAGAAAGAGTTTGCACTGATGTCAATTTAAAGCAGAGACTGAAGCATTGTTATATGTTCCTTAACGTTGTTCTCTCTGCAACTTTTTACTTCAACAACGGATCTCAACATGTTAGTTACAGTTAATTACATCTTACATAGAGATTCTAGCATATGGGACAATTTTTTTCCCTGTTATCAACTTTAGGCAGACTAACTGAAGTGTAAGTTGCATTAACATTTCCAGTGAAACATCCAAACTGAAGTAGTTACCTGAGGAAATACAGAAACTTGATTGTTCTGTACAGTCAAGCCTTCTGTACAAAATGCTTTTTAAATACTTATTAAGAATCATCTTGCTGATGTACAGGTTGGCTTTTTCCTATTATATTTAGCTCAATGGTAAGATGCATAATGCTGTAGAATAGGCTAGTTGTATGGTTATACTTATCATCCAGTAGAAAAAAAATGCAATGAATCTCCTA
Organism: Stercorarius parasiticus; assembly: GCA_013396915.1. NCBI lineage: Eukaryota > Metazoa > Chordata > Aves > Charadriiformes > Stercorariidae > Stercorarius > Stercorarius parasiticus. The sequence goes on along the minus strand of VWZL01001922.1, from coordinate 681,604 downwards.
GGACTATGTTGTTATAAAGACAATAAGAGCCAGATAAGCTTTCAAAGGCTCATAGCCTATTGGAAAAAAATAGCACCATCATAGTTGTAGTCTGACATTTTTTATGGTCCCATATCCCCAGAGGTGATAGTGTTGTGTATACTATTGCACAACCATTAAAAATAAATATTCCCAGGTTTGATGGTACACAAATATACCAGACATAACAATGGCACAAAAAATTTTCAGATAGGCTGCAAGTCTTGCCCATTGCTTCCACAATTCACATTAAGGTTTCTTGCAAGATCATTTATTTTAAAATATTGCTGACAGATAGTTCTTGTACACAAATTTAAATCCCACACTTCACTCTTAAAATAAAAAAAAAATGAATAAATCAAAAAACAACTCCCCTCAGATAATAGCCCCAAATAAACACCCATTTGAACAAGTGAGAAAAGCCATCTAGATTCCTTTTAAATTTAACGGTAAGTAGACGCTACATTTACAATTTAAAAATATGCCTAATAAATGCATGTTTCAAACCTATTGCACAAAAGCATAAGTAATGCTCTTTATCCGTACAAACAAAAACATACAAATAAAAGCTACTCAAACTCAATGTAAAAGGAAGAAGCTTGTAAAAACATCTTACAATTTCATTTTATATGCCCGTAAATAAAGCTGGACCACTGAAACCAAAAATACTTCGATGGTAAAATAAGACAGAAGGCTTAAAATAGAATAAATAATTTTATAAAGTTAAAATTTAAAACCCCAAATCTTATTTAAATTCAATATTATATATTCTATCTGAGTTCTCTATTTTTAATGAAACTATATTTAATGAGACTCTGAGCCTGGGTGATTCATCAGTCTCACTGCTGCTGAGGATAATGAGGATAACATGATACTTCTTCACTGCAATTATTTACCAGCTTAAGTAATTGTGAAAACTACCTCACAGTAACAGCATCTTCACGAAAGTCAAAGTAAACTAACATGATCTCACTAGAACAAAGAGAGATATCTATGCTGAGTCCAACTTTTAGTACAACTTTGAACAGTATCAGCATTATTTTACCCAGTATAATCTTGATATAAATTAACTGTCACTTAAGCTTCACAGAAGTGAAACAAGGCTGTGACTCAAAGGAAATCTGCCTCTCACCTCAATTCAATTGCATTGCAGTCTTTTAGTAAGGCTAACGGAAATAAATGTACAGACCAGACACAGTCGCATCCCTCCTGAGGGAAAGTTTCTGTAGTGAAGATGTTGTGACCTGCGATTTAGAAAAATAACTGGGTGGTTTTGTATTTGGTTGAGGTTTTTTCTTCCTTTTTAATGGTGAGGTTTTATCAGATAAGGACATTGCAAAAGCAGATATATACAATTATGAGCAAAAAACCCAGCTGTTCACATTAATACCGTTGTGGTTTTATGTACCCATATAGGTATAAACAGAGTTTTCAATATATTGATAGCACCATAACAAATTCAAGTGATTCTAAAGGTGGTTATAAACTTACAAATATATGTTCTGTACTGTATATTGTTACACCAAGAGACAGATTTGAAAGGCTTCTGGATTTGCTTGTTCATAACTCATTTCTCAAATGCACAAGTACACAGGAAAGTACTAATATCCCAATGTCCTTTAACAGCACTGCATCAATATCTAGTCGTACAAAAAGTTTCTGCAGTACACACACTCTGAGGTAGACAGATGTCACTTTTTTTTTTTAAATGTATATGTATACCCTGATTAAGATGATTAATCAGAATGCTGTCTGGCAGCTTTAATTTTATGTCTACATCAGGTACAGCCAGTGTCTGTATACTCAGGGTGCACAGAGGGTGGACACTTAATAGCACCGTTCACATTTGCAGTGCCTCAGTGGCTAGACCCAGTCCCTTATTTACACTAAGACAGCAACAACCCCATATGCAGCTCCAAAAAGGCCCAGTATGTCAGTTTGCGTACACATCCATACCACCTGCATTTGCCGTTTCATGAAAAAAATTATAAGAATGGTAGATCCATGATCTCATTTGTTCTTTTCTGCCAGTTCAAGTAATGTTAAAGACAGAAAAAAAAGCTAAAATACATATATTTGAGTCTACAAACAGCATGACAAAACCAGAGCCAGGTTTGATTCCATCGCTCATATGCATGCATGCACACACACACCTCCCACACAAACCCAGCCACTCAGCCCAGATGTGGAGTTCTACCTAACCCAAACATTCAAATGCAGCTATCTTATGACCTCATCTGCAAGGACAGCAGCAATTTTTGGCCTTTGTGTGGCTCTCTTTTCCACTTCCACAGCTCAGTAGGCTCCCTTTCATTCTCCGCTCACATACTTTTTGATTTCCTTCCCGTTCACACCTGTGACTGGAACCCTCTCTTCAAAGGTAAACACAAGCTGGAGCATCACTTCTGCAGCAACAGAGCTGGGAATGGAGGGCTGGAGACTCCAAAGAAGGAAATCTTGGGACACACGCTGAGGAATGTGGTGCTTTGAAAATTCAAGAAGAGGAAGAGGATTTAGAATGCTTGGATAAATCTCTTGCAGTATCAGTTTCCTATTATCAAGTAACAAGTAAAACTTTATAGCAGAAGAGGGGAAGGAGCACAGTTAGACAAAGCAGGGCAGTTACAGGCAAACTTTTTTTCTTATCCAAAGACAATTCATCAAAAAATAACAGGGTTTAATAATAAGAACAGCAACTAGCATTTTCAGCTGACTGGAAAACTCTTCCAAAAATTCGAAGGTTAACTATTTCCAGCTGCCAGTAATATGTCATAGCCTGTTTTCAATGACTTGACACCCATGCCAGACAAATACTCTCACAGTCATACTATATGTGCTATTCTGTATACAGCTTGCAGAAATCACTTTCAACTACTGCTGTTAAAAAGCTAACTATTTCAAAAAGCCTTATAAAAAGTGCAGTGAACCCTGCTAAGTGCTAGTGTGGGTGCATTCAATAACATATATAGTTATATGTGTGTCTAGATGTATGCACACATACATACAACGCACGTGTATCACCTTGCATCCATTATGGCTGATGCAAGCAAACTTATCAGTTAAGGCCAGAAGGTGCTAAAATAATCCCCCCTGCCTCCTCCCCCAAGACAGCTAGGAATTGCGCTAAAGAAAATGTTATGGTTTCATAAGAAAACAGGTGAAGGAAATATAAAGCTGCACATAATGATCTGAGGAATTTTTAATCAGAGAAATGAAAACTGTGCAATATCACTGAAAGTTGCCCATGAGACAGTGTTTCAATAGCTAGTGAGAGCAAATTCTCTCCACATTAAAAACTGATTTCTGCAAGCCACAACTACATAAGAAATGTTTATTTTTTAAAAAGTTCACAAATCTACCACTTTTGAGTATTTGCCATTATGTGGTGCAATTTATGCCATAGCACAGTATCAGGGCACATTAAAATCAAATGAAATGATTTCTATTAATCTTACCAAATCAACATGCATAGGGGAGTAGCAAAACTTTACTAAAACACAAAGTGAGGGAGAGCAGTAACTGAGCAAAAATGACAAACTTATTGGTTTCCCAGATTTTCAGAAGTTTTCAATGCAGCATAATAAATTATCACCAGTCACTATATCATTAGGTATGTTCAATGCTCTACAGAATAACTTGAATAAAGCCAATGCAATCAGGCATACCATATAAGACAGTAACAATTTGCAAAAATATAGTTTCTAAAGATTCAGAATGTGAGAAGTAACTAAATGCAACTTGGTGTCAAAAGTAACATTTTTAAATCACCCCACAACATTCTAACTTATTTCTGTGTAACTGTAAGAGATAAATCAGGCTAAGATACATGGAACTGTGAAGTGTTTTCAGTATCTGTAAACTTAGTGCTGGTAGTGTCTTGTTGAGTTGCGGCTTCTTTCTTCCGTACAAAAAAAGTATAAATATTTTTTCCGTCCAGAAATCTAGGAAGCACATCCCTAGAAGAAATACTCAGAAGGACAGTCCACTATGAAAGCCCTACAGTCTTCCAAAATTATTCGGCTGGTTTGTGTCATGTAATTAGTGATGCACTAAGAAGGTGCCAGATGATAGTCTCTGCAAAAAACTCTGTCCAGAAGGACAATAAAGTTCTCCTACAGCAAGTCCATTTTGGGTCTGTAATGTAGCAGTAGAGGTGCTTTCTGCAAGACAGAAACATCAGGTAAGTTAAGAAACAAAACCAGAACTAAAACAGTTCAGTAAGCAAAACTTTTGTTGCGTAAACTAAAGAGTAAAACAAACTATCAGAGTAATGATGTGACCTGCCAAAACTTCACCAAGGCAAAGATAAGATGCAATTTCACCTGTGAAGCTCAAACAAGAGATGAAGTATCCTTTCCATTTTGTCTCAGGAGCTGATCAACTTAAGATCAGTTCTACCAGATCTGTTTAACTTGGAAAACCCACTCCCAGTAAGGGAGAAATGCAGATGTCAAAAAAGCAGCATAAGAGGATGTCGTATTTCATATTTAAGAGCTCCCATTTGATCCCCCTTCTGTAAATGTACCCATTGTCTTTTTATGAATAGGTAAATTTCTAACATCCACAACATCCTGCACCAAGGAGTTCTGTGTCTCATGTAAAGAATTGCTTGCTCTTGTTTCTTCTGAATCTCACACCTCCTAGTTTCATCTTACATCCCCCACCTCTTTCACTTGAGCAGTTTACACTTCCCTTTTCCCTGTGACTCCTAATTGTGTAAATTTCCATGATAACGGTACACTTGTACAGATGCACATCAATTTGATGCTCTTGTTTGATTCTCTTTCCCCCTGCCCATACAGATCCCTAACATCTGCTTTGTGTCCTTTTATATTTACCTACATCGAACTTAAGGCGTTCATTAATCACCTGTAGTCAGAACTGTAAGGGCTTGCTTCAGTTCTTTCTGATCAATCTGTCTTCACTATCAAATAACCACAATGTTGTCAGTGCACTGTTACTGCACTACTCAAATCCCCTTCCAGGTCATTCAGGAACATCATACAAAACAGATTCCAGTAGGATTCCACTCATAACCTCTCTGCATTTCAAAGACTGCACATTGACTTCTATCCTGTGACTCTTAAGCAAGTGAATTATTTTTCTACGCAGACAGAAAAACGCTTCCCTACTCCTATTTGCACCTCTTCTAGATATGCAACTTGATGGCTTTCATCAAGTGTTTCTACCACAGTGTACACTGTAAGCTTGGACTGTGTTGCTTGTCCATTACAAATACTAACTCCTAGTTCAAATATCCCCAGATACACATACATTGACTCTGTAGGTGTGACTTGCCTCCTAAATGTTTGATTTTGTAATTAATTCTTACACCCACTTCACTTGATCTGCCATTACTAATATGACAGTACTCAGAATGAATGCCCCACCGTCTACCACTGAGTTTCAAGGAAGTTGTTTAAATAAACCACAATAAGTCAAAGATGTACTGTAACATTTTTAAGCAGCCTTGTTTATGCTTACTAAATGCCGATACAAGTTTCTTTAACTAAGGCAGAGAAGCACTGCAATTACTGCCTCTCCTTTAGAGGTAAAATAACTTTCTTGAGCTACAGAAGAGAACTATGTTGAACATTTCTGCCTTTTCTGCATCACAATCAATTTCTCACCTACATGGATTAAAACCAGTTTTACCTGAAATAGCTAAAAATATTTTCTTGTGGCTTCTACTTCCTTTGCTAGACTTAATAGCAATTTGACAGTTGATGCAGTGTTCCCTTTTTCCTTGCAATTAATACTTAATGGCCCTACCCTTCATTTCCTTGGAAACAAATTAATACTTGATGCTTAAGGATGCTGTATTAGCTATTTATCAAAGTATCTTTTTATCGAGTTTGCAGTTACTGCAGTATAGTTCCAAATGATGCCAATTTCATGAACATTTTATTTGGCCACTTCATAATTTACTTGGAATTGCTCTGTCATACCTTAAATCTCCACCTAGTAACAACTACAAACTTGAGCGTGTGATCCTTGCCAAGAATCTCTTCATTGCATAATATGTCCAGCTGACAAAACAAAGAAGACAGTTAATTCACTGGGACACAGTACATGATACAACATATTTCAGATAATACTACAAATGTCTGACAAGATTTCTTTTCTCTGAAGACACTGCAATCGTTCATCTTGCAGTTGCTCTGCAGACAAAAACAGTACCAGGAAAGAAAAGGGAATGTCTTTTCTCAACGTAAAGTGCTGAAAGACCATGTCTGTGCCTACCTAGAAAATATTGCATGAACTGGACTTAGCTGTTTATCTTCCCCAGCAGTATTAATGCCCTTTCCTGAAAGCTTTACTTGTTTTTAAAAAGGTCCAATAAAAGAGTCAAGGCAACACTACTCACAAGTGCCAAAGACAGTTATGCTATTTGCCATACTATGAAAATGTTTTACTTAACACCAGCGAGGTGTCTTTCTGCTACATTTTTAAATTCTGCTACAATTTTAAATTCTGCTACAATTTTAAAAAAAACTGTCTGCCACCTCCCTCATATACTATATTTATGGTTTTTTTTGCAGATACTCAATAGCTATTTTTACTTTCTTATCTCAGTGCTGAAAGATCTTGGTATTATAAACAGTGAGGACATAAACATAAAAACATGAGGATCATACGACTACTAATCAGCAGAACTACAACAGCTGAACATGAACTAAAAGATGGAGCATGCATGACAACAGAAAGTTCCACCAAGGTGGCTTATATTAACGTTTTAGCACACAACCCAGAAAGGCCTGAATGGACACACAGTCCACTTTCATGGCTTATCTAACTGGCAATAACTCAAACCTGCAATAGTCTATAGCAACCAACTAAACGCCTACAAGTTTAAATCCTTCTACTAACTGTACCTATTACACTGATTACACCCAGTACACTTATTAGACCACAACTTAGGTACACTTAAGAAGGTAGGAAGGGATAGCAAAAGAATAAGCAGTAGTCCTGAAAATTTGTTCCTTCAGTAAAAGCCAAGAAGGTTGTTAAATCACAGACTGGCACAGTGGAACGGAGGGATTAAACACACACACACAAACACACACACAAAACAACCCCTTTCAAACAGTGATGGTAGCTATGTTGCTGCTGGGCTACTGCCAGGGGTCAACACGTCCAAGCCAGCTAAGGACAAGACAGGAGATACAGAGCAGATTTTGGGGAAGACTAGCAGAGTTTGGGGACATACTCCAATGATAAGACAGAGTGTTGGTTTGAAGTGTACAGAAGCTAGGAAGGAACAGTGATACAGACGTAAATTGGCTGTTGAAAAGTTTGAGCAGCAAGGTGTTGACACATTGGACTGGAAAGCAGATGATTTGATTTGAATGACAAATCTAAATGAAATACAGTGAATAGGTGTCTGGAGACTGCAATAGAGACCCACCAAAGTGGTAAACAGAGGCTGCATTCATATGTTTGCCACTGTTAATTTCAAATCTGAATTTGGAGAAGTGCAAAGAATTGTCTTTCTTTGTGTACCTTTCACCATAAATTCCTGCCATAATTCCAAGTATTCCCTGCAAAGGAATTGAAAAGTAGGTATCTGATAACACCCTCCTCATGGTAGGCAGCAACTTTGGGTTGAGCTTCACTGCGAGCACACAAAGGAACAAAATATTTGTGGTGCTTTCTCTTAAGCTGGGCTTCAGTAGCATTTGTCACTGCCTGTCCCCTCCACTGAGTGTAAAATCTCTGAAAGGGTGGGGTATACCCGACTACAAGCTGACAAACAAAGCAGATTGCCAGGGTCCATTTCAACACATGTGGAAGCACATAACCAAGGCTTTTAGCTCAACTATTTATATACGGACATGAAAAGATGCACTGCAAACTAAATGACAAGTCCTGTATAGACCCAAGGACAAGAAAATAGCTAGAAAAGACATTCATTTGCAAAGGAACAATCCCACACTTTTCATAAGGTATTTATATCTGCAAAATAATTTTTAAAAATTAAAATATTACCTCATTAAAAGAAGAAAGGTTAAGTTTTTTGGCAATGAATTTCTTTAGATGCAAGACTGTTGCTTGTGCTGAGCAGCGAATCCATTTCCGTTTCAATCCACGCAATTTGCTGCTATTGCATTCCAAGCAGATGCTTACCTTCAAGAAAAAGCAAGCAGTCAGGGTTGGCTGGAACAATTATCTGCAGTCCTTATTATGTATTCCATATGCAGTCTTTATTAATACATCAAAGTGAAAAAGTACAGTACTAGTATTCCTTAAACTCAAACGCCTGTAGTCTATTAAAAAAGAAATTCTAACATCGTGTCAGTTTAGGGACAAGCATTACTGCAACCAAAACAGATCTCAAGAAAGAAGTTTAAGAAAAAATTTTTGATGTTGGAACAAGGCTGCTCCAGTCCAAATTCACAGCCGCCAATAGCTCAAGAGGACCCTATGTCAAAAGGTAGAGTAAGATAAACAGTAAGAACACTATTGCCAATTTTTAATGATTGCTTCTAACGTAACTTCTTGCTTTTAATGCAACTGCTAAATCCAGTTTAAAACAGAATTTTAACACATGTTTAAAAGAGACTTTAAAGTTTAAAAAGAATGGATACAAATGGCATAACAAATTTTTAAAATTCTAAGAATTATCTCCCAAAAAGTCCCTCTAACTTCTGTTCTTCAGTTCTCACTTCTTTTCTCATACAGCTATTTGTTACTTAGTCTTTGTGATGATTTACTTTATGCACTAAGAGGATCTAATACTAGGTACAATCTCTTTGAAAGTTCCCTTACATTATAACTGAAAAGAAAATTAATCCAAGTTTAATTTGCTCTGGACACACATAACAGCAAAACATAAAAGGGATGGCTCGTTTATCATGAAAGGCGATTTCACTTTCAAACATGTTTTGTGTTTAAAACTTAATGGTGAACTTCCTGGCCCTCAAACTATTTTAATGGTCAAGGGCTAACACTGTCTTAGTATTAGAGGTTTGAAACATAACAAATAGTAAGTTAGTAAAAGAGTAAAAGGTTTTATTCACTATTATTGATACGCATTCAGCTCAGAGTATAGCAATAACACTAGAATACATGCCTTCAGAAGGTGGGCCAAATAACCTGAATTTATTTTGAAAGCAAATAAATACATTGGACACTCATAAACAGTCAGAACTACCAAATCTTCATGCAAATGGCTTTAGTGTGTTCTCCATTCCTGCCAAAACCCAAAGATGAAACTCACGCTTACACAAAAGCATTGGACAACACTGCATCTTGTTTGTGTCACAGGACAGAAAAAAATAGCTTGAGACAGCTATTTTTCTTCTCTGTTAGCTTACCAAAGCACTAAAGCTAAAATAAAAGGTAAAACTAAAACATGCCTTATGAGCTCACCTGTTCGTCACTTCGGTGGTAGTCGTTATCTTCTTCCTGTTTTTCCTCAGAAGTTTCTTTGTTTGAATTTTCATCTGGTTTAGTTTCACCTTAGATAAAAAAAAAGATACATGGAATAACACTCAGCAGCAGCTTGTAATGCTAATATGATTTAAACAGCACAGTTCAGGACTGCAATACAGAACAAACTTTGCTTTTCCCAAATTGTGCTTATCTGCTCAGGCAACAGTAGCTGCCAACAGCCCCACACATGAAAGAGAGGAATACATACAGAGCGCAACCTTCAGTCCAACTGCTAGCAGCCCAGAAGCTGGGTAACTTCATAGAGTCCCCATGTAGGCACTACTATGGAGATCTCCTTTGCCAAGAGTAATATGGTAGGACTGGCTAAACAGAAAGATTCTGTGCACAAATAAGGGACAAAGCAACAATCCTACACTCTGCACTGTATTGTGCAGTGTTATAAAACAACTGCGATGGTAACAAACCAACTAGGCACATACCTCCAACAGGTCTGTCCATCAATTTGCTAGCCATCACCCTCCCAAGACAGAATAAATAAAGGACCATTTACCATTTCGATGGGAATCTAGGTGCTGTTTTGTAGAACAAGTCTCCCCTTTGATGTCCCCTGGAACTTCCATGCCCAGTTTGTGATAAAATTCCCTTTGCTTTTTCATTTCCGCTGTTTAAAATTGTAAATATTAATCCCTGTAATAAAGTTCTAATGCAATATTTACGAAGTTATTCCAAATCCCTTCCCTCTTAAGTGAAAAAGGCTTGCCAACAAATAGTGGTATTGCCATGATTTATTGCTCTTCTATCTCTGCTACTGTATGAAGTCATGCCTCATCTTATTTTTCAGAGTTAGAATACTGCAAAGTCATCCGTACAGCTACTATTATAACAACCTATTAGAATGACATAGCATTTAAAACACTATACCTTATTTTGAATCCCTCCCACAGTATTTCAGTCAAACCATTGTTTTTGAATTTTTACTTATAGTTCTGATTTTCAATATGCTAGAAATATTTTTAAATAATCTATTTAATCTGATTGAAGTTTGAGAATGTTCTGGTTTTGCAGTTTAAATGGATTAAAAATACTCAATTTAAATTAATGTTGTAACATAGATTAAGACAAGAATTACTGAGAAGTTACTATAAGGTACTCCTTTAGTCCAACAGATCCAGTCTCAAAGAGGATTATAAAACCACAAATTGAAAGTTACCTGCTAAGAAAGGACTCACACAGTAGCAGAAACTTCACGAAACTAAAAGCTGTTCTATATTACATTCTACCTCTGAGAATTCTAGAAAGCTGGCACAACAGATTTAAGTACACAGTTTAACAAGAACAAGTGATAGTCACAGTGTGCCAACATTCAAAAGCTGAATTACTATTCTGCTTTATATAATAATACTTTTTGAAGAAATATCCAATCTTTCCTCCCATTGCCCCCACTCCCAATTGCTGCTAGTACAGTTATGAAGTTAAACGAATCACTAGAAATAACACAAATGAAGGAATATGGTTTTCCATTGTATTTTCCCCAGCTCCATCCCCTCCCAATTTAGGGTTTGTGTTTTTGGGGGGGGGGGGTTGTGGGTTTTTTTTGGTTTTTTTTTTCTTTTTTTTTTTTTTTTTTTTTTTTAAAGTGTTAAGGAAGTATGTGCAAAACTATCTCTAAAAAAGGTGATACCACCACTTACCTTCTTGGAGGCCTGGCACAAGTTTGTAAACAATATCTTGCATTGTTCTGTCATGACTAGCAAGAAAAAAACAAAATCAAAAGTTTAGGTCAATCATCTTGATTAAAAACATTTCTCTTAAAAAAGTTCCAGGACAAAATTGATGTAAAATCTCTAAATTTACCTAAGAAGAATTTCAATTCTCAAATCAGTATTTATATCAAACGAGAGGACAATAACACGAAACAAATCATGAAGAAGTACAGGGTAGCACAGAAACCCAACGGAAGTTTGAGGGAGGATAGTCTTGGACATGAGGAGGACGATGACCCATAGAACATGGCCTCCTACATCAAAGCAAGCATGTCACTAACAATGTCAACATTTTTGACAACTTTGAGGTAAACTCATTTTTATTACAAAAGAATCAAGGATCGTCTGTTTCTTACCTCTACAGACTCATCTCTTAGATTTCTAGACTACTCAGTTACCTTTACTTTGCTTTTCCAAAAATGCAAGAAAACAGGTCACAGGAAAAGATCACAAAACTAAAATTTTACTTTCCTCTTAAAAGCCAACATCTTAACTGTTAGCAACATCATGTAGCTCAGAAGCCTGTATAGACAGTGTGGCTCAAGTAAAAGAAGGGTAACAGTCCCACTGCAACTGGAGCAGCAGGACTCGTTAAGATTCTAAAATTTAATTCCAGCTCACCTAGGCAAAATTCCATTTTAGTCTAACCTAAGTCACTGTCTGAAAGAAACAAAGTTCCGTAAGTGCCCTAAGAAAGAAAGTACCCTAAGTTCCAATCGATAAGTAAAATCAGAAACTTTTCAAATGTCTGTCTCAGCTGCTGCAAGGTCCTCACCCCAACAGAGTTTGCAATACCAAATCCCGAATCTGACTTAAACAGGAGACGAGGCTTACAAGAGTAGTTTCAGGCTTTTCATCACCTGATATGAGCACTTCACAGCAGCGGAGACTAGTGGACATGTACAGAAATGGTGACAACTCAAGAGATTTACAACCAACCATTACAATCTTTTAATGTATCGCTAGAAGAAGAATCAAAAGATCTTTAATTCTAAATTCATGTCATTTCAACTAGTAGCAATCCCATTTGCACAGGCTGGGCTTTTCAAATGTCACATATGGATTGAGGTCAAGGGAGGTGATTTTGACCCTCTGCTCTCGTGAGACCCCACCTGGAGTGCTATGTCCAGCTCTAGGGCCCCCAACATAAGAAGGACATGGAACTATTGGAGTGACTCCAGAGGAGGGCCACAGAGATGATCAGAGGGCTGGAGCACCTCTCCTATGAGGACAGGCTGAGAGAGTTGGGGTTGTTCAGCCTGGAGAAGAGAAGGCTCCAGGGAGACCTTATAGCAGCCTTCCAGTACCTGAAGGGGGCCTACAGGAAAGGTGGAGAGGAACTCTTTACTGGGGAGTGTAGGGATAGGATAAAGGGTAACGGCTTTAAACTGAAAAAGTATATATTTAGATTAGATAATCGGAAGAAATTATTTACTCTGAGAGTGGTGAGACACTGGAAGAGGCTGCCCAGGGAAGTTGTGGATTCCCTGTCCCTGGAATTGTTCAAGGCCAGACGCCAGACTAGATGGGGCTTTGAGCAACCTGGTCTAGCGGAAGGTGTCTCTGCCCACAGCAAGAGAGTTGGAACTAGATGATCTCAAATGTCCCTTCCGACTCTAACCGTTCTATGATTCTATAATTCTAAGTGTCTTTTATTCACTCTTGCCCATTGGCATCTACTTGTCCCTTCAAAGTATACACTCATATAGGGAATTATCAGTGTATCATATAATGTATTATCAGTGTACACTATTATTTTTCAAATGCAAAGATGGCATAACTAGTTTCAGGCTCCTGAATCAGGATCAGCTAGAGCAATATAAGTGTATATAGAACATCAACAGTTTTCAGTAAAAGTGAAGACAAATCAGACTCATTTTCTACAAGCATTGCTTCAGAAGTTGTTAGAAAACTGAGAAAGGCATATTGAAACTGCCACAAACAAAAGCAAACTCTTATAAAGGTAGGCAAAACACGACTCGATATGCAACAGCTCATGCAAACACACTGCCACAATGGATTTCCATCAGCAAAAGTTACCACAGTTCAGTAAAATTAAAGAAAGCACTGAAGGAAAAGAAAGGGAATGTCCTTTCTGGAAACAAAAGAAAGAAAAAAACCACCAAAAATGCTTAGTAAAAAAAAAAGGAAACTGATGAACAATACTACATTCATGTTAGGTCAGAAAGTGAGAGCAGTCTGTGTGTGGATCAAAACAAAATGAAGGATAAGATTGTTCCATTCTAGAGATTAAAGACACTGGTCTAATATTTTTGTTGCCATATTCTTACCTGTTCCTGTGAACTAAAAAGACATCTGAAAGATTAACTGAACAATAAAACTGATAGTTATTTCTCTCATTACTCTGTCAGACACTGAAAAGCACTGTTCAACAGACTAATTATTTTGAGCGTTTTGTAAAAGTACAATTTCTACAAATGTTTCATTTATGTAACTTTTATGACCAAAGCACGCAAAATGAGGAATGACTAAATCCCATTAAAACTCACACAGAAATTAAATCGTAAAGTGCATACTTTGCTTGCTTTTAAGTCTGGAAGAAGCTAACAGAAGTGAAGGAGTTGCAAATTCATAGCAAAGTTTGATCCTATGTCTCGTCAATCACCTTCAACCTTCCTTTTTAACATTTAACATGCTGATAAGGAAGTAAGAAAATTTAGGAAAAGCTGTACTATATTAAAGAGGCTGAAACAATCTGGAGTGAAGCTTGTTGCACTTTTGATTTCATACTTACCCAATATACTGCAACGGGTGGCTCTGATGTATAACAATTCTACAGGTTGGACAGGTGTTGTTTTCCTCCAAATATTTCACTAGGCAGCTTCTACAGACTGACAACAAGGACGTTCACAGTTATAAATAAATAAAAGCATAATGAAAAAAAAAGTTTGTTTTTATACAGACACAGAAATGTACCTTACTAAAATTTACACAAAGTTAATTTTTTACATCCTGTAAGCATGATGTCTAATCACGCAGAATAGTTTCCAATATCTTTGTCGTGGCTTTGGCCAAATTGGCCAATGGCCAGCGACAGATGCTCCCCCCCAGAGTCTTGTACACAGAGAAGAGGAGGAGAGATAAAGAAATTTACGAGTTTAGAAGAAACTAAACTAATGAAATATTAATAATGAAAAGGAAAACAATGAAATAGATACAGTATATACAAAACCATATTAAGCTCCCAGGACGACCAGCAGGCACTGGGGAAGTCCCAAACTGAGCTCAGTGACAGGTGGGAACTGGGTTCCACAGATGGAGTCAGGAACACATGGATCAGGATCAAAGCCAGATGAACAGACAGGGTCCTCCTCGGACGTCAGCCATTGAAGAAAGAAACACTGATCCCTTTGATCCCTCAGCTTTTCCCCTGAGCGTGGAGTAGATGGGATGGAATACCCCTGTTGGTCAATTTTGGGTCACCTGTCCTGTCCACTCCTCCCTGCAGGTGGGACCCCTCTACGCTTTTCCAATTCCAGCCCTCCAACGGGGCAAACAACAAAATTATCTGACCTTTGTTGTTATAGCAATAAGTACAAGCAAGAGCCTCTCTGCATACCATTCCTTAGTACAAACTGTAAACATTGCTCTTATCACTCTGAAAACAAACCGTTTTCTGCACAACATGCTGTTAATTTAAGAGAGTTAGAAGAGGCCTGGCTAAGAAATAAAATTACTGAACAGAAAGTTGGTTCTGTTTTACCTCAAACCAGGACAATCTTTCATTAATGTTCTTGATAGAGCGAATTGATGCAATAGAATTAAGGCGTCTGTACCTAGCCAGAGTCTTCCTAGTAAAGCATACAACACACAACCCCACTCTGGGATTTACTAGAACAGCGATTTCTAGCAGCAAAACATCATATTGCTTGCACCATTCAGCTTGCACAGATGATATAACGGGAACTATACACCGTTAACATACTAAGCCTATTTGCTTTAACCATGGCCATATACAGAAATAAAGTGTATGGTGGCAATGAACCTAAGACAAAAAAATTATTCTTAAGTTGGGTACTTTTTAAAAGAGCAGAAAAACTTTCCAAAAGTAGATATCTATGTGCTATTTTGTAACTTTCACAGAGTACATGACAGTTAAAATTACACGGGTATAGACCTCCGGTATTTATAAAATGTGCTGGCAGAAGTCGCTAAAAAAGTTGTTCATTATAAAGCTGCGTGCTTTTGAACTGTTTCTATATGCATACACACCATCATCTGTATTGCATTCAAAGTAAAATATTTACACTTCCTCACCCCACTCCTCCAGAAACAGTACTCATAGACACTAATACACGATATCCTGACTCATTTGAAGTTACAACACAAAAATGTAGGAAAAAAAAAAAAGAGGGGAGGAAATAGCTTTTATTCAAAGAGCAGCAGTTCACGTAATCTTGGTATTAATGCACTCACTCTTATCACATAAAATGAAACAATTTCTGTAACTATAGTGCCATCTACCTCTCAGACAATATGACAGTACAATTAAACAAACACCTGTTGATACCAAAAAAATTAGCAGCCGTCAATGAAGCATAGCAAGTTTGCATTCTGGATTGCATTTACACATTTAGGATGACAGTACTGTTGCTGGTAGAGGTTAGACCAAGCCTCACGGCTTTGCATGCTAAGCACAGATCTCACACAGCAGTCTGCCCCAGTGCAGCACCAGAGCAGTAGATCCATTTGCAAAAGTGAAGTCAAACCCCAGTCTTACCAAGTCAATGAAAGCAGAACCTGACAGTGGAAGCAGGGACATGTATCCTGGGAAGAGCATAAGGACGCTGCCCAGTTGTGTAGGGATGGGGTCAGGAAGACCAAGGCACAGCTGGAGCTGAATTTCCAAGGGAAGCAAAGAATAATATGAAAGGCTTCTACAGCTATGTCAGCCAGAAAAGGAAGGTCAAAGAAAGCATACCCCTCTGATGAACACAACTGGCAAACTGGTAGCAATGGATAAGGAGAAGGCTGAGGTACTCAACAACTTTTTTGCCTCAGTCTTCACTGGAAACCTCTCTCCCCACACCTCTCGAGCGTATGGACCGCAAGGCAGGGACTGCGGGAGAAAAGTCCTTCCCACTATAAGAGAAGATCAAGGTTCGTGACCACCTGAGGAACCTGAACATACACAAGTCTATGGGACTTGACGAGATGCATCCCAGAGTCCTGAGGGAATTGGCTGATGTAGTTGCCAAGCCACTCACATCGATATTTGAAGTCATGGCAGTCAGGTGAAGTCCCTGGTGACTGGAAAAAGGGAAACATTGCACCCATTTTTAAAAAGGGTAGAAAGGAGGACCCTGGGAACTACCATCCTGTCAGCCTCACCACCATGCCTGTGAAGATCATGGAAGAGCCTCCTAGAAGCCATGGTAAGGCACATGAAGGACAGGGAGGTGATTCAAGACAGCCAGCATGGCTTCATCCAGGGCAGGTCTTTCCTGACCAACCTAGTGGCGTTCTACTTGAGTGACTACATCAGTGAACAAGGGAAGAGCTATGGATGTCACCTATCTGGACTTCTGTAAGGCCTCTGACACAGTCCCCCACAACATCCTCCTCCCTAAGTTGGAGAGATATGGATTTGATGGGTGGACTATTCAGTGGATAAGGAATTGGCTGAATGGTCACATACAGAGGGTAGCGGTCAACAGCTCAAAGTCCAGATGGAGATCAGTGACGGGTGCTGTCCCTGAAGGAACCATATTGGGACCAGTACTGTTCAGTATCTCCATCAACAGCCCAGACAGTAGGATCAAGTGCACTCTCAGCAAGTTTGCAGATGACACCAAGCTGAGTGGAGCCACCTGAGGGACAGGATGCCATTCAGTGGGACCTAGACAAACTCAAGAAATGGAAGAAATGGGCCCATGTGAACCTCATGAACCTCAACAAGGCCAAGCGCAGGGTCCTGCACCTGGGCAGGGCCAAAGTCCAGTATCAGTAAAGGCTGGGGAATAAAGGGATTGAGAGCAGCCCTGCCAAGAAGGACTTGGGGGTACTAGTGGATAAAAAGCTGGACATAAGCCAGCAATGTGCACTCACAGCCCAGTAGGTCAACTGTATCCTGGGCTGCATCAAAAGAAGCGTGGCCAGCAGGTCAAGGGAGGCGATTCTGCCCCTCTACTCTGCTCTTGTGAGACCCCACCTGGAGTACTGTGTTCACCTCTTTAGTCCTCAGCACAAGAAAGACATGGACCCATTGAAGCAGGTCCAGAGGAGGGCCACAAAAATGATCAGACGGATGGAACACCTCTCCTATGAAGGCAGGCTGAGACAGTTGGGGTTGTTCAGCATGGAAAAGAGAAGGCTCCAGGGAAACCTTATTGTGGCTTTTCAATACTTAGAGGAGGTTTATGATAAAGACGGGTACCTACTTTTTGATAGGGCCTGTAGTGACAGGACAAGGGGTAATGGTTTTAAACTAAAAGAGGGTAGGTTTAGACTAGATAGAAGGAAGAAATTTTTTATGATGAGGGTAGTGGGACACTGGAACAGGTTGCCCAGAGAAGTGGTAGATACCCCATTCCTAGAAACATTCAAGGTCAGGCTGGATGGGGCTCTAAGCAACCTGATCTAGTTGAAGATGTCCCTGTTCACTGCAGGAATGTTTGGACTAGATGACCTTTAAAGGTCCCTTCCAACCCAAACCATTGTATGATACCTTCTAAAAAAAATTCTCATTTCAGTACATCTTCCAGTTTGAACTAGGTATACACTAACTCCTCCTAAACTGAACTTGTCACAAGTCAGCTCAGGTTCTTTATTGGGTTTATTAGTCTAAGCATAGCATCCAAATAAATGCAACTACATAGCTTATGGAGGGTGGTGGAGTCTTCTAGATTGGTTATTTTTTCACAGGGTCAAGTTGGGATTAATAAACTCTCCTGAAACAGCAAGTCCTATGCGTATGTCTACAGTTTTTCCATTGTCTAGCATTTCCAAAGTCTCCAGTCTCCATCTATGCAGATACTTGGGCACTGACTGTAAGCCTGAACTGAGCTGTAAATTTTTTCGTTACTTCTACAGTACACTTAAGCATACCACAGAACTGTCATTAGAAAAGGAACAAGTAAGGTTAATCCTCACTCACTTTTTTTTTTTTTCTAAACAGTTTCATTCCTCTTGCCTTTTTTCATTTCCGTATCTAGTTCAAGAATACAGTTGGTCTTTCATTGTTTTCATGAACCCACAAAAGGATACCTTTCATAACATAACAAAAATAACATAACAAAGGGCTTTCCCTTTGAAAACATACAAGGAGAGCTTTAACATGGAAACACTACTGAAAATCAAATTACAAATGTAAAAGTTTAAGAAGATCTTCATGTATCTGCTAACCCATAATTCTAATCAAGAAACAGATGTAACTAGAAAAGATTTAACACTGAGTTAATACTAATGACGGTTTTATCTACTGACTTAAAGGCCTGTCTGGTCCCAACAAACTAAAGATACAGTAGAGAAACAAGTACAAAACAGAGCAAAAAAGCTTGTTTTCTGCTGAATTGTGTTTTACAAAAGAAGTTGGCCCTGTCCCTCCAAAGGACTGGCCCTGGTCCTCTAAGTGACTCTCACCAAAGAACTCAAGAACCACATTTCCTACTGAAGTAAAGAGTCTTTGAATGTCTGAAGGACAGGAAGTTAGAGAAAAATTTAAAAAGGTAAGAAAACTGTGCAGTTCCAAGTAGAAACAGAAAGAAAGAAAGTGGTGTAATTCAGCAGAGAATTCACTATCTCAACAGACAGGGCCCTTTCAGGACAGATTTTGCAAGGATGGTTTTCCAGGAACATATATAATTAACAAGCACAATACAAACAATGCCAACATGTACGAAATTTTTTAAAAAGACAGGGCTGTATGCCTCTTCTCAGAAAACTGTAATTCTACGTGACACACAGTGAAGTAGTATTCTGAAAATTTAACCAGCCAAAATAAGGGAGGGAAAAGCCACAAGAAGAAAACAATCCAAAAAAAAAAAAAAAACACAACTAAAAAGAAAAGAGCAGAATCTAGCAACAAGCTTTCCCTGGCTTTTGAAGCAAGCACTGCATCCCTGTGGATTAATGTAAAAATTTTCTCTGTAAGCAAGTGTAAAAAATGGTGTAAATCATATTAGCTGAGGAGTTTCTGGGTTTGGTTTTTTCATTTTATTTTAATGGAACAATGAAAAAAGACCCTCTAGCTCTGCCAGCCATGCTAACTTGTTATAATACTGGTTTTGTATATAACCTTGTAATATACAGCAGCAAAGAATTTGGTGCAAAACTAAGTAGATGTCTAGCTTAAAGATCTCTACACTCCAAAAAGAACACTATGGAAATTAAGATGTGAAACAGAGGCAGAAGGAACAGGAGAATAACCAAAATGACATGGAAGGGTGACAAGAACAACACACTCATTAAAGCTGAACTGCTACAGCTGAACAGAACTTATACATGAAATAAAATACAAAATTTAATCTCTCACAAATCATGAGCATTGTATTTCCCCTTTGTAAGACATTTTAGGTGAAGAATAACACCGCTGAAACTTTCATTTTGTGGAGATGAAGCCCCTGCCACCAAATAATTCCCTTCTAAGAAAGTTTAGTACTACGAGTCATTAAGTTATTCAAACAACATACTAGCTTTATCAGAATAAAATACTGTGACAGAAGCATTTTAAAGCATGGCGTGTTTGAAGCTGCATGGCAAATACCATTTAATAGACTAATACAGGTGCATATAAACAAAACAAATGGTATTCTAAGCTCTGAGCAGATAAAACTGCACAAACGGAAGTTCCTGGGTGGCAAGTATGCATTGGTAAATTGCAGGGACTCTGAAGACACAGCTAGAAAAAATACTTTTGGTAAAACCCTGCAATGCAAGGTGTAAAGCCATCTATGTGGCTGCTACAGAGGATATTTAATGTCATTACAGCAGGTCTTCTGGACTAAAGGTTAATTCCTCAGCCAACACCTACCTTGTCAAAAGAATACGTTTTGATCCTCAGTTTCAAGACAGAGAATAGTTTTGGAGTTACCACTTTGGACTATAAGGGTGCTTCTCCTCAGAAGGAATCTTTCTGCATCTTTAGTTGGAACTGTTCTACTATGCAAGTTTTTCATCAGAATATTGCGAAACCCTAGCATTTCTATATCCCATGATGTCAACAACAAAGATGCTGCGATGGACTCACACCTTCAGTTTTCTTGAAGCCTAAGGCTTTGCAAGGTACTAGGACATATTTCACCTATGTGAAACTAGAAATTCGCAAAGTAACATAACAATAAACAACTACTTCATCACAATATTTTGGAACAAAAGCTTATTTCTAGGGTACAATACGCTGTATTTATTCTATACCAATAAAGTATGGCGACTTTTTGCAGAGGAACAGGAGAACAAGAAACACTTGCAAGGCTCCACGTGGAAAACATATGCTATGACAGCTGCCACAGAAAAAAGAACTAGGTGTTCCACATTCCTTTAGCAGGAAGACAGACTGCAGTCATGAATGCATACATTACCACTAATTGTGTATGGCTTCAACTTTAATGTTCTCTTCATTTGCTTTGTTAAAGAAGCAAATAATCTGTTAAAAAAGCAGTGTCTAGTAAAGCATGCATTATTTTGGCTGATGTACAAGAGATTTTTTAATTTCAACTAAAAACCATTAAAACTTCTACTTACAAGTATGTAAGCATTCTGTTACAGTAGTAGCATCAATCAGGTATCCATTGCACAGACGACAGGTTATATGGGCATTAATGTCCCAAAGCTTAATCTTTCTTGTTAGCATCTTTGGTGTCTGCAGAAAAGACATATTGTAAAGTAACACAGCTGTAGTGATCAGATAAAAGTCATTTGGGAATAAATTATTAACTAGAATTAACCCTAAAGATACGTTTATACAGCTTTAGGCTTTCATATTCTGTATATGCATGTGCACACACACATGCACAATGATAGTACTAACTTTTAAAGGACTTCACAGAAGTGAAACAAAGCAAAACCCATGCTATTTTGCAAGTCAAAATATCAACAGCATAGAAAACAGTCTCCAGCATGCTATTAATAAGTTCCTTCACCAACCAAGAGACTCTGACTTGAGGTGAAAACCTACTATTCTAATGATCTAAGTCATCACATTCAGCCTAGTAATGGGGAAAAATTCACAAAGATTTGGAGAAAATCCTCAAAGCAATTTGAGAATTGAAAACATTTGATAATTGAAAAGTCAAAATAACTGATTTGGCATAGTAGGCTTAACCACACTTTTGCTTTGTGCCAGTATGGTTAAAGCATAATTTTGAAGCCGTGTTTCAATAATGGAGCTGAAAAAGTAAGCCTTCTGAAATCCTATTTTATTTAAACTCAAGTTAATTAAAGAATAAATTACAAACTAAAAGAGTCTTATTGTCAGAGCTGCAGTTTGTTGTACTAAGAATCTTGAACTAGCAAGTGTTTCCTCTCTTCAGAGGAAAGGATGGCATAACCACCATTAAAAGGAATAAAAATCAGAAATTATAAATGAAATAGCTCATTTCTTTTTTGCAGCAACTCTGATTGCTTTTAGAGAAAAGACCACACAAAGCCCATGTCTTAACAAACTGCTACCTTTTAAATATAGATATATTTTATTTTTCAAAACATATTGAAAAGAAAATTGTACTTTTACCGTAAGTTGACAGCATTCAAGTTAATTACCAGCGCAGGCTAAACTGGCTTACAATCTATTACGTTTGGTTCACGCAGTGCAGAAATCACCAAATCACACTGTTTCCATTAAAGTGACTTTACTTTTCCTGGATCACAAATACTAGTTCTAATTTAGCTTAGCTTGGAAAACATTTCAGAATTTGAAAGGTGACACATGTTCCCCAAATTTCACATCAGAATATGGTAATAAGGTTGTCTGATCTTCAATATAATTTGTTGTATTCTTTTTCTAAGTGTAATGAAGTGGTACTAAGCAAAAAGAACTACCAAAAGCCAAGCTTTCACACTAATCTGAACTATATCAGCACTGAAAAAGTACTTTATATTCCATTATAACCTACAGAAAAGCACATGCAACACCCACCCATTAAAATCTGCATTGTCCTATACAAAAATTACTAGCAAGACTTCCAGTTCTCATAGCTAAGAAGTAAATGACACAACAATCAAACTTATTTTATGGTATTTGAGATTTCTTTATTAGTGACTAGCCACTACAGAACAAGGAAAGCATAACTTGGTTTTGTAGTGGGAGGTCAGGAAGGTCAGAATCTATGCTAGGAAACTGAATTACTTTTCTAAATTGTATTTTATCGATTTATTTCTAACCAACTGAAAACCAGACACCTATTAAATCCTTGGAAGTTAGTACATGAGGTCTCCAGGTAAAGAAGCTACTACATGAAGCAAGTACATTTCTATGGCACAGGAGAAGAGCTATTCAACAACACTCTTTAAGAAGAGTTCAGGAGATAGCTTAAAAACACCAGTTAAATAGAAAGTCAACACATTGGAAAACATAATTCATGACAGATGGAAGAGAAATTAAGCTAAAAGGATACCTAAAAAGGCAGTATCAATACAACTCCAGTTACTTGCTTAGGCAGGAATTCAGAAAAAGGTGTTCAGGATCACCACAGACTGAATCCAAGCACTAATAAGGCAGAAGAGCCGAAGATATTATGCTGAAAACTGAAGCAAATAAATTATGTATTTTCTAGAAAGAGCACAGCAATTTTTCCCCACTACAGTAGAGACAAGCACTGCCACTAGGAAAAAAAAAAACCACAACAAACAAAAAACCAGTTCAGATGGGGTATAATATTATGAGAACAATGAATGAACCATACAATCAAGAAAGTAAAAATACTATAAAATGGTAATAAAGGCCATTGTGCCATAAAAAAAGGATAGCAAAGACAATACACACTTCACTGACGAATGGAAAAAAATCATACACTTTTTGGCAATGGAAAAATACATGTCTTCTAGAATATCCAGAGCAAGCCTATCAAATCAACCTTACGAAAATTTTATAGACCTTTCAATAATGACACAAAACCCCTCTCATTATACAGTTGAGGAATAGAAACTGGGAACTACTGGAACAAGCAGTAGAATGGGAACATTTTTTTTCCAGGGCATTAGACACCTCAGTTTCAAAACCATACAAAACCTGAAGTAGGAGATTTCTCCAGCTTCTTGCAGCTGCTGGAACAAAAGAATGATCTCTTCCCTGCATATGCAAAGGCCCAATCATGGTAGCTTCAAGACAGGTTGAATCTCCAATAAGCAATGCAACTTTTAAAGTCTGTAAACAAGCTGTGAGTGTCGAACTCAACTTTACCCTGCATCTTGTGCAACTGAGACCCATGACATCTGGTCTCAAGAAAAAAAAGAAAATTGGAATGCCTCTCTTGTTTTTCAAAACAGTTAACCTGTAACAACAGGAGGCTTTATTAAAAATATATTTTAAAAAAAAAGGCAAGCCAGAACAGTTCATATCCATTTAGAAAGGAAGGGAGAAACTAGCAACGAAATGTTTGATTACCCAGATGTCAGTTCAGTTAGACAACGTATTTAAAGACACCTTGAATTGCTTCCAAGAAGGAAAGAGGCAAAAATAAAAATTAGCAAAACTACTGACATATATAAAGAAGAAATAGAAGGACTAGCATTACAGCCTCACATAAAAAATTAAATTCATTAATAGCAGCAACAAATTAAAAACGTAAAAAAGTAATTCCACATTGATCACCTGTCTGTTTCACATCACTTCAGAGAAAACTAAATAACATAATTGCAAATTTCACCATCAACTATTTTTTTATCATTATTAATGTATTTGAAAAGAATACACAGTCATACTACAAAATATGAAGCTAAGCTACCATTCACAATACTCAGGAAGAAACTCTCAATGTGGGCAGACAGTTAATATAGGGTGTATAGGATGTCTTGCCATGTTCCTATATGAAATATGTTAACAACTACTAGTACTAGTAACACTGTACTAGTAGTATTTGAACCACACATCTGCTCTTGGAAAGCAGTCCCAACACTCTCATGTTCCTACAACCTACTACCAAACAAAAGTTAACAGACACTTTCATCATATAAGACAACCAATTTCTTATCACCACACCAAAAAACCCCGCCAAACATACTTTTCAAGTATCCATACATACACTGAAGTACACTGCTGCAGGGGAAAAAATGTGGATTAGGTCTGAAGATTAGAAGTAAACAGAAGGTACAAAAAATTTCCAAGATATTAATGCTGACAAGCATATCATAAATATATTCCCACACCCTATTTCTATGTCATCTTAACTCCACTTTAATTAAGGACTACCAGTTATTTCAGCATTGCGAGTACAGTAATAAATTAAAAATCTATTTATTACAAAATTAAGATTTTACATCACTCTAATCAGCTTGAAAATTCCAGATTAAATATTATTTGCATTTATCAACCAACTTAAAACCTAGTTAATTTTTAACCTGCTGGGCTCCCGTGAAAGCAAGATGACATCTATCTTGATAAAAACTCTGCATCCTTCAGAAGTCTCAGCATCTCTTTTTGCTATTTAGGTAGCACTCTCAAAGAGCTACTTTCACCATATTAACATATAGTCACACAAAGAAAGGAGGAAAAGCATGTTTACCAGCTGCTGGATTTCTCTGAACAATTCTGAATGAACTGACATCCTTCTGCTTAGACTACTGACAATTTCTGCACATACAGTTAATCCATGTTAGTAATCTCATACAAACTGCATCTGAACAGCAAGACTGCACAATGTCCAAAGCATGAAGTTTTACTAAGAACCACCAAGATTAGCCAGTTTGCTTTAACAATTCTATTTTTCTATTTTCTTGGCAAATGCAGGTTTCCTTTTAATACATTCCCTTTGCAAAAGGGAATGACATTCTTCCAAATCTGAACTCCAGGTCCTATCTTTCACAAATCTCGTCCTACCATTTCTCAAACAGTGATAGGTTGAAAAAAAGCTAAAAGTGAATGCAGAAACTTCCGGAACAAGTGATCTAACCTTAAAAAGAAATAGAACAAAAGTCCAAAACCATCTCTGAATTCACAATCCCAAACAAATTTGCAGGTTAAGAACATGAAAGTGTTCAGACAACTGGATAAAGCACTGAGCAACCTGGTCTGATCTCATAGCTTACTCTGCTTTGAGCAGCTGGATTACATGATCTCCTGATGTCTTTTCCAATCTGAATTATCCTATGATCCTATGAACTTGCTATCCGATTACACTCCCTTCACCTATCCATGGGATAGACAAGCTGAACTTCTTAACTGTTTCTACTGCTCTCAGACTGCTCATCCAGTACTTCAAGCAACTGTTATCCTATCATAATCACATAGACATCAACTCCAATGAAGTTAGCATGAGCTCAACATTTAAAATTGGTTGCTTTAAAAGATAAAACTGGCAGAAACAGGTTAAGGTTAAAGTCACACACAATAGCTTGAAGTAATAATAGGAGGGAATGATAAGTTTACTTTTCCAAAGCACCACTTAAGCTGATGTCTTCTTGCATAATTTTTAAAAATCAAAACAAAACGTACCTCTAAATTGAGACTTCTTTGTTACAGAGACTTTACAAACTCACTAGACTGCGCAGGAGTCAGTATGAAAAGCAAACCTCTACAACAAACTGAGAATACTTGAATTTGCCTTATTTTGTAATGTGACCAATCAGTCACTGTGTAGATGCATGCTCAAGAGCTTCTGAGTCTTTCACAGGATTGCAGCCCAGTTCAGAAGCAGAAGTCTGAAAGAAAGTTATTATCCCATATAAAAGCAGACAACTTCAGAGGGCAGACCAGAATCTGAACGTTTACAACGTAATTTTCTGAACCAACTTTTTCACAGTTGAACACTGCAAACCTTAGGCTGTCATCAAACCTCTAAGACGGTTAGTAGACAACAGAAATATCATACCGTACTTTAGTTTTTAGGAAGCCAAAGCCAAGCAAGGTAAATTGGTAGGACACAGCAGTTCATTAGGTCCTTTGCACAGAGTTATCTGCTTAAACAGTCACTTACTACAGCAAGCAATCTCAAATAAACTGTAAGAACTGTAGATAACTTTCAGAGACTCTCAATGCACTGAGTGTACAGTGGCATTTGATAAAAAAATTAAAAGTTTCTCACCCTTTACCTAGCCAACAAGTGAACACTAGAGCCAAAGCATGATCTTTCTCCCTTAAAATCATGTTGCTGAAATAGGAAGTTTTTACTCTAACTCCTCAGTTCTATAATCACAAAACACTTAACTACAGATGTTGCTTTGAAAAAAAAAAAAACAAACCACAAACAAAACCACAACAAAACACACCAACCTGAGTCTCACCAGTTTTTACAGGAAAAGTAAAATACAAAAAAAACCCTGGCCCCTCACATGGTTACACAGGTTTATTGGATAATGTAGATTAGAATTAACTTCCAAACCTTGCACTCAAAGTAGGCCCACTTAAAATGACTTGCTGTGGGCCTATTCCTGCTTCATTCAGAAAACCTTCAAGAATGGAGATTCCACAGCCTCTCTAGGCAACCTGCTTCGGGGTCTGACCACCCTTACTGCCAAAAAGGGCTCTTATTGTCCCATAAGAACGTCCCGTGTTGCAACCTGTGTGCAGTGCCTCTCATCCTACAAGAATAGCGCAGCACCATCTTCTTGATTTATGTCCACAGGTGTGCTGCAAATAGCAATAATATCTTCCCTTATTCTTAGCATCATTTTCTTTGGGACCTTTGTAAACACAGCATAAAAACCAGCAACACCAGAATCTCACTCAACAGCTGAAGAGCCACTTTTAACCCAAGTTGTTAGTACTTCACAGTAGGAATTATTTTTGAGTCAGAACAAAAATCAGGACTGCACTGCTTTAGAGAAACAGGAAACGTTCTAAAGTTTCAGAGACCTGAATCATGCCTAAAAAAGAATTAAGAGGTCCTGTTAAAACAACAATGAGAGCCCTGAAAAGACTGGGTGAAACCAAACTTTCTCTTAGCCTACTTTCCTAAAATCTGCCACTTACGAATCCTGAAATGGATGGGAGACACAACAAAAGAGCTGTTCAATCCAATTTTGAAGACACTGCTTTCTTAACAGCTGTAAAGCAATGAATTATTCAAAAACAACATACCAACAAGAGAGAAGAGGCAGTCTCCTTAAATGTCGGAGCATGAAGCCGCAAACAAACACACAAAATGTTCGAAACATCCAGCTAATACACAAAAATGATCACAAAATTATTAGTATTTCTTCAGCTTGGTTCCAACTGACGTTATTCTACACCACACTGTTAGCATGGTGTCAGCCTCCCACTGTCTGGTAAGTCTTACATCACACCAGAAGAAGTGACGGAAGACAACTACAAAGGCATTTGGACGGTATTCCCAACTGAAAAAGAAGCAAACAAACAACCCCACACACACAGAGTCAGGAGAGGCTGGAAGGGGATGATACGTACACGTCAGATAGTCAACTGTTTCTCTCCATGCTATACTTCATCCACTAAGGCAGTATTGTATTAAGATGATCAAGCAAAAAGGTAAGCAGGGTATTACAGATCTCTCTACTAAAACTGTGTCACCAGTAAGACAAGCCTGACTGTCTTTTTACAAGCTTTCCCCTTTCAGAGAGATTTCAGCACTGAAAACTAATATTAATGCAAGTTTACAGAGAGGACTTAGAAATAATGGCCTTATCATTTATATATACACTAGTCAGGAATATTTTGGCCTACATGAGGCATACCTCTTAAAACAGCATTTCTTTTCAGGGTCTGCCATCCAGAGACCTGAAAAGACAGAAAAATAGTCTGAAAGTTAACATCCAAATTCCTCAAAATCCAACTGCCACAAAGAAATACTTAGCTCACTAAAGTCACCTAAAAGTATCTAAGTATCTATGTGAATTTAAAATAACAGCAGGGCAGAGGCATTTCCAAGTAAGAAAAAGAAAGCAGGAAAAGACTTGGGGGGGGGGGGGGGGGGGAAGATGTAATACAGTCTCCTATGAAAGGACACGCATGGGCATGGAAAAAATCCAAGTAGTCCTGCCATCATGTGATGGCAAAATGAAAAGAACTTCATTATCTTCATAAATAACAGGGAAAAGAACCAAATAAATAAGCAGAAACCTTGAATCTCAACATACGGACTAGATAGCGGTCAGTCTGTAAGAAAAGATTTTACTCTGAAGATCCACAGCTAGATGAGTATTAGTCTCAGTTTTCAAGCTGTATTTGCAAGTAATCTGCTCTTTGTATCTTAAGTTTCAAAAAATATTTTCAATAAAATAATTACTATTTTCCAGAATGCCTAGATGTTTTCCAAAATAAAATTATATTTAAAAAACCCAACACCTTTCCACCACTTTTAGCCAGAGGATAATCTCAAATGAACAGATAAATTTGACAGAAGAACACAATTTTTCTTCTTAAACTTGATTCACACAGGAAATACTCAGTTCCTAAAGAGACAGGCATAGAGTACTACTACTTCCACCTTCCTGCTCCAAAATACCAAAGGCATATCCTGTAGTTACTGATTTTACTGTTATATTGCTAAGGGAATTATAAATACAATGATACAATAAGATATAAATGATAGCACTAGGTGAGAACTTAGCACAATGCAAATAAAGATCTCTTACACTGTGAACTCTTTGACTGCATTCAGAGAAAAAAATTACTATTAACTGAAAGCAATGCAGACTTGCATGAGACACTCTTTTGTTGTAACCCACAAGAACAGTTTCAATGAGGACAGAAAGACCTCATATGGACAGGAGAAAACGCTTCAGAAGGCATTTGCCACAAAAAAGGTCTATTTCTGCAGCAAAATGTGGAGAACAGAGCAGTCAGTGACACTGCTCCTGAAAAAACCAAGTCAGAGGCTTATCACCATTACAAGAGCACATCACAACACACACTTCTGAGTAACAATCTTTCAAAAGGAATTGTCATGTATCTTCTCTCACTGCTACCGAAAGAGGACAATGTAACACTTTGTTTCAGCTGGAAAAAGAATGTGGCACTCAACTTTTGAGGAAAAAGCCAACAAAACAAGTCAGTCCTAAATCACCACCATATTCTTCATGTTCTGGCTACAGGAAGATAGTGATGCACTACAAAAACTAAAGACACAGAAATTCAGTTCATTTTTATATCTAGACAGTTGTTAGAGACCGGGCAAGTCGATCCCTCTACTGATCCTGCACACTAACAATTCAGAAGCATGTACTAATATTACAAAATGGATTTTATTTACAGGACGGTTCAACTGCTATGACTGCTCTTGATAACTTGACAGATTATCAAACTGTAATTCTCATTTGTACCACCAAGCTTTGTAAAACAAAACAGGAAGTTATTCTTACCAGGTACAAATACAGAGCTACAGTGAATGCCTGAGGGATTTACAAACCATTACAACCTTGCTCTGTTTCATAAGGATAAGCACATATATTTTTTCTTTTGCTGAAATACAGCGTAATAACATTACTTCATTAAAAAGCAGAATTATAGTGCTAACAGTGGAGAGAGCCTAAAAAAAAAAAAAGCTGTATGTGGCAGATGCTAGTAATTTTGCTGAATAATTACTGAAGTGTACTAAGATCATATAACACTGTAAGCTGAATGACAACAGTAATAAAAGCAGCAGGTGTACCTTAATTCACAAGGACAGTGTCTTTAAAGTGAAAGTCACAGCTCTAAGAACAAAACCTTACAACAATGGAGCTTTGCTCAGACCCAAAAAACTTAAGTGTGGCAAAGAAAATTTTAAAATCTGATGCTTATGATGGCCTGGCTTATGCCAGGCATAAGCCTCACACACTTTTGTTAGTAGCTGCATGCAGATGAAACCCACTAGACAAACCTAGGTGTACAATGAGCTGAATTAAACCGCAGGAAAAAAAAAAAACAAACGACAAAACAAAACAAACCAGTCCTTGTACAGCTGCCAATTAATTATTCTCAAAGATGTTCAATGAACATTGATAAATTAACTATTTAAATATTAATTTAAATATTAAATACTATTAAACATATTTAACAGCTGTTTCCATCTAATTTCACAATCTACATTAGCTGAACAGGCCTACAAACACCTCATTCCACCAAGACAGGATCCAAAAAGGGCTCCTGACATTGTGAACATAAGCATGTAAATAGAAAACTAATGCCTGGTTAAAAGGGAATTCTAATTCATACTTCCATCAGGATGCAACTGAAGGCGGTGTTGTGTGGTTCTGAGGTCAGAGATTATGAAGAAACACCAGTACAGAATTTGTGCCTCTTCGACTAGCTGGATTAAAACATAAAAATAGCCTGTTACTGTAATCAGTTACAATAGGAAGATATAAATTGTTGACGGCTGAACAGACAGTCCTCTGTTCCATAAGGAAATTTATTTAGTAGTAACATATTAGAATAATACCATGGTGACCTGCAACAGATCAAAAGAATTATGGCTAAGTGAAATCAATTAAAAAAAACTACCAGCTTAATACAAAGTACCTTGCACTTACGCAAATCTTTCCATCACAGGGCAATATATTTATGAATCAGAAATTTATTTCAAGAAAACTGTAGTCAATACAGCCTATACAGTACCCCAGAGAATGATGAGCATATTACCTCAGGTGAACAACTTAAGATGCAGGACACCTTTTTTAAGGATGTAAGGATAATGAAAGCCGTATTTGTGGTTGCTTTGGCTTCACATATCACAGTTGTTTTTATCAACTGTTCGCAGGTTTATGTTGTTGAATTTTTACTTTCAGGTTTAATGTATCAGCCACTTAAAAAAAAAAAACAGAGAACAGTAGCTTCAAACATACTTACAGTGAGAAGGTTGTACTGGGTTTAGCAAAATGCAGTCACAGAAGAAAACTTCAACAAAATTCTTTATGTTGTGTTTGCAAAGCACTACTTAATAAAAGAAACTACTAGAAACAAACCTTTTTGTTGAGCAGAAAGAAACATGGTTAAAGACTTAAATTTGCTTTAGCAAGTCAAGTGATGATTAACAGCCCATGTGCAGCCTTTTATGACTTACTTCAACTGCATAATTATATGCTAAGGCAGCAAATGCACCCGTGTACTCTTTTTAGTATCATGCCACTAATTTCACTGGAACTTCTCACAAGCTGTTTTTCCCATTTCTGGGAAGGTATTAACACCACCAGATGGCACCAGTGCCCTAACTTCAATAAAGCAGGTATACATCTTCGCAACTCAACAGGGAAAAAGAAGCCCCTGTCCCAAAAACAGAAAAACAAATGAAAAACAGCCTTCACACATTTGTTGTCTCCATCTTCCTAAAACAAAGATCTAATGAGCACAACCATAGCATGCAGCTAATTCAAATCAGTACATAGTATTTTGACACTATTGTGAAACCAGCACTACCCCCAGAATAGGGAGAGCAGCATGCTTCCTGATGCATTTGTTCAGAGCGTTTTCTTGTCATTTTAAGTTTACCTTCTGTTGACTGGAATACTGTATTTCAGTTCTGTGCCCATTTCATGGGCGTGCTGAGCAATTTGCAGAGATCACTGCAAATACAAACTAACTGACAGTCAGGTTTCTCCAGTTCCAGTGGAAATTAAGGTGTTAATTTTTCATCACCTCAGAAAAACTAGAGATGGCCTGCAAGAATACTACACTACATTTTCCACTTTTCTGAGTATTTGTCTCACTGTTACATTTGCCTACACATGTACTGACCAGTCAGCAACACATGCCTGGCCTTCTAAATCTCCCTGCCCCTCTGTTTCCCTATGTTTGCTCCTCCCCGCATCACCCAAATACCTCCCTTCCCCCGCCTTTGCCTCCTCCCCAAAACACCCCTTTAGTCTTTTGCAGTCCCCTGCACCCTAGATGTCCCGTACCCCTGGCAGTAACATCTCCAGCCCCCAGTCCAAAAGGTGCTCCAGCACTGAGTGTGCCATGTCTGGACAACGGTGCTGATGGCTCTCTAGGGAAAGTCCTGGTTAGGCTACACACATGACAGGGTATACCTTCCTCTGAGTCCTTAATTTGGGTTCCTTGCCTACCACTGTGCTCCTGTGCTCTTCTGGGCTTGTGGAGATGGGCCTTTGATAAGCCCATGGCTCCCATGATGGGCCTGGAAGAAGTCAGGCAGGGTACGATTATCCCATTTCCCCTGATATTGTCTCGTTGTGCTCCTTTGCGTGTGTGCAGATGAGGTTTCCCATGTAACCTAACAGATCTCTCTAAACATGTTTGCAGAAGCATGTTCCAACTAAATTAGAGAGAGATTGGTTTGACAGACAGACTGCTGGATAGACAAGGAACTGGCCAGATGGCCACCCCCAATGACTTACATTCAATAGCTTGATGTCCAAGAGGAAACCAGTAATGAGTGGTGTCCCTAAAGGATACGTATCAGGACCTGTAGTATTTGACATCTTCCTCACTCACAAAGCGCGACTGAGTGCACTCTCATCAATTTTGTGGATGACACCAAGATGAGTGGTGTAGTTGACATGCTTGACGGAAGGGATGTCATTCAGAATGACCTTGATATGTTTGAGGAGTGGGCCAAAAGGAACCTTGTGAAGTTCTAAAAGGCCACGTGCAAGGTCCTGCACCCGGGTTGGGGCAATCCTCCACATCAATACAGGCCAGGGGATGAACAGATTGAGAGCAGCCCTGAGGAGAAAGACTTGATGATACAGATGAGCAAAAATCAGACATGAGCTGGCAATGTGTGCTTGCAGCCCAGAAAGTCAATTGTATCCTGGGATGCATAAAAAGAAGTGTGGCAGCAGATCAAGGGAGGTGATGCTGCCCCTCTACTCTGCTCTCATGACACCTCACCTGGAGTATGTTCACAGAGTTTATTTCTTCACAGTTCACCTGTGTGTCCTCCAGTACAAGACTGGACCTGTTAAAGCAGGTCCAAAGCAGGGCCACAAAAATGATCAGAGGGATGGAACACCTCTCCTATGAAGAAGGGCTGGGGTTGTTCAGCCTAGAGAAGAGACATCTCTGGGGAAACCTTATTGTGGCCTTTCAATACTGAAAAAGAGAGAAAGATAAGAAAGATGAAGAGAAACTTGTTACCAGGGCCTAGAGCGACAGGACAAGGCACAACGGTTTTAAACTGAAAGAGGGAAGATTTAGACTGGGTAAGGAAGAAAGTTTTTACAACAAGGGTGGTGAGACACTGGAACAGGTTGCCTAGAGACATTGTGGATGCCCCATTGCTGGAAGTGTGCAGGGTCAGGGGCTTTGAGTAACCTGATCTGGTGAAAGATGTCCCTGCCCATGGCAGGGGGACTGGAGTAGATGATACTTGAAGTTCCCTTCCAAGCCAAACCATTCTATGGTTCTATGATGCTAAGCAAAATAAATGTAAGCTGCTCTTCCGCCCTGCAAAAAGGGCATGAAACAGTTGTGGGGGTAAGATGATTGACCTATACTCATATTTGCATATTGACCACAGTACTGCTATTACTCAAGTTAGCCCGTGGCTATTGTGTTGTTATCTGTCTCCCTAAAATCAGCCTTTGAGCCTTTTGGGGTTTTTTTGGGGGGAGTTTTTTTTGGTCTTTTTTTTTTTTACTCTCTAGTCTTGGTTCCATAACTAGACAAATGAGTGAAATTTTTTTCACTCCCTCCCTACAACCAAAATAAGCTCTGCCTGAATACTTATGTAGTAAAATTGCCTGTACATACTAAGTATAACTCAATCTTCAACATTACTCCCCAAGAGACTATGTTAGTACTGGGTTTTATGCTAGTCAGATTTTTAAGTCGGAAATTCTTACTATTCACTACTCATTATACATTACTCTTAAGGTTTTAACAATTTATTCATGATCAAAATTCAAAGAGTAGTAGTACGTGACAAGTCAAGCAAAGTATAAATAATGTGATCTTTACCTAACTAACTTGAAACAAAGTCTGTTATTTTAGAGAATTTAGATCACGATTAATAGTAATGTCAGCCACCAGGTAATAAAAAACAAAGAAGAGACTCTAGTATCACACAAAAACATCCTCTGAAAATTACCGTGTACTACTCATTTCTTTCATCTATTATGAAATTCAGTCTTCTTTGGAGGAGACTTGACTAACAGGTTGAAGAGAAACTACTTAGGGTGTAGTCACACTATTACTGATAGTTGCACTAGGGTGGCTTAAGAAATGTTCACCCCAAAGCAAAACACACTCACTTTTATACGGGTCTCATTCATTTCAATGCAAAGTAAGACACCACTGTTGATAAATGACATGTAAAAACTGACACAAATGTTTGAGATAAAGTAAAAGTAATAATGAGGACATAGTAGCATTAAATCTACCTATTTAATCTTTATTCACCCCACATACTTACCTTTTATGGTACAATGACAGACTGATGTATCTGATACTTTTCTGTAAAATACCTGTTTCTGTCTACACAAAATGAAATATGCTCTGCAGTAAGTTGTCAAAACAGCAAAGATGACTGTTCAAATTTTCTGTCTTGCACGTTATTAGTAAAAGACGTAAGGAGGGAAAAAAAAAGACTTGAATAAGTCAGAAGAAATAGCAATGCAGTTGAAGACTTATTTTCTGTCATTTCACTTTGCAGAGAGGGATAAGAAACATCAAGCACCACCTCCTCCCAGCCGTTACAGGAATTAACACTCTTACAAAAAATCACAAAATATAAGTACTACCAAAATGTTAAATATACCTAAAAAAATAATAAAATAGAGCCATTCAATCTCAGTTTGGCATCTAATCATAAAAAGCTCGAAGTTACTCAACACATGTTTAATACCAGGGCTGGACATTAAGAAATTTTAAAATATGGTTTATTTAAATATTTTCTCTTATGCATTGCTTAGACTTGGAGTCTGTATTAAAACTGACTATATTAGAGTCCTGAACAATCAAACAACTACTACCCGCTTGCTAAATTTTAGCTAAAAATGGTAACACAACCAATCTCTCAAAGGGTCTGCAGCCAAAGACATATACAAATACCCAATTATGGAAGTTAGTTCTTCTCTTTAACTTTCCACCTGACAACAGATGATTATAAAGCACCAAATTAAGGAAGACACTTCAAAAATCAAGTAAATAATTAACTGTTATTCCTATAATAAAATCAACTAAATATGATAAATAACAAATTGTGTAGTAAAAAGGCAAAAGACTAGAGTTGCATTATGCAGTATTTTACTGTACTTTAAGAACTCATCTACATCTTTGTCTACCCATTAGCATAACAGAACACTGCAAAGACAACGGACACCATCCCTGCCTTAAGACTTACATTTCATTTTCAGTAAACGTTGAGTTTTATTAGATCCATAGTAGATCTGAATTCATAGTCACCATGACTTAGTAATATAAGATCCCCCATATACAGTGCCTTCCGTCCAAACATATGAAAGCACAAGTTTCAAACATTAGCAATATTCACTGCAGACATAATCAGATATATATTAACCCAGAATGTGTCATGGGTCAGTTTCAATAAGCCACAGTCTGCTGCCAGTGCAATTTTGTAAGCCACTGGTGAAAGATCTGAAATAATGTTAATTCTAATTCTACTTGAACGTATTAAGGAAGAATGTCATGAAAGTGGACCACGTACCAGGAAAGGTTATCACAATTAGGAGAACACAGAGCATGAATGAAAAAAACCTCTGTCTTTCCTACATTCACCTATTACATCCTGGTCTGAGAGGGCAGTATGACTAGTACTTACAAGGACAAAGCAGAAAGAGTTACTTAAGCTAAAAATAATATGATAGAAAGAAAACACATGCATAAACTATCTAGGAGTTAAGCTTAGGAGGACTTCAGAAGAACGTTCCCAAATATCCGTAACAGTCTTACACATCAGTTAATGTAGCTAATCAGGAACCTTGTTTACTTAACTGGAGACAGTGGGAGATGGTGGAGACATTAAAAAAGTTAACTAGATGATCCAGCCAATATTTCAGATTTATGTTGCTTCTCTAAGATGGAGCCCCTGATACAGCAAGGTCACAGCAAACTCAGGAAGATGCCAATACATACATGTTTTTCCTTCTCAGTATGCCAACTGCAGATCAACAAATGCAAACTATGTCATACCTTCAACTTTTTGATTTTCAATGCATCCATTATTAACCCCCTCTTGTAAAGACTACCTGGAACCTCTTATAATCTTTCTTGTAGAAGCCCACTACAGAGTTTTGTTGAAAATGAAAGCGCATTTAAAATGTACACATGCGAATTCAAAAGAGTACAGAAATTAAGCACTCTGCTTCTATCAAGCTGGAGACAGACTTTGGCATTAGCTACCTTCAGCTCTGAAGGTGAAAGCAAACACAGTGCAAAGAAATGCAAGACTAAGGTTTTCCTGACTTCAAGCAATGATGATTGAAAATTGCCTTATATGAATATTCATAATGCATCAATACTAAATCGGAGCTGGCATTTTAAAAGGTTCTATTCAGGGAAAAAGAGCAGTAAGAGTAAAAAGTAAGAGAACAGCAAATTTTTAAAGTAAGGAAAATGTATATACACACTAAATGCAACCTGGCCTACTTCCTTGAGCACTTCCCACCTACCGTCACAACTGTCAGCCCCAGTGTGTTATTCTCCATATCCTTCCTCCTCCACTCTTTCCACTGTCTCAAGTCTTCTTACAGAGTCAGGCAAGGGATAAATATGTATTACATCCACACAAGACACATTGGCAAGTGCAACCATGGAAGAGATCACATAGTCATAATTCAGCAATAGGAGGCTTTTAGAGTTGCAACAGATGGCAGGCATTTCTTATCAGAAATAAAACATGATCAGGAACATAAAAGAATACATGATATGAGAATTTGTTTATAGATAGTTTCGATTTTCTTTCAATCAGAGTATTATCTTGAAAAGCTATCATTAGTGCAGTTACAGTGATCTACTTTGAGCTTACAGATTTTGATACAGATTTCATTGTATAATGATGTGTTATCTTAAAATCAATACTCAGAAGTCATTGGAACTAATCCAAAAGACTGCTGCTATGTTATAAAAGAAAAAGGGGAGGGAAAAAAGTCAAATATAAAAATGTAAAAAAAAAAGAAAAAAAAGGAAGAAGGAGCTGACCATTGGCAAAAGCACTCATCCTAGAGAAAGAAACATTAATTACAAAAATTATGCATTCATGTAACTAGCCAAGAATGTACAAAACATAAGATTAATCCAATTCTCAGAATACTTTAAGAGTGGCTAAAAATAATTTTCTAATCTTTTCTTAAAGTATAATAATATATTAGGGTGGAGTTTTTTGTTTATACAGTGGTTTGTTTTTTTTTCCCTCAAATAAAGTAGCCATCTCAAAAGCAGCATACTACAGTCAGGGCTGTTAAGCTGTACTGGCATCGTGTATTAATACCATAAAACTACCCTATAAACTTCAGAAAGAAAACAAAACATTGACTGAACTTCACTAGGTTTCTTGAATGGACATTAAAATCGCAGTGAATCTATTACCACAAAAATACAGGGACATTTAGAATTGTGACTCTGAATCATTTAAGACAGAAGAAAGTTAATTGATTTTTCATATATACATGAATTGTCAATTCCAATTCTTTGCTGACTAGAATCTTTAGCATAAATGAAATATTAAGAACTCAAGTATTTCTAAAAGAAAATTGATCTTCATCATGCTTATCACAGTAGAGAATAATATTTGAAGCGGCCAATTCTATCTTTTCAGGTGCTTTTACAGAGAAATCTACAATACTTCATGTATTGATTTCCCTTTTAATGCCTTACAAGATAAATACATTGTGAAAAAATTATTTTGATCACAATAGTAGCGTGGAACTTTTAAAATCCTACCATGAAGCTCCTAACCAGAATTATGTCACCTAACTTGAAGCCAAGCTACGCTGGTGCTTGTTTGCTATCTTCCTCTCTCACTCCCCTTCCACCAGTGGTAGTCATGCTAAAATACCAAGAGAAAATCATCACTTATTAGAGAGGGAACAGCATCGGCTCCTATTCCAGCAGACCCTTCTTTATTGTCAGCCCTATAGGCCTCCTGCAGCATCCATAATTCACATGGTAACTCTTTCATTCAAGTATCATCTATTACCTGTGACAAACTTACCTTGAAAGGCAGTGGACCGCCAGCCACTATGCTGAAGGCCCAAAAGGCACTTCCATTGACCTGCAACGGGGCAGCTGAACTGTCAAGACACTGCAAGGCCCTCTATTCCACAGTTGTGCAAAGAACCCTCAGGGCCACTTGCCCTCTGTAGAATCAAGGTCAAGAATAAGCACTTGTCAACCCTACAAAGGCAGGGAAAAACAAGCAACCTGGACACAGTAAGATCGCTCAGCAGAACTCTCCTTTTCTCCTATTGCACCCATGTAAACTGTGCTCAAAATGACTGAGAAATAGGCTTCAATCATAAGCAGCACTTGAAATGAAAACTGCCATCAGAGTGACAAAAGCACGTATGCCTGTAGTAGAAGAATGAATTGTTGAGAGGAATTACGAAAGAAATGGCATGTTCAACAGGTAACAGAAATGAAAGTGAAAAATAGTTTGAACTATTTTAGGAGGAAGAAAAGGAAAGTTATTCTCCAGGAAGACAGAGAAAATTAAACACCAAAATGTTATCTCGTTTACTGTGTGTGTTTTTTTACAATTCCCATTTATAATGAAATAAACTATAAAGACAGCGAAAAAACCTGCACTCATGCAATGAACATAAAAAAACCATTCCTCCAATACAGTAATTCTAGCTTTTTCAGCTCTTGGCTTATTTTGACATGCTGACCACACCACCTTTACCATACTAAAACAAAACAAGAACATAAAGAGCAACCCTAAACTACTGATATTCTAACACAGCCATCTTAACATGTTTTTTACCTTTACAGCTTTCCAACAGTTAAGTGCAATAACTTTATCCATGAGAAGCAGCAGACAGCACAGAGGTTTGGTAGTATCTTTTACCAAAACACAGATGACATTCATAACTACATTTCAACAGCCATGTTTCTCATAGGCTATATGTTTTGAACTCATTTTAAGATGTTTGTACTGGGGATCAGTCACACTGCATAAAGGAAAGATTGCACCTCACACCTTTGGCAGGCTTAATGAAAGCACAGTGACATAAGCTCTATATCTCTGAAATGTCTTTAAATTGCTATGTGTTCTCATGTAAAACAAGTACTACATTTTCAAGTCAGAGTGCAGAAAACAGCATTCTCAAGTACTTGCCTAACTGACAGCAGATATTTTTTGTCTTTGAAGAACTGAACTAACCATCCTTTCCCAACCCAACCCCACTGCAAATTGTTGAAGAATGCTCCAAATTTCCAATTCAAAAAGGTTCACAACGTTCTTAATAGGATACGTGTTTGAAAAAACTTACACCCATAGAAAGAATTATACCTTTAAAGCCCTCACATTCCATTTATTTTCGTTTCCTCATCATTATTAGACCTAGTGTTCTGCATGTGTGTAGGAAGGGAGGGAAGAAGTTAAATGTCTTGCAATACGAAAACATGCATTATCTTCCCCAAATAAATAACACTTCACAGAAAAGATATCTGCAATTATCAAAACTTGTTTTATTTTGTTGGGGCATTGGTTTGTTTGTTTGTTTTGGGTTGTTTAGTGGAGTTTTTTTTGTTTTATGTTTCACTGGCCATGTTGCAGTAAGGAAGGATTTTCAAAATTTAACTGTCAAGACGTTTTTTCACTGCATAACCTAATAATGTGTCACAGTTCAAGAAAACCTTATAGAACACACAGAATATCATTCAATCGTTCTAAACTTTGCATTAAAGTCATTATTAACAGATAGTTCTGCAAACTCTGACCAAAAAGCAGAGCAACACCATTACAACATCACTATCTTATCTGTCAGTCCTAATGCTGAGGCATGACACTGGTTTAAGGGACAAGGACTCTTGACAAGAACAATCCAGTGGAAAACAATAACATGAGAGGATTTGGCACTTATAAAACTGCATTCTTTGCTATGACCTAATCACTACTGTGACCTGACTTTTGCCATTTTATTTAAAACAGAGAAAATTTTGTCAGCAGTAGGCAGAAGCTGAAAGGTCTAAATTATTAACACAATAAAATAATCTCACCATGAGACTAGTTTCACTTGTGTAAGGCCTTTGACAGCCTCCTTTCTGTGGTTTTAGAAATTACTGGCTGCAACAGTTCAACCCCCCTTACAGGAACAAAAATTCTTTACACATTGGGTTCTTGTTTTAACAGCACAGAATCTTAGCACAAACCACTGATAAAGTACCAGCTCAACGTAGCAGAAGAGCAAGGGAAAACTCTTCAGGAAAAAAGGCAGATGAAATGAGAGCTAGATGCACCAACTTGCCTGCCAGCCATCATTCTCAGGTGCTGTTCTTACAGCATAGATTAGTAAAATCTCCCAAAAATTATAGTCTGTATTTCCCTTCTTACGTTCAGTAAAACTGACACTTTAATAAGGAGCAGACATGAAAACGTTCTCTAAATTGTCAAATACCAACAGCTTAACTGAATCTCAGAAAAAGTAAGCAATTACCAGTTTTCCTTACGACAACATACTTAGCACGTGCTGCAGCTCTTACACAAGCTTCACATATTCCAGCTAGCAAAAGAAAAACTACCTCTTGAACAGAAGCTTCCCTTTCCAGCCCTGCATATAGTCGTTTAGAAAGTATAGAAAGTAGAAGTATAGAAAGAAAAAGTATAGAAAACACATCTTTGAACAGTACAAAAATTAAATTGCTCTTCCTTAGCCAGTCATGGCAATGATACTCAACAGCCTCTGGGATACTTTAGTTTTAGTCCGCACACGAGTTGAAGACACGCTCTGCATTTAGATCTTTGCACAAAACTACTACCCTTAAAATAAGGCACAGATGCCAGCTTTTATAGGCAAGAGGAGATTGTTGGTGAAAATAAAGACATTGATACAGAAAACCAATAGCTAAGCAGCTAGTTCTTTCCAACTTCAAGTAAACAAAGACAGCACTAACAGCCAGATGAAACAAAGTAACAGACTTCGTAAAAAATAAAATCAGTAGAAGAACGGATCAGTAGAGCAACCTTTTTTTTTTCTTTTTGTAAAAGAGACACCTATGTGGAAAACTAGTATGAAAGCAGACAAATAACACCTAATTGGCTTTTATGCTGTGAGGAGTCAGGCAATTAAAACAGCATTTCACGTGGACATAATGAATCTATGATACACTGGAGAACCTTTATATTCCACAGCAGCAGATCAGAAAGCAGCAAGTTACAAAGGAAGCAGTGGCAAGTCATGTATGATCTAAAGCTTTTTATATCAATCTTTACCCATACTATATGTAAAG
The DNA here is from genome assembly GCA_013396915.1 of Stercorarius parasiticus. Lineage (NCBI taxonomy): Eukaryota > Metazoa > Chordata > Aves > Charadriiformes > Stercorariidae > Stercorarius > Stercorarius parasiticus. The sequence goes on along the minus strand of VWZL01001922.1, from coordinate 640,006 downwards.
GCATCCATCATTAAAAACATCACTGAACTTACTGAATTATCACAGAATTGATCATTAGCATTCAAAGAGATGGCTGTTACCAACAAAACTCTTCAGCCAAACACCAATACAAACTATTCAAAAACTGTAGGAAGAAAATATTCTCTGAAAAGGTTCGGCCTAAGCAGGGTCTGACAGTCCATGCAAGGAATAAATAAGTAAATAAATAAACACTAACTTGGCTTTGTATCACAGTAATTGCATTCCAGGTATACCTCAAATCTCTCCCCAGGAATTTTTAAAAGCAAAATCACTTTCATAGATGCTTATTGTTTCCTAGAACAAATTTCAAACACTACATGAATGTGTGACATGTACAGTAAAAAGGGAAGAACCAGTCTTTCGGTGCAATGTGTTAACTACTGCAGCCTGCTATCAGTATCTACGGGCTTGAATTTGGTTCCTCTCTGCAATTCAATGAAAATTGCTTTTGGAGATTGAACTATGCCATGAGGGACAATCAAAATAACTTACAAATGCAGTTGATTAAACAGATGACATCTCCACTGACAGGTCCTCCATCCATTCTTTAGAACACAAGTTAATAAAATACCTCACAAGAAACATGTATCATCAAAAGTTTGGCTGACAAGGGCAGAAGGGACCCTACCTCACAGTGATCTCCACACAGCAAACCCTGGGCATCTGAAGGACTTTTTGTCTCAGGCTGTACCACGTGTAGATCTCTTCACATGTTATGAGCATTTTAAAAAGTAATTTCAGAGGAAAGAGTTCATTCCTTTGGTTTTGGATTAAAGCTGGCAGAATAGAGAGCTGATATTTTTTATTTTCCCTTTGCACGCTAAAATTGTCACTGTCTGCAGATGGCAATAATGGATGACTAACTCAAAAAAAGGTTACTTATCGTGGGAACCAGTAAGTGGCTAAGGAATCTGGGGGAGATGCAAAAGCAGCTCATTTTTCCCTTGTCTTCAGTCTTCTAGTGACTGTATCTTACAGTAACATCAGATCTAATAATGGAGGTTACAGAAGAGGAATCTGAAATCTTTTAACTTATCTTTATACTCTGTATTCCCACATTCTAAAGACAAAACAAATCTCTGTGACACTTCCCAATTATCTCCAAAAATTCAGTTCAGTGTCAACTCATGCTTGTGATTGCAGAATAAATGCCCTGAAAGAGCAGGCAAGTACCAAATACTAGGCAAGTATTTGGTGGAGCAATGGAGCTGAAACATGGGGACAGAATGTACTTTCCCTTCCCAAAGAGAAGTAGCAAAAATACTTCATGTGAAGACCATAATCCATTTACATACTTGATCACAGAATGGCTTGTATACAGAGTTAGTTCCATTGCATTGTTAATTTCAGTAAAAAAGATCAAGGTAAAATACCTTTTTGTCAAAAACAAAACAAGGCATTATCCTCTCTGGATCTGTAACACTTTGTCCAAATTCAAGCCATTTTTAGTCATAAAATCTTATTCACGCAACACACAAACTATTATCATCTGGGCAAGATAACCTCACGTAATTAGAGTAACCATTACACATTAGAGCAAACATATTCCTGATAAACAATTTCTGGTGGTAGCATCTAAGATTACGCCTAAAAAGCTGCATTAGAAATGTCTGCAATTAATACAGTACTTTCTACACCTACATATTTCAAAGGTATTCATAAAGTGAAACCTTCAAGTAATAAAATTCATTTCACACCATGTGGATCAATATACACAGACTACTTTTGCTAAATCCTATCAAATCTTGAAACAATCTGCCAAGTGAGAACGTGAACTGAAGAAAACTAGCTCCACTGGCTACCCAGAAGCCTTTTTATCTGGTCCGGTGCCATTTATGCTACCTCAGATGTAAGTCTATACAAATCTAGACTAGTTTTCTTGTTGTCAATGGTTGAAAAAGGAAGTTTGAATGAAGCATTTTATGAATATAAACCCAAGACTTTTCTGAAATTGTTACAGAATGACCTGATCTTGGGAGATTCTAGCCAGTCAAGAAGTACAAGATTTGAAACACAAAATAAACAAATTGGTATGTAGATAAACTACTCACTCTGGTGCCACCAAGCATAATGCTGCTATTAACAGGGATAAATGTTACTTAAAAGCACCTTTCAATTAAATTGCTCCTGCTCAATAATAGTTAGATTGAAACTTTTGGTAAAATGAGGTATTACCACAGTATTTCAAATAAACTAGATTTTATATTTCATTGCAGGAATAGACACAGATTGTAGCACTGAACTTCAGAATATAAAGTACAGATTCAAGGTAAGGTAATGCCAATGCATCAAATCCAAACACATTGGGAAAAGAAGACTGGGAAGGAAAACATATACATGGATTTTCCAGGAAGAAAATGCAAAAATATTGGGCATCTCTTTCCAATTTGGCTGAGAACAGTATAAGCACAAATCAAAGAACTTCATTTTACCAAGATTTTAACTAAACAAGTGAATTAATCATCACCTTCTGTCAATCCAATACAAAAAGCATGATCTTAAGGCATACACTGATTTAAGATGCAAGGCTACTTTGCAATTAGTCTTAGGAAACTGCTACAGGAAAATGCATTTTAGTTACTTATTTTATTCAACAGATGAAATAAATCCATGCAGCTGTTCCTTAAAAAGGTAAATGTTTCTCTCTAAACTGGATGGATTTCACTCACAGAGTATATTTTTTTACTACACTGTTTCCACGCCAACACAAAAAAAACTTTTCCTTCTGCAAGTGCAGACTTTTGCATAGGGCAAGAGCAACTTGCACTTGTGGATAAGAAATTCTAAGTGAGCATTTAACAAGTGGTGGTGGTATGCTTGCTCTTCCCTGAGAAAGAGTTGGTAAGGCTTGAAAAACAGTCAGTAAACAACCAACTAGTATAATGCTAAAGCAAGAAAGACTAAGGGAGTCACTCGCTGTAGCACCACAAATGGGGAGCTTTCATAAGTGCAGCCAAAACCAATCAGGCAAACACTGTACACTGATTTAGGGTCCACACTTCAGAATAAAGGAATAATTCAAAGATGGAAAGAAAAAAGCATTAAGAGGACTGATTTGATTACAATGTGTTAACTAACAGTCTCTTAAAGTGAGGAAATAGTATTAGAAGTATCTTTAACAGATCCGGGTTTAAGAAAAGTTACCAGTTTAAAATAGAAATAATTTGATTTAGAAACAGGGGCATATGTGTTTTCAGCAGTGTGCATGATTAGTTACTTAAACAAGCACATAAAAAATTCCCTTACCTCTTGCCTATTTTGAATCCTCAAATCAAGATTGGAGTCCTTGTATCTAGAACATACTTTATATTTTAGGAAAAATATATAAAACAAAACCCAGTTATTATCACAACGGAACAATATGAAATACAGTAATCTGAAAGACAGATTATTGTTGAAATCAGAAGTTAAGATAAGTTTAAGGTAAGATCCCAGTCCATTTTGACCTTAGCCCCAAGACATAACTTCCAAACGTTCCTACATCTGAATGATTTTGGGGAAAAAAGCATGCCACTATGTGAAATAAGAAAAAAAAAAATCCCATTCCTCAAATATATTCTACTGATTGCCACTGCTTAGTACACTAAATAAATTTGTTACAATAAAAATAAACATTTTGTCTAGTAAATTAAAATAAATTCAGCAACGTCCTTCAACTAAGTGAACAACTGACCCATGGCTTTCATTTATGCCAATCTATGTACTCACACTAATTGTTCAGATACAACAAGAAATGTCAGGGACAATTATTCATAAATAAAGAATATATCACTTAGACAGCCGTATTGTACCTTTCAGCTTGTTCTTTTAGGTGACAAACTAGAAAAAGCAGCACAGCACATTACCTGAAAAAAATCAGCGAACACTGCACTGGCAATGCTTATATATTTTCATAAATAAATGACATTTATGGTTACAAATATTGTATTAATGTTTCCATTAATATAATACAACTGTTCCAGCATAACATCACACACACAATTCACACCAGATTTGCACTATATCTGGTAATATCACAATGATTATATAATAATCGAATAAAGATGGTATCATACACTCACTGACTGGTTATGCAGAGAGTGAAGAGAAAGTTCTTAACTAAAACAGAAAAACTTGGTAAGGCGGCCATTTGCAAGTCAGCAAATAACATGATACTCATTCTCACAAGCTGAAAAAATAACCTTCCTCTCTTAATTAAGCAAATACTGCACAGCACATTCTCGCCCACACGCAACATACACAGAATGTTTCCCACCTTAAATCAAAATGAATTTATGCTATTCACAAAGCAAACATATCCTCAGTTTCCAACAATAAGGATAGCCTCAGTTTCAAACAAGGAGCATCCTTATTGCCACCAGAATAGAAGCCCTTTTAATGTAGACAAAAGTTCTACATTACTGTCAGTCACAAGGACAGAATACAAAATAGTAAATCAAACTAAATATATGTCTGTAGGGATAATAATAAGTCTCCTTCTTGCCACTTTGCAGAGAGATGGAAAATAATGGTAGAGATAGCTTAAATAAGTTCTTCCACTAGCAGAAAAACTACAAAAAGCCTGGTTTTCTTCACTCTTGCGTATTTCTTCCTTACAGTCTTACCCTGCATTGTAGTAATGCCAACACACGCCTCAATTATCTCCAGTTCTCCCCCCCACCCCCTCAAGTTCCCTCCTGGCTCCATCAACTCATAACTGTGATTTCAAAAAGAGGCAATCATAACTGTGAGAGCAGTCATCTTTGGGCACAAAGAACAAGTAACTTGAGCTCACCATACTTTGTCATTCCCCCTACTTTTGAATGATCTGTACTCCCTCCTAATTTTGAATAATACCTGCCATGTTTGACAAAGTAATAAAAAAGACCCTTAAGTTCCCAAGTATAGTATGAAGTTCCTAGTATAAAGCACTGTTTCTGATTAAGGGGAAAAAAAGAAGGGAAAAAAAAGGGAAAAATAGTATCATTGATCAACTCACTGCTCTTTTATTCCTTCCTACAATGCTGGCTGTGCAATATGATTGCAAGATTCCAGGTCCCTGCAGCAGCAAAGTTCAAGCAAACTTTCAATAGTAAACAAGGCTTTCAGTCTGACTAGTTCTCATTGCGCTGATTATTTCATTTTCATAGTCTATTGATTTAAATATAGATGCATGTATTTAGTAAAATTAACTTGAGAAAATCTCAGTCAGACAACAGAAATAGGTTTTTTCTTGGCTCTTCAGAGCAATTATAGAACAAACCTCTGCTTACAGTGTGTCTTCGGTTAGCAACAAAACTGTGCTAGGTATCACAAAACCAATGATTGCTTTTAGCGCAGCATAACCCCTTTCTCTCTTCCCTTTTACTGTATTTAATACTTTGACATATTAACTAAATTTACAGTCTAATACAGCCAGCCTGCATTTTGTTATGGTTTAACCCCAGCTGGCAGCTAGGACCACGCAGCCGCTCACTTACCCACCCCTCTCCCCCTCCCAAGAAGTAGTTTCAGACATCATTAAAACATCTTCACTAGCAATGATAAGAAGAGAACAGGGTTTAAACTACTAAACACTCAGGGATGCCAACAGTTTTAAATCCCCTTGCATCTCCAAACACCATTATGAATGCAAGCTTCCATTTAATAACTCTACTTCTACATGCGTACCAATTGGACAATAGTTCCAAAACAAGAAATAGAGTAAAGGTTTATTTTATAACATAAAAGATCTCATTAAACTTTCTTGTAAACTCGCATCATCTCTTAAGACAGTACCTGTCTTAAAGAAAACTGAAACACTATCAACATGCGTGCTTTTCAAAACATCATGTCCACATACACTTTGTAGGTCATATGTAGCTTAAAGATTCAATGGAAATGCTTCTACTTCTTCTTACAGAGTTTCCTAGAGAGTTCAGGAATTTAATCTGGAATTATTTCAGTCCTGGGAGATCATTACCTGACAAAAAGCTGGTCACTCTCACCTCTGTGCCTGACAAAATCATGGAGCAGATCCTCCTGGAAACTATGCTAAGGCACATGGAAAGTAAGGAGGTGACTGGTGACAGCCAACATGGCTTCACTAAGGGCAAATCATGCCTGACAAATGTGGTGGCCTTCTACGATGGGGTTACAGTGCTGATGGATAAAGGAAGAGCAAAAGACATCATCTACCTGGATTTGGGCAAAGCATTTCACACTGTCCCACACGATATCCTTGTCTCTAAATTGGAGAGACATGGATTTGACTGATGGACCACCCAGTTGATAAGGAATTGGCTGGACGGTCACACTCATCAATGGCTCAATGTCCAAGTGCAAACCAGTGACAAATGACGTTCCTCAGGGGTCTGCACTGGAACCAGTGCTGTTGAACATCTTTATCGCGACACAGACAGTTGGATTGAGAGCACTCTCAGCAAGTTCGCCAATGACATCAAGCTCTGGGGAACATTTGACTTGCTGTAGGGAAGAAATGCCATCCAGAGGGTCCCAGACAGGCTTGAGAGGTGGGCCCGTGCAAACCTCAGGAAGTTCAACAAGGCCAAGTGCAAGGTCCTGCACCTGGGTCAGGGCAATCCCATGCACAAATACAGAATGGGCAGAGAATGGATTGAGAGCAGCTCTGCAGAGAAAGACTGGAGGTGTTGGTTGATGAGAAGCTCAACATGACCCCGCAATGTGTGCTCACAGCCAAGAAAGACAACCATATCCTGGGTTGCATCAAAAGAATTATGGCCTACAGGTTGAGGGCGGTGATTCTTCCCCTCTACTCTGCTCTCGTGAGACCCCACCTGGAGCACTGTGCCCAGCTCTGGAGCCCTCAGCACAAGAAGGACATGGAACTATTGGAGTGACTCCAGAGGAGGGCCACAAAGATGATCAGAGGGCTGGAGCACCTCTCCTATGAGGACAGGCTGAGAGAGTTGGGTTGTTCAGCCTGGAGAAGAGAAGGCTCCAGGGAGACCTTATAGCAGCCTTCCAGTATCTAAAGGGGGCCTACAGGAAAGATGGGGAGGGACTCTTTATCAGGGAGCGTAGCAATAGGACACGGGGTAACAACATCAAACTGAAAGAGGGGAGATTTAGATTAGATTATTGGGAAGAAATTCGTTACTGTGAGGGTGGTGAGACACTGGAACAAGTTTCCCAGAAAAGCTGTGTATGTCCCATCCCTGGAAGCGTTCGGGGCCAGGCTGGATGGGGCTTTGAATACCCTGGTCTAGTGGGAGGTGTCCCTGCCCGTGGCAGGGGGCTTGGAATTAGATAATCTTTAAGGTCCCTTCCAACGCAAACCATGCTATGATTCTATGAAAAGCCAAAATGGACACCTAGATTAAACAGTTATATGTGAAAAACGAAATGGAAGCTATTAATGCAAATGTAGAACAGTTCTTGGCAAGAAAGCTTACCTGTATCTCAAATATAAAGCTTAGAGATGATCTCCTCTAAAATACACAAGAAGTCAACAGAAGTAAGAGCAGGTTGGGCAGCTGCAGCAACTATAAGCTGTACTTTACAGTCTTGTGGTAGCCAAAGTCCTTCACAGCATAATTAATTTGTCATTCTAGGGATTAGTATTTGCTAGCATAGTTACAAACTCTAAGTCAACTTTAATACACTTACAAGTGTTCAGTCTTTCTATGGTGACAGCAGAGTAACAAGATCAAGCTGGCTAGATCAGTCCACAGAAAGAAATCAACATATTTTCCTTGAAAAGTGGTTTACAAAATGCTTTAGAATTTATTTATTTCCAAGCTTTCTGTAGTTGCACCCATATGCATCTCTTTAGAAAGCCCGCTGACCATTTTCTCACACATCCTACATGATCTCACCAAGTACCTTCAGTTCTGCACAGGTTCTGTATTCTCTTAAACGCATTATAAAATACCTACAAGTACAATTTAAATTGAAATAATAAAGCTACCGGAAGGATACAAGGTTTCTACTTCTACACACCTTGTCACCAACCAAAGAACTTTACGAATTTAAATGCACCTTTATGAGACACGTGGTAAGTATCACAGTCTAGATTCTCATCTGACCTGCCACTAAAAGAACAAACATAACATTCAGAAGTATCCTACCTAACAACAATCAAGAATAATTTTTAAAAAACACACTACCTACCACTAAAAACATTTGTAACAACATATTTAGCATATGTCTAATTGTTCATGCTGTATAAAGGAAACCAATTTACAATGGAAGATATGTATATGGGATGCTCCTTAAGCACAAGGTTCATCTCAACTTTTTTTTTTTTTTTTTTTACGTTCAAACCTTTTCATCCACAAACTTAATTCTTCTGTGAAACTCTGGAAGACAGTTATGTAGGATTATTTTGAAAAATACCAAACATAATATTTCAAGAAGAACATTCCACAGCGCATACAGATACTAAACCAGAATTTCTTGACCTGGCTTCTCAGAGGGATGCATTTCATACAGAAGGCAGGAAACAGCTAAACTGATTTGACATAAAGTATGCACAGAGTGATAGTTTTGCAACAACTAAAAAAAAATCCAAGCATGTGAAGTAACAAAAGAACGTTCAAGTACCTCATAAACCATAATAATCAAGCCTCCGGTGAGCCTTATTAACTTCAGGACATGCTAAACTCTCCACACAGAATGCTCTGAAGTAATACCCAACAGACTAAAAAGAGACCAACTTAATAAATCTGACAGCACCACAACTCACTAAAACTCAGCGGCTGAGAAAACAATCAGAATTTTGTACTATCAAATATATACATATATGCATGTGCGTGTGTGTACATATATCCTGAGACCTTAAAACAACTCAGGCCACAAGCATTCTATATTTTCACCTACGAGGACCACTTCCTTTCTTATTTCTTACAAGACTTGAAATCCCATGTGCCACTTAGATACACAGCACTAAAGCCACATACCTGCAGAGCTGAGGTCGTACACCCAAGGGACATGTCCCCCCTACTATCCAGCTTGCTGGAAACGGTATCTCCACCACTACCAACCCCCACCCCACCCCTCAAAGCGGCCCTTCCTCCCAAAGCCATGGGGCTGGGGCCCTGCAAACCCACCCCTGAAGGGGAGGAAGGACTCACGGACAACTGGGGACAGCTCCATCCACCCCCGCCCCGCGCCGGCAGCACCGCCTCGTCCGCAGCTGAGCTGCCACGGGCCCCTCCGCACAACAGGCAATTCCCTCGGGAGTAGGAAGGGGTAGACTGTGGGGTGTCAGGGTTGCCTTTCCGCCAGAAGACAAGGGCCACCTTCCCCTCGGGCGGGGACAGCTGTCCAGACAGACAGACGGACAGGGACAGAAGCTCCCCTGGCCCACAGAAGATCCCCTGCTCCAGGGAAGGGTGTTAGGGAGGGGAACACCACACAAAGTCCTGTCGTCCTCCCCCCCGCTAAGAACACAGCGTGCTCGCGGCGGCACTGAAAGTTAAAGCACAGCCCCCCCTGCCCAAACCCGGACACCCCGGGGGCAGAGCGCCCATTCCTCCGCAGAGCGCCACCCCCTCGGGGCGAGAACAGCCTCGCCCCGCATCCTCCACCCGCGCCACGCACACCCGTGCCGGGAGTCCCCCCGCAGCCCCCCACGGCGAACACCTCGGGGGCAAGAGAGGGGGGCCGGAGGGGGTGTCAGGCCCGCCCCGCCCCCGAGACCATCGCCTGGCCTCCCACGGCCCGCGGCCCCCACTGCAGGGCCGGGGAAGGCCGGGACTTCGGCCCCGCCACCGGCGGACCCCCCCGCTGCCACACCACGCCGCCCCACA
>VWZL01001922.1:553463-629957 GCA_013396915.1 Stercorarius parasiticus | reverse complement strand
TTCTCGACAGGGTGGCGGCCCATCATTGCTCCAAGCTGTCTCGTGTCTCAAGGTTTTTCCTCAAAAGTCTTCTATCACCGGTGAAGGTGGTAGGTTGGTCAGGAGGTGGGAGGGCTGGCAGCAGGAGGCACAGCGTCGTGATGAACTGCAGGGGACTCAAGCGCACCAGCTGAAGAAGTGAAGAAGATTTTGGCTTCCCGAAAGTCAAGAGGTGTGAGGTCTCTGGTCAAGAAGCAGCATGGGTAAAGCTTGGGAAGCCCATGGTTCAGCTTCACACTGTGCAGCTAGGTGCTAAGGTTGCAAAGACACCTACTTAAAAATTCACCTGTCCAAACTCTAAGACACCAGAGCAAGCTTTACATTCCCAATTATGCATATATTTAGAATGTAATGCTTTAAAATAGCTGCTTGTTTCCCTCTTTCTTTCCTCCCTGACAACCGAAAATGAGCCACAAAACAGTCTTCCACCTTGGCTCAGAACGCAACTGGAAATGGCCCGCCTGACGTGACACAGCCCTAGAAGATGTTTTCCTCCTTGTTCAACAAACTACTGAGCCTTTGTTGCGTACCAAGACTTCAGGGTCTGCGCTTGGCTCTAGGAGCCATGTTGTCCAGAAGCTAAGCCTGTGTTAGTAGAAAATATGCCAGCACCATAGATTTGCTCTGTTTAACTTAAAGGGTTGTTTGGTTAAATGGATGCATCTTTTCTGTCAGAAACTTCAATTCCGTTTTCAGTTTGACTACAAATGACTTTGCATGGGCCTTTGCTTGCAGAGATATATTTTAGAAAGTAATGGGGCCACCTGCCTGACTTCTGGAATTGGAGTTCAAGTAGCCAGAAGCAAAAGTAACAAACTATAAGAATATGCATGAATCATAGAATGTGTTGGGTTGTAAGGGACCTCTATAGGTCATCTAGTCCAACCCCCCTGCAGCAAGTAGGGACATCTTTAACTAGATCAGATTGTTCAGAGTCTCATCAAGCCTGGCCTTGAATGGGGCCTCCACCACCTCTCTGAGCAACCTGTGCCAGTGTCTCACCACCCTCATTGTAAAGAATTTCTTCCTAATGTCTAGTCTAAACCTACCCTGCTCTAGTGTAAAACCATTACCCCTCGTCCTATCGCTACATGCTCTTGCAGACAGCCCCTCCCCAGCTTTCCTGTAGGCCCCCTTTAGGTACTGGAAGGCCGCTATAAGGTCTCCCCGGAACTTTCTCTTCTCCAGGCTGAACAGCCCCAACTCTCTCAGCCTGTCTTCATAGGAGAGGTGCTCCAGCCCTCTCATCATCTTTGTGGCCCTCCTCTGGACCCGCTCCAACAGGTCCATGTCCTTCTTGTGCTGAGGGCTCCAGAGCTGGGCACAGTGCTCCAGGTGGGGTCTCACGAGAGCAGAGTAGAGGGGAAGAATCACCTCTCTTGATCTGCTGTCCGCCTACTTTTTGGTTTTTGTGCCTATCATTTCCAGAGCCAAACACTGCAGATGGGGAAAACCGTTAAGACTAGAGTCTGTGGGTTTTGGTTTTCTCTTACCATAGATGTTTTTAGAAGAGGGTACCTGAAGCCAGATGGTATGGCCATGCCTACTCAAACTTTAATGTACCCCTTGTGACAAGACTGTTGTGACCTTCAGAGAGCCAAGGCAATGGTTTGCTCTCTTTTCAACCTCATTACCTTAACATCTGTTCTAATGCTTTTGGCAATGGCATTAAAGAGTGTGTTAGCCTATAACTGATGTTTCTGAAATACAAGCTTACCCAGTGACTAGAGTATCTAAGATCATAACTGGGTAGGTACAAGTGCCTTGTCTGAACTGCAGCACTCAGTATTAGAAGTTAAACTTTTTGTTAGCATTGCAGTCAGTGAGCTGTGATCGAACTACAGAAGTTCAGAAAATCACTTGGGGGTGGGGAGGGTCGGGGGAGAACAGGGAATGGAAGACAAAAAACGTTTAAAGGATTCTTTCTGTAAGTTTTACGTGCGTTAGTCCTCACAGTTTTTACACAAACAAAAGCATAATGTGAGCACAGGTAAATTGAAGCTCTAGGTTCTGGAAGCATATATTTCCTAGTCGTTTCAGCTGTTTCATGGTTTCATGTATTTCCTTCCTGGTTTCATCTGGGATAGAGTTAATTTTCTTTCTAGTGGTTGCTGTGTCTTCCCATTTGGTATGAAAGGAAGGTCAATAATTCATAATGTTTTAGTTGTTGCCAGGTGATGCTCATATTTTTCAAGGACTTTTTTTCAGCTTTCTGTAGAAGCTGAGGAGTATAGACAGAACAATAGAATGGCCAATAAAATATTCCATACCATAGACGTCATGCTTGGTATATACATGGGGTTAGCCATTAGCCAGGGACAGGGGGAAGCAGTGCTTGCGATCACTGCTCGGGATGGTGCCAATTCACCAGTTTACCAGGTGATGAGGGTGACTTGTGTCTTGTGTATTCTTTTACCAATTTTATTACTGTTACCATTATTTTCCTTTTCTAATATGGTTCTATTGGACTGTCTATCTCAACCCATGAGGTTTTTTTCTTTTCCCTTTCCCCTCCTTTTCTCCCTCTTCTCCCCACCCACCTGTGGGAGAAGGGGGAGTGAGCAAACAGCTGTGCAGTGCTAGTTGCTATCTGGGGTTAAACCACGGCACCTAGCTAAAACAATTAATGGAAGAGAATCTATCTGTGACCATTTCACAGGAAAAAAAACCCCAAACATTTCAGGTAAAAGAAGTTCATTGTCTCCTTTATGAATTCTAACAGTGAAAAGGTGTTGGTCAGCATGGGCACATTAATGGTAATGGTATAAACAGGGAAATGGCTAGAAGCCCAACAAAACAGGATATTTTCATGAACAGTAGTAATGCACAAAGTAGGCAAATATATGACAAAATAGTTCTAGTTTAAGTCTGACCATAATACAGTGTTTACAAACAATAAAGTTGAGAACTATTTAATTTCCAGTAGTTGCTCATTTTCTTTCCAGAGCAATAGACCTGAAGGCCTGTGGACTAGACTAGTTGCATCCAAGGGTGCTGAGAGAGCCTGTTGATACCATTGCTAGGCTACTCCCTCTCTCTTACCTTTGCAAGATCATGGTGAGCAGGGGAGTCCCTCAGTACCAGAGCATGGTAAATATTTCACCCATCTTTGAAAACAGCAAGCAAGATACATCAGGGAACTACAGCCTTACTTTGGTCCCTGAGAGAATCATGGACCAAGTACACCCATGCCATTTCTGAACACATGAAGGAGAAGAACATGTCTTACCGAAGGTAAATCAGGGTGGACCAACCTGATTGTCTTCTATGATGACATGACTGGTTTTGTGGATACAAGGAATGTGGTGGATGTTGTGTACTTAGACTTTAGCAAGGCTTTTGATACACTCTGTCATAATATTCTTGCCTCACATTAGGACATTATAAGCTGGATAGGTGAACTACTGGATAGATGAAATATTGTCTGGATTGTTGGTCTGAATGCTGGTTAATGGGTCATGTTCTGTCTGAAGGCTGGTGACAGCATGAAGTTCTTCAGCGTTTTTCCCTGGGACATGTTTAATATCTTTGTCACTGACTTGGACATGCAGAAATAAGTCTGTGGACAGCACCAAACTGGGAGTGCAGTCTTTATGCCTAAGGACAGGGCTGTCATTAGGAGGGACCTAAACAGGCTGTAGGAATAAAATTCAACTAACACAAAGTCCTGCACCTGGAACAGGCTTAACTTCCTGCAGTGGTACAGGCTGGGGTGTGACCGACTAGCTGGAAAGCAGGTATGTTGAAAGCACTTTGAGAATTCTTGGGAACAGTAGGCTAAACATGAGTCACCAGTGTGCCCTGGCACTGATGAGAATTAACAGCATCTTGGGATGTATTAACAAGGCAGTACATTGGAGGAGGTGATTGTTCCTCTTTATGTGGTACCTGTTAGAATGAGTCTGGCATAGTGTGTCCAGTTTTGGATGCATCAATATGAGAAAGACACTGATAAACTTAAATCCAACAGAGGCCACCAGGATCATAGTGGGTCTGGAGAACATGTCCTGCAAGGAGAAGCTGAGGGAACTGACTGATAAGCTTGATTGAGTCCAGCAGGGGCCACCAGGGTGGTAGAGGGTCTGGAGAACATGTCCTGCAAGGAGAAGCTGAGGGAAGTGGAATAGCTCAGCCTGGAGAAGACATGGCTTGAGGGAGACCAAATAGCAGCCTTCAACACGTACAAGGAGGTCACCTACAAAAAGTGGATCCAGATTCTTTAGTGAGGCAAATGGCAGGAGAATGGAAGACAGTGGTTGTAAAGTGAATCTGAGGAAATTCTGGTGGGACAGAAAGGGGGGGGGAAAAAAAAGATCACTATGAGGATAGTTAATCTTTGAAAGGGGTTTCCCAGAGAGGCTATGTATTGTGCGTCTTTGGATGTTTTCACGAGCAGGCTGGACAAAGCCCTGCTTTAAGGAAGAGGTTGTACTAGAAACCTCTGGATGTCCCTTCCTATCTAAATATTTCTGTAATTTTGGGATTAATTGTCAAGCAGAGAAATCAAAATTGTCCAGGAAAATTTAGGCTAACAGAAGAAAGAGTATCTAAAATGGCTGAATTGTCCTGGGAAGACAGAGCAAATTTCTCAAACTGCTCAGGAACAACATTGCCTTTTAGATGATGTATGAACAGATGATGTATGAAGCTTTATTAGTGAACTGTTGGCAGCTTTTTCCATGCTTCACCTTTTACCTTGGCTGCTATTAGCTCCCAACAGGCCTTTACCAATTAGTGCCACTCTGGGTGCAGATATTTACCTGATAGTTGCAGCTGAAAACTGTGAGCATTTCTAATCACTACCTTTAACACTCAGTCTTTCCTAGACATAAATCTTCAGTCAGCAGTGTATTCATGTAGATTTCTTCATTCAGGTTCAAATGGCAGGCAGCAAGCAAAACACTGTAGTAGTAATCAGTGATCTCAGAGCTGGGCTCCAAACATCTTGCAGCCTAAAACCAAAGAACCCAACATTCACCAGCTTTTGTCTTCTAGATGAATGTACCATGCACTAATTATTTGAGTAACCTGTTCTTACGCGAAGTATCTAAAAGATTTGGGCATTAGCAGCACAAAATCATGACTTCATAACACACACACTATACATATATTTATGTAAGTATACATATACATAGATATATGTGCAAAATCTTATATTTTGATATCTCCTTTTTTACACCTTTTCCTTTCACGCTATCAGGTTTCTTTTGTGGATATCTCCACACACACGTGTACTGCAATCCCCTCAAATGCATGTATGTTACAGGCCTGCATTATGTTGCATTATCCTACACTGAACCTTTGCATCAAGAGTATAAAACTTTGCTCATGACCAGCTTTTGTAAAGTTAGTATGCATTTAATTTAAAGTTTTGGTTCCTGGAGGTGCAAGACACAAGTTCCTGTTCATGCAAGAATATTTTACAAACTTGTAGATCATGTAGCTTTAGAGAAATGCTTAGACAAAGTGACTATGCTTCAAGTGTTTTAATAACAACTGAATTATATACAAGTGTCGTTCCAGCATTAAGTCAGTCATGATATTTTGGGAATGGAATCATGTATTTTAAAATCTTGAGGAGACACCACTGACATTTCTGACTGTGGTGTTTCCAGCCACATAAGCCTTTATTCTCCTGCTAATGACCAGATTAGTAATCCAACAGTGATGGTGCACAGCATTTTATGATACTATTGCAGAATGCATGAGGTTGGAAGGGACCTTTGGAGATCACCCATGACAGCCTCCCTGCTCAAAGGAGGATCAGGTAGAGCAGGCTGTCTTTCTTCCTCTATTTATGACAAGATCAAAGTCTGCCATTCTTACATTGTAGGTTCTGCATGAGCATCCTAATGACTGAAGTATAACTTCATTCTTGCTCAGGAACCAGTGGAAACCATTCTTCTGAATGTCACTTTTACCACAAGTAAATTCTGGCTTCAGAGATGTAGTCTATTAATCCTCATATTTAAAAACAAAGACCTAGAGGTCTGTTACAGGAGGAGATATGGTTTAGCGTCTCCTAAGGACACAGCTGCATTGGCAACGGCCATCAACCTGGATGAAACTGACTAAAGAATATCTGTTGCTTCAGCAATGAAACAGCTGCAGCAGATGAAAGGTACGTTTCAGCTAGCCAGTGCCCACCATGTCATGCAGCTCCAGATGGCTCAGTATGAAATGTTTGCTAAGCTGCCTTTCTGGTACAACCAGTAAGTCCCCTTCATGTGCTTTACCAGCAATGCTAACCTGAGAAGCTGACTTCCTTCCCCTTTCCCCAACCATTTGCTAGGATGATGAAGTAGGACCATGAAGGGTCATTTGATCTACCAAGGGCTACGATGAATGGTATCTGTACTGTGTAAGCTTCTGACAGTTGAGTTGTGAAGACATACAGTATCTGTCCTCTGAGGTTTTCAAATAGGTTTGACAACATGGCATTGCTTTGTTGGTCTGACTGTTAGAAAGTATTTCCTAGTGTCTAACCTTCTCTTTCTGCAATGATTTTAGTAGACAAAACAGTTCCTAGCTTTGCAAATTCTTGTGACATACCTGACATAACTGCCAGTCAGTCTTCTCTTGACTAAGTAACCACTTTTCACCTCATTTTGCATCCTAGGTTTTGGGCTTCCAGACTTCTGTGTTTCTTTGCCATAACTTTCCCAGTTATCTGCCCCAATAGACCTTTCTTCCTCTTCAAAAGACCAGCCATTTCTTTCCAAGACAGACAGACATCTTGCCTTCCTTCAGGAAAGCACCTTTAAGATGATCTGCTTTCACCACCTAGATGCTTTGCTTTAATATGTACAAACCCAGACATACAGTTTGTTGACACAAATCTGACTTGGGACCCACAGTCTCCCAGAAACACTATGGTAAACAAGGGAGTATAGTCTCATACAAATCTTATGCTAGGGAGCTGTAAATCAGAGGCAACTTGGAAGTTCACTGCCCCACAAATTCAGAAACATTCTGAAGTATTAATCAATGTTTTGTTATAGATTTACTTTAGTTTAAGCATAATCTATAACAATTTTTAACTCCATGACTGTTGTGCAACCTCCTTCATTTGTAAAGCAGTCTATTTATCTCAATGATCTTTAATCTTTGGATTTTGGGGAGTTAATGTCTTTCTTTCTGTTGTCCCTGCTATAGAATTGACAAGGCATGCTGCCTCAGCCTCTAGCTGAACAGTTTTATCTGTGTTCTGAGCTGCAGCATTTTTTTATGATTGAAGGGTACCATAAAACCCAGAGAGATTTAAACCCAAGAGACAGGTATTTAACTATACCCTCCGTCATTCCAACCCATCTGAGCTCTTCAATCCTCACTATTAGTTGGCTTTCTAATTCCTCCATTTCCCATGGCAAAAAAATCCCTGATTTTCTCTCTAGTGTCAAACTTAAATAAATCAGGTTCACTAAGCCCTCTAGCCAATCCACTCAGCTGTACAAGACAAACTGATTCAGCAATCATTTGTAAAAGATGAAACGTACTACTTTAGCGAATACTAGCCACTTAATATAAGTGTAGGCTTACAAATATTCCCACTGGTAAGTGAGAGATTAAGGCTGTTGGTAAAGCATGCCAGCAACTGTTAAATAGCAATTAGAAATTTCTGGTTATGTATTCTTCCTCACCAGAAGACCTCTTAGCGCTTCAAAGATGAGCATTAGATAGATAGAAAAGTGGAAATAGAGAGGGATTTAGTGACTCGGGAAATAAATATCTGGTTGTTACCACTAACTACTTACATAAACACAGCTTAGATTTCTTCAAGAGTTCTTATATTTCTTCAAAAAGCCTCAGCCGGATCCTTATTGTTAAATGATGAGATTTACACTGGGGGCAGGGGATGACAGGGAGAAGCAAAACAAACAAACATGCTTAGTTCCCAGGAGTTCTGCATCTGTGATGTTCCATTCTCAGAACTTGGAGCTTGATCCAGTAAGAGGAAAGCTGTCAGCAACCTACTGCATTCTGCAAGTCAATGTGTTGTCCCTTTCACTATCAGCTGTAGTTACTGCATGAAAGCCGAGGAGGAAATCACCTTCCTAACTGATGCATTTCTTTATGACCATCAGTTACCATTTGGCTGCTAACATACCAGACTACATATATACAGAACACTGGTGAGATTTTTGGTTGCCTACACATGTAGAAACCACTAACATCACCACTTAAATTCCAGCAATTCAGTTTCAGATACACTCACAGACCACCTGTACAAAATCAAAAAGCAGCAATGGAAGATCAGAACTAAATACTGGGAAGAGGAGCAAACTACAGGAGGAAGTGACGGACATTTGGGAAAAAGGCTCAAAAAAATTGTTCTTGAATTACCAGCATGTGCCACTACTAAATTGCAATGGCAAAGGTTTTTTAAGCAGACAGGCTCCAGGCTATTAGAATGCAGTATATGGTGTCCTTTCCCTTGGGGATTTTTTTCTTTGTAGCTGAGTTGCATCTTTGGTGTGAAACTGAGGTGCAAGATGCAATGATACCACAATGAAACTTGGCAGAATGCTACCTATTCATTGTGATGGGCCAAGGCACACTTTGCACAAGGTGTGCTTGGCTCACATCTCTTCAGGTTCCTGACTTCTTTTACCAACAGGTTGCTGCGAGACAGTGCATAAACACGACAGGCTTAGAAACCATGTTAACCAAGTGGTTGCAGCTGTATGCATCCACCCTGCTCACGTCTGTCTGCTGGTGTGTTGTCCCATGCATACCTTCAACCCTCACATGTTTTGCAAGTCACAATACCGGTTATAGGACAGTCTGTAATTCATGGTCCACCTGCTACCCCAGGTGGTTTTCTGTATATGATCAGTACTGGCTCTGGATCCTCCAAACAGGGAGAAGCAGACGTTGTAAGTTGGATATTGGCCATCCACTGCTGACCAAAACCAACCTATGGTAGAGCTTTACTAATTTTTTGCAATTTTTTTTCTGGGGTAAAGTCAGACAGGTTTTTTTTCAGCAGACAGATTTTATTTGTTAAGATTATTCAAGAAAAGAAGGAGGTTCATTTGTCTTCCAACTCAAGCATATCACCTTATATTTAAGATTTGGCTTTTTACCCATCCTATACATATTGAGATAGACAAATATTCCTCTACACAAATTGTGCCACGTACACTATATATTTATACAGTGAGGTACAGTTACCAGTCACTTCTTGTTCACTGATCACTAACATTTCTATGGATCCTGACAGATTTCACGTGTTGGTTCTTAAAAGAGTTGCATTGTGTAAGAAGGATATGAGATTAGAGGCATATTGAGGTATCTAGTTCTCCCCTTTAAAACACTTCCTTCACAGAACAGAATACCACGAATCCTGATCAGTCTCCATTGAGAGAGGAGGTGGAGTGCAAACAGTCGTGATCGGTATCATCTGTTTCACCAGGGTCG
Organism: Stercorarius parasiticus; assembly: GCA_013396915.1. Classification (NCBI taxonomy): domain Eukaryota; kingdom Metazoa; phylum Chordata; class Aves; order Charadriiformes; family Stercorariidae; genus Stercorarius; species Stercorarius parasiticus. Next base: position 620,498 of record VWZL01001922.1, on the reverse strand, counting down.
TGTAGACAAGAGGACACCTCAGCCCAGTGCTCTTGAGCTGGGATGAATAGTTACAAATGAAGGAGCAGGCAGAACATCAGCAGTAATGTCATCTGAGAGTTTCCTGAGTGATTGAATATGTATCCTTTTTTGGTCAACAAAGTTCCTGCGATTACGTCAGACAACAAGAAAGGGAGGGAGGGAGGGAGGAAGAACAGGTCCATACGGGTGACTAATATGGGAGTGTTGATCCTACCTGTTTGCATTTTGGGCAGGGCCTCCCCTCAGGACCCCTGATGAGTCTCTGGAACTGTCTGTAAAGCAAACGAGTGTCTTGGCTGCATGCAGTGAAGGAAGTGAGTACCAGTCAAGTACCTCACTCAGTGAGAAGAGCCCATTGTCCTGAAAGTGGAACTGATGCAGTGGATTCAATGGTAGGGTCTTGTGGGGCCCAGGAAAGGAACACTCAAAGGACTACAGCAACAGATAAGCATTTTATCTTGGGGGTGGAGATACCATGTTATGCTGATGAAAAATAAAAGTAAACCTAACTTCACAGTGTGTAAAAAGGGTATGACCTGTAAGTCAGTGATACAGTTTTTCCATATTGTTGGTACTACTGGTCAAGTATCATACTCGAAGAAAGAAATGAGAGAAAGTGCATGAGGATAAACAGGCGTAGAAAATATGAGCTAAGAGGAAAGACTGGTGTAGCATGTGTTTAGTCTAAATTCATTTGTGGGAGACACATCAAAGATAGCTGAAAGTTTTGAGGCATTTGGGGTTATATTTTTCCAGCATCCAATTGTGCAGATGCAGGGAAGGTGTGTAGTCTCTACCCTAGGAGGCTAAAGAAACATCTGCCAGGCTGAAAACAACAGTGTCTGTTATTCCAGTTGATCTTACCTTGGGGTGGGGGTTATTTTTTTACTTCTGGTAATCTAGCTTCCAGCACAGCCTCCAAGGAAACTGTCCTCTTTCAAAAGGGCTTTCATCAGGACTTCACCTTAAGTGAACTTAGTATAATCACCAGTTGTTTCTATGTAGATTTCCAAGACAGGAGTGGTTTAGCAATCATATGGAACTATATTTCGTAGGGTGACAGTAGCCCTCACTTCTGAGATTAAAGTAATTTCAGTGATCAATTCAAACCTGTTAGCCTACAGAGAACATCTCTGACAGCTCCCAATCAAGTTTTCCGTCTTTTCCTGCATATACAGCAGCTATGTTTGATTCTTGCATCCTGATTTGCTTTTGCAAGCATCTAATTTTAGCTTCACATTTACTGTGATCAGGTCTCACTGAAATTTCCCTTACTCTAGAGTGAATCACTGCACTGTAGAGGGATTAATGTGTACAGTGCTCCTCTACTTCTACATTTTTTGTTTCTTTCTTTCTGAGTTCCCCTGATTATATAATTCCAGTTATATCTTCTCACTACATTCTTGATCTGCTAAGTGGTTCTCCATTTCTAAAGACCAACTTGTTTCAGGTTTCTTAGTAGTGTCTTTTAAAACACAACTTTAAAACCAAATCAGCCAATTTTCTTTTGTTAAATTGGCTCAATCAGCACAAACCATTTTTGCTGCTTACTATAATAGTCTCAGTAATACAGGAGTTTTATCCCCAAGTTTCAGTTAATATTCTCTACAATAACTAGAGATCTATATCACCTATTGTCTTGTCGGCTGAAGTGGCACATCCTTCCTTCCATGGGAAGACACATATAGCCCATGCTGTGATCTCCAGCATGGCTGGGGATTATTGTGGCCTTTGATAGATTCCTTTTCAGGCTTTTTCTGAGCTTCCTTGGACTTTCTTCTCTAAGCTTTCCATTTCTCTGCAAGGTTCCCCTATAGCAGTGTGCACAATGGTATTACATTGTCTTGGAAGTATCTGGATGATGTCCAGTATACTACTGTAAAGCATTCTCCCTGGTAAGTGTACTTGCCTGGTAATTTATCCACATGGAGCTGGACATGTAGTCAGGAAAGGCCACCATGAAATTTATAAATTTAGGATCACCTTTCTTGTGGCAGAAAAAATATGGGAACATCCTGGTGATATGCTAAAGCTTGCCAGATGATTGTTAATAGCAGAGAAGTTTCTGCTGAGGTACTGGAAGGCAAATGTTTCAAGATGCTACTGAAACCTCTGAGGTAAAGCATGCTGTTGATCGAGGAATCAGGAGGGAGACAGAGGGAGAAAAGAAAGCGCAGGAAAACTCATTTACTACCATCAAGACCTCAGCAATTCTTATGTTCAACTTGTAATCATACCTATTTGTGAGACTATCATACTCCTGCTGCACCAGGCACAAGACATCTCACACTGAAGAAATACTCATAGTCCATTATGAAAAGAGCTATGTTATGATAAGCTGCATTAGGTGGCTGGGCTTGAATGTGGTAAGAACAGGTTGCACCTGCAGGCATGGGGAACCGTGTCCTGAAATGGAAAAGCTCTAGATGGTGTGGACTGTGACTTCCCGTTGTGACTGTGTCCAAAAGTGTACAGGGATTCCACATGAGACCTTCCGTGCTTAGGGACACAGCGGATACAGTCTCAGCTATCCCATGTAGCAGCTGGGTCTGCATAACATAGGTGATTCTCACAGCCTTTCTCAAAGCAGGAACTACTTACACCACCACCTAGTTGTCATGAAGCTCCCCAGGAGCATGTGAGACACTCAACTTTAGGCAGAGGGTCTCAGAACTGGAAAGGATTCAGATGTTTATATATGAAGGGGAAACAGGATGACTTAAACCAGTTTCATAGTGACCTGGACTTACCCACAACTAGGAAGCACTTTTTATGATTTAACATCCAGTTAACTAATGTGGCCCAGTGAAAAATAACTCCACCTTCCTCCAGTGAAGACAAGGCACTTCATTCTTGGTCAATTTCTTTCTGGTTGGTCTTCATGATCCTGTCTCAGAAGGGAACTGGCGTGCCCTGCTTTTATGGCATTTGATTGGAGTAGTTCATACTTACTACTTTACCCAGGAAGGAGGAAGAGATGTAGCCTGGAGACAAAGAGAAATGTTTAATGGTGAGTATAAGTCCCCAGAGTAGCTATTTCTTTGGGGTGGTATATTGGTATCTTGGAGCAAATACTTCCGTGGGATAATTGTCCAAAGGCAGTCTTAGACATCTCAAGTCAAGGCAAATCTCTTGTAGATATTAACACTGTGAGCGTTCGGACTGTACTACTCTTTATTACCACAGAACCTAGTCATAAATTTCACCTGTTTCTTCCACCTCCCCATCATCTGCCACTGTGTAGTATTTCTCCTTTTTCATTAAGAAAAATATTGTCTGAATACACAGGGAAAAGTGAGAGGTAATTAGAGACAAGGTCCAGTTGTCCCATGAACATATTTGCAACATAAGGTCCTGCAGAGTTTGAGCCTTCCCTGAACCCTTGTGGCCTCCAGGGACTCGGCAGGGAAGGGAGGGAGCAATAGGAAATCTTTGCCCCCAGCACAAGCAGAGAGAAATCTGCACTTTCTTTTTTTTTTTTTTTTGCAGGGACAACACAGCTTGGAAGCTTGCATTTAAGGTTCTCTGGGTGCTGAGTCAAGTAGAGCCCTGCTGCCGTGCACCCCATAGGAAAAGGACAATGTCTCCCAAGGAAAGAAACAGTAGATGAGCAATTGAGACACACCCTATTCAAAAACTCAGTGTTTCCACACATTTCCTCTGTCGTTCTGGCTCCATTACTTCTGCCCACATGGATGGTGGGATTGAGTGCACCCTCAGCGAGGTTGCCAGTGACACCAAGCTGCGTGGACTGCATCAAAAGAAGCATGCCCAGAAGGCCAAGGGAGGTGATTCTGCCCCTCTACTCTGCTCTGGTGAGACCCCACCTGAAGTACTGCATACAGCTCTGGGGCCCCAACATAAGAAGGACGTGGAACTGTTGGAGCAAATCCAGAGGAGGGCCACAAAGATGATCAGAGAGCTGGAGCACCTCTCCTATGAAGACAGACTGAGAGAGCTGGGATTTTTCAGCTTGCATAAGAGAAGGCTCCAGGGAGACCTTATAGCAGCCTTCCAGTACTTAAAGGGAGCTGACAGAAAAGGTGGAGAGGGACTCTGTCAGGAAGTGTACCAATAGGACAAGGGGTAATGGTTTTAAACTGAGAGAGGGTAGATTTAGATCAGTTATTAGGAAGAAGTTCTTTACTGTGGGAGTGGTGAGACACTGGAAGAGGTTGCCCAGGAAAGTTGTGGATGCCCCATCCCTGGAAGTGTTCAAGGCCAGGTTCAATGGGGCTTTGAGGAACCTGGCCTAGTGGGAGGTGTCCTAGATGATCTTTAAGGTTCTTTCCAACTCTAACCATTCTATGATTCTTGATTCTGTGCCTCCACCTCTCAACTAGATGAGCAGGAGGAAGAGTGATCAATCTTTCATTCAGCCTGTCTGAAGAGACCACATTGGTCTGATCAAAGGTTTCCAAACATTTCTGACGTACTACTAAGCCAGCATGAGGGAGAAGGCTGCAGTCTATTGGGGCAGAATACTAATCTGAAGTGGCTTGCATACCACTACTAGGACATATAACATAAGTTGGGAACCCGTGAACTACAGAAAGAGGGAGAAAGAGGGATTCTGGATTCTTACATCTAGCGATGATATGGACAAATAGTTGCCACCACCTTGAACTCTTACCAGTCGAATCAAGCATCACTCTCTAGCATGCCATTTTTGTCGTAGGCAACATTTTGAAAGTACTTAAATTTTTAGGACTCAGCGTGATTAAAAAAATATGGGCCACAGAGTCAGACCATCCTTGGAATTTTGCAGGGTTGATGGGCAGGTAAGCAGGAGTTAGGATTCCAGCCATGCCTTCAAAACATTGCAATGAATAGTCGCCCCTTCTAAGAGGAAGAATGGTTGGCCAGAGCATCAGAAATTAATTTTTTTTCTGAGCTCAGGCAAGAGGTAAAAATCACACCAGCTTAACAATTCACAAAGAAGAAAGTGGCTCCCGTTTTTTTTTTTAAGTCGGAAAATGCTTCACTCAATGAAGAATGAGAGGGAAAGAGAAAACAGCTGACTACCACAAGGGAATACTATATATTGACCGTCCCATGTACCACCTAATCCACCAAGAAAACTAAACAAAAGTGAAGGACAAAAAGAGAGTAAAAGTTGCTTTGAAAGTATTAAATACAGTTTAGTTACAGTAGTCTGATTTTCAAGCTGTTACCATTTTACCTCCTTTGTATATCTGCCCAACTCTTTATTTAACAGTATTACTTCAGACATTAAAATACATAACAAAAAAAACCCAGTTCTGTCTGTGTCTAGGAGTCAAGGCTGGTTCAATATTATGCATAACCATACAAAATTTAAAAAAAAATTGTTGTTCTCCTAACAAAGGGCTTTAATTGTACTAAACCTTGGTACCTATTCACAACCTATGACAACAGTACACATTGCCCACTTTCTGAACAGCTTCTTAGTTTAGGTCAGTACAATTAGTACGTGGAGACCAGAAGTGAAAGGGGCATGTCAATCGGCTATCCTTGGTAAGGGGGAAATCACCTCTCGTGCAGAAGCAGCATCGACAGCTGGAAGGCAGGGTTGGCCACTGTTTCATCTGCATATACCCAGACATCTCCGTATTTGCCACCCATTGCAGAATCTTGTCCTAGGCAGAACCATCTATGCTGTCTGCTTACTCATGTGAGCCCTGCAGAGAGATACATTACTCAAGGCAACAAGAATCATTGTGGGTTTTATATTTAAATTATTAAGCAGTTGTACATTTTCTGTCTGAACCACTGGGAAAATAAGGTCCCACAACCAAGTCATGGACAAGTCTTCTACAGTCCACTCCCTGAACTCAAATAGAAAATGTTGTAAATCAGGCAAAGCCCCTTGTTAACTAATGCACACATTAACACCAATCCCACACTTACTGTTCCTCAAGAAGCTTATTTCAAACATTTCTCCTTTCTTCCTAGCTCTTCCCTATTTTGCTTATGCTTAAAATCTCCTTTGAAGGAGGTTTGCAGACCACTCTGTTTTCATCAGGGCATGTACAATGACTGGAAACCAAGGGAAATTTAGGTTTATTTAAGACTTTGGTTGCAGCCAGAGCTTTGGTAGGTCCTGCTTGCCGCTGCAGCAACACACAGTATATCCAACGGTTCCTCAAGGATGGTTCAGCTTCAGCCTCTAAAGCAGTTGAGCAGAGTTGGCACTTGCTGGTCTTTTTGAATGGGAGCACAATTGTCAGTGGACATGTTAGGTCACAGGTCTGATGCTAGATAAGTTATCTGCTTCAACATAAAATGCTTTTGAAATATTCTTGGACAGAATACAAGCTGAAGCTTTTCAGCCTTCTTGTCTTAAGGACAGCTCTGTTTCAATGAATACACTTCAGGTTGAAAGAACAGGTCTGCTTTTGTAAGTTTATGTGCCCCAAGAGCCCAGATCAGGCTTCATAGTTCTGCAAATAGAAGAGGGTTTGAGGAGAAAAGCATTATCTTTGGAGGCTGTAGAAGGGCTTCCCTCAGTTTCGTAAGGTTTATTACCCTTAGGACAAGGAGACAAATCAGAATTATTTGTAAGGCCTCAACTCTGAGTGAGATTTTAGATAAAGTAGGAGAGAAAAAAATGCTTCCCCAAATGGTAGAGAGACCTACAGCTGATCAGCAAGAGGTGTACCTGCTAATGCTTCAAGTTACTGAAGAAATTTAGCCAGAACCATTCACTGCACACCATAAGCAACCTGGACAAAGTGCCACAACCATTCCTGACAATTTATTACTAGCTATGGAGACAAGCACTGGTCTTTCCATTAACAGCTTTGAAGAATTCTCTGGGAAAATAACGAATCAGTAAGAACACAGAGGGGCAGACCTAACTAGAAGACATGGGGGAAGGTTGAAGTCCAACAGAACCAAGCAGAAGGTTGGGAGGGAATAGAAACCATGTCCTAAAATTAATTCTCAGCCACCAGCAAGCTCTGCTGACAAGCCCATCTCTCCAATGACAGAACTGGAAACTGGAGTTCTGGAATCTTACATGGAAACTGCAGCCTAAGAACAGCCATTCAGTCTGCTTAATAAGGTGAAACATAGTCATGTGGCCAGGAGATATGGAAAAGGCTCACAGGTTGTTACATGTCAAGGGGTAGGCAATGGCCAAATAAAATACAGACGATTGTAGCACAAACCTTTCACTGCCTATGGGCTTGGAGAGATCTCAAGTGATGTCTTTTCCAAACAAGACACGATTTCCCAATTCTCCTCCATTGCATCAGCCTTCCCTCCTTCCTCCAAGAGTCTCAGTTGCCACTTTTTCTGGTGTCAACATCATTGTGCCTGGAAAGATGCTATGAGGAATTCTCCCTCCTCCCAGCAGGGAAAGTTAGTTTATGCACTATTTCACTTCAGCAAAGATCAGTCTTGATGTTTTGTCATACTTATATCCTGCATTGGCTTGAAAGGACTAGCCAAGCTAACATATTTGTAGTACTTGATAGACAGGAGTTCAAAGCAGCAAGCTCATTTTCAGGGATGAGCAAACCAAGTTTCTCTTTGCCTAGGAGAATTACTGCCCTTATTTCTAATGTGGATGCGCTAATTCTAATTTCTAATGTGGATGTACTCTTTGCCCAGGAGGCTGAGGTAAAGCTGGGTCTTTTGCCTCACTGATGCTATAGAATTCCTGAATGTATATGTGGTATTGGAAAGGCAGAAGGTGGTTAACACTTTCATCCATTTCCCTAAGGTAATCCAGCCCAGTCAAGATGAGAATGAGACGGTCTTCACAGAGTGGTGTCACCTTGCTACCGAGTAGTCAGCATCAAGCAGGATTGCCCATAGACACCACCTTCTGTAGTGTCTAGGAGAAGCTGCTATGATGCCTTTTCCTCTGTGCTTGGCTGTTAGTGCCTAAGGGCACAATAAGGCAGCCACTACCTGGGGGAGCAGGAAGAACCTAAGCAATAGGTGTGAACATGGAATTATAGTGAATGGGGGTAGTGTAGGGGAAGTTTGTTACACCAAAGAAGGGAGAGCGGACGCCAAGGTGAAGTTTGAACCAGATTTTAGAAGGCAGCTGGTTCCTGGGTGTGCTAGGCCAAGAATTAACAGTGAGAGTGAGGCTCAGTGTGGACATACCCATGTGGTTAGAGTTGCAGTGCCATGTCAGAATGGGACAGTGATGGGGTCCCACAGCTAACAGGCAAATCAGCAGTCAAGCAGTGAAGTACCAGAAAATGCTGGGGACAAAGGAGAGAACAGTGCTGAGGAAAGTGTGGAGGACAGCTGTGGTGAAGAAAAAAACAGGAGTACACAGGGCTGACAGTCTAGTTAAAGGAACTGGGGAAAGGAAGGTACCCAATGTTTCGGTTTGAATCTTAGCTGTCTGCCAGGCTCCCATCCAGCCGCTCTTTTACTCCCCCACAACAACAGGACACAGTGAGAAAATAAATGGAAAATCTCATGGGTCAAGATAAGGGCAGGGAATTTGCTTGCCAGTTACTGTCACAAGGAAAACAGACTCAACTTGGTGAAAACTATATTTTATTGCCAATTAGAAATAGAGTAGGATGGTGAGAAACAAAGACAAGACTAAAACATTTTCCCCTCACCCTACCCCTTCTACTCAGGCTCAACTTCACTCCTTCACTCCCAACTCCTCTACCTCTTCTTACCCCAGATATGCAGGGGAATGGAGGTTGTGGTTGGTCCATGATGGTTCCTCTCTGCCGCTTCTTCCTCTGCACACTGTTTCCCTGCTCCAGCATGCGGTTACTCCCATGGGATAAAGTCTTTCACAAACTGCTCCAACGTGGGTCCTCTCCACAGGGTACAGACCTTCAGGAACAGACTGCTCCAGTGTGGGTCTCCTGTGGGGTGCAGCTTCTGCCAGAAAACCTGCTCCTGCATGGGGTCCTCTCCACAAGCCACAGCTCCTTCCAGGAGCCTGCTCTGGCAAGAACTTTCCACAGGCTGTAGCAGCTTCCTTCAGGCATCTCCACCTGCTGCAATGTGGGGTCCTCCATGGGCTGCAGGGTGGATATCTGCTCCACCGTAGTCCTCCCTGGGCTGCCAGGAGATAAACTGCTCCACTATGGTCTTCTCCATGGGCTCCAGTTTCTGGAGCACCTCCTCCACCTCCTTCACTGACATTGGTGTCTACAGGGCTGCTTCTCACTTTTTTTTTCCTTTCATTCTTTGCCTCTGTGGCACTTTTGCTCTTTCTTAAGTTCTTCTGCCCCGACATGCCACCATCTTGGCTGAGGGGCTCAGCTGTGCCCTTTGGTGGGTCTGGCACAGAGCAGCCGTGGCCTCTCCTCACAAAAGCCCACACCTACAGCCCTTCTGCTACTGAAGTCTTGTCACATAAACCCAATACAAGTGGAAAACTCTACAGGTTGGTTCTGGGTTTCTCTGTGGGGAGATAAGGAGCACTTGCTAACTAGAAAGAAGGGAGGAAAGCTGGAGAGAGGTCAGGAGTGCATGGGAGCCTCAGCCAGTGATGGGGAACAAGACAGAAGGAAAGAAGTGGGCAAAACCACAGAAGACTAAGGAGGAAGGAGGGAAGGAGCAAACAATAAGGACCTCAAGAAGGCAGAGAGGCAGAAACGTGGAAAAGTGGCAGATTAATGGGTCCATGGCTGCAGGAAGTGAGGAGCAATGGCCATGAGCAGAGCAATGGGCTGTGCAAGACGAGCAAAGGGAGGCTGAGAGATGTGCACCCTGAGATCTACTAGGCAAGCTAAGCAGGTAAAATTAAGCACAAATTAATACTAAGGGAGAGAAAAATATTGCAGAGAAGAGGGGAAAGAGTTAATGCAAACTGTTGTTAAAGTCTGTAGGACGGGAGGAAAGGGAGGAAGAGAGAAAGTGGAGGAGACAGCATATGAGGTTTGAGTTTGTTTTTTAATTAAGTTTTACAGAAAAGGTAGTACCTGTACATAAAAGACAATTCCCCATGTATCACTTTCGGGTATCCATACCACAAACACACTCCTTTCTTGCATGCAGCTTGGAAGTATTGGTAGGCAAAATGAAATTGGTAGTCGTCCTTCTGTTTGGCATGTGACCTGTGACTGAGACCAGGAGGTTATACGGCACTGGCACAACGTTATGTGCCGTAGCCTAAAGCCACCTGTCTTGTTGGATTTGAGTTGTATTTCCAAATTGATGCTAGTGTATTGCTTTCTCTTTCACTTTCCAAGCAAGGTGCACTGCACTAAGGTACAGTTAAAGCTGTGAATTTACATCCAATTTTGAAAGGACATTTCAGCGTGTGGGCCACCTTCTAAGAGCCACCACTGTAAAGCCCAGGGATTTCTAGGTTGAGCTTTTCCAGATTTCTTTTAAACAGGTTTAGTTAAGGAATTGCCAAGTTGGGGCGCTCAGGTAGCCTTTGTCCAGCTCTCTGTACAAAGCCCTGCAATACTTTCAGGCTTATGACTAAGATAACCTTTTAACAGTAGTTTACACTGGAGAATCCTAGGACTTGGATAAAGTCTACTAACCATATCCTCTTAGTCCCTTTCATGTCTGCAGTATCTGTCCTGTTCTGTAACTGCACACTGGGACGTAGAAGAACTATTTACATCAAAACCAAAAAGAGAAAAAAATCAACAGTCTGAGTGGAAAAAAGTAATTCCTCTGGACATCTGTAATTCCATATCTAAAAATTCTGTAGTGGTCATGAAGACATGCAGGAGGAGAATCTGCCTCCCGCTGGCATGTATACTCACTTGGTGTAACAGAGAAAGTGAAGCCCTGGCTCCCGTACCCCTTCTTCCACCCAGTGTTAGTAAGGACTGCAACTCTTTGTCTCGAGGGGGCTACAGTAATGTGGTGTCTCTTGACCTGCTATCACAAACCTTCTGAGAAACAGAGACTGAGGTCACTACTTTATTGATGAATTTTTGGAGACTGGCAAAGGAAAGCAACAATTTTGGGAAGGCAGAGAAAAGAGAGGGACTGTTTACATAAGCCATGTTTCTTAGGCAAACAAGGATCAAAATGGGAAGACTAAAGCTTAATGTAAGACATGCAATTTATTTCAATCAAGCATTGCCATAAAGGAGCAAATCTGAATCATGGCTTTGTGGCATACATAGCAGTCATCCACTGATTAACAATGAGTCAGCCAAATCACCCACACATTATGAAAACTACAGATTAAATTTAGAAGTGCTGTATTGTCCTTGAGCAAAAGGCAGTGCTGATTAATGAATCTTAGTCTGCTGACATCTCCAGTCATGGACAGGAACATACTTATCCCTTCCGTGAAACCTGAAGATAATGATATTCACCAGTCACTAATGATTTGGGGTGTTTTAAAGAGGTGCAGTACAGGAAGTATTGCATACTCCCTCTGAAAGTCACGCATCCAGTTTTGGTTTCTTAAATAGATACCTTTAGTCCCTTTTGAAATATTTTGGTCTTTAATTTTTTTTTTTTTTTTTAATGAGAAGCAAAATTAAGTTAGCAGCCTGCTTCCATTCTTGAAACCCATTTTTGGATCCTAAAGTGTTTGGCTTGAATGAAAGAGTGCCATGTCTCTCAGAGAACAAAGATTGCTGAGGCCACTTGAATAAAACTGCAAGCAGTTCTGAAGTACCAACTGTTGTACTAGCTTGCTTTGAAACCCTGGATTTTCCCCTAACATTTTTCTGCCTTCTTTGTTCGTAAAATGCTAGCATATTAGCACTATTTAAATCTTTTTGGAGAGTTAGTCCTCTCTCTCAACCTGGGGGAAAAATAGGCTGACAGTAAAGGGCTTTGGGAAAGGTGAGCAGTTGACAAGGCTAACACCAATTATATGGCTCCTTTAGCCAGCACTCAGTGAAATCAGGTTCAGCCAGCAATGTCAACCTAAACAGGTTTGTGAATATGAAGTTTTGTACTTAAATCTATGCTTAAGACATTTAAATGAAATTTCCATTATATGTAAAGAGTCAAACCTTCACATTTACCTCCAGTCTACTGAAGTGCACAGTCTGCTCAATGGGCTGTTGCATGGAATATGACATTATTGGGACCCTCGAAGCACAGGACTACAGCTGTTCTGGCCTCTTCATTTAGAGATCGTGCCCCCCAGCAGATCCCTACAGCAGGACATTCCACTTTGGTGGGGTGCAGGCAAGGGTGGGAACAGGTCCCACTGTGGAGCCCAAATCTCTGGCAAAGAGAATTCTGTTGAGTGCTGCAGGTTAGAATTTAATCCATTACTGAAGATAAATCTCTAATGGTTAATCTATACGCATTTATTTAAAGATTCAACTTGGCTCATATAACACTGAGTAATGCAAAGATTTGTTGCAAGCTACAATATCCAGTTCCCGTATGGGTGCTTTTCTCTTTCCAAGGTTCAGTGTCATTATAGCATTTGCATACTAAGCAGCCATCCAGCACTTTGTTAAAATAGCCTTTTTGGCCAATAATACCTGCTCAGTTACCATATTATCTGAAATACATGTAATGCTCAACTATAGTTAAAAAAGCTTAGCAATAAAAAAATTCTGCAAGAGCTAAGAGACCTACATTTGAGTAAGTGGTCTTAAAAGTAATTCTTCCTCATTAGTCCCATATCTAACACCAGACAGATGCTGAAAACCCTGAAACTCTCTGGAATGCAAAACAGTGCGTGATTCTCCTTTGAGGAGGACACATTCTCTCACAAAGATTTGTGGCACATCCTGATTTGGTAGCATGCGTAGCCTTTGAGTGGTGCAGCATGCAGGAGTTACCATGCCCTGAAAATAGGAGCTATGAAGAAACAGCTCTGCAGGAAACAGCAGGGAAAGACAGAAGTTACTTCCTTTTGACCTGATCTGATCCTTTTGTGTCCCTGAGTTCTAACTCGCAGTCTGTGCCAGCAGAAAACACACATGGTTTGACTTCTTTTCCTGACTGTCTATCCCTCATTAAAAATATTATCTTCAGCCCTACTCATTGCTTCCTAGAGGTGCGAAAAGTCCATTTTGCACTGTGGGTTTCCAGAGGTACTCTGCCTGTGGCCAGAAGACAACCTCTGAAGCTGTGCTTCCCTGTCTGGGACAGGACCCAGCCCAGAGCTGGGATGTCACAGCTCTTCCCCATGTTCTCTTCCTCCCATTCACACCATGAGCCTCCAATGAGTGGGTGTAAACACTGACAGGGTTCTTGTTCGTTGCCACTCTCCCCCAGTATGTAATCCCCACTGACAGCACAGCTCCATCTGTGCAGCATTTGCAAGCACATGGGGGAGGATCTGCAGGCTGTAAAATCATTGCAGTGGCATAAGACTTCCACAAGCTTTTGCAGCCCTGAGTGGGCAAGAGTTTGAGGGCAGGGAAGGTGCTGTCCCATCCTTCTCTCTTCTGTCCTCCCAAGTTAGCTTCAGTATCAAGGATCAAACTGCAAACATGGGTTAAATCAAGAAGCCGGGCTCCTACAAAGCAATAACAGTGATTAATAGTGCGATCATGCCAAGACATTTGTGGGTTAGCTTACTGCAGTTCAGATTTAAAAAGGAAAATTGAGAAATGTTTGTGCACGATGAGAAATGCATGAAAAACTCACAGTGACAGGGTATTTCTATGGTGACCAGTACAGCATCATATTTAGACTATAGTGATAAGAGATGTTAATGGTACAGTCGTGGCTCCTGAAGCAGCCAGATCTTTAAGGAAGTTAAGTAAGCTCCATATGGAGGAAGAAGATGTTTCAAACGGTTAACAAAACAAAAATACAGATAGAAAGACTGTCCCAGCCATGTAGAAATTTGGAGCTGAGGTATGAGGACTCTTGGATTCCTAAGTACAGCTCTGCGACTACAACACTGGTTTTTTTTCAGTATTTCTAGTGCAACAGGCAGAAAACAAACAGAAACAATGGGCATATTTGTGAAGCTGGATACTAGAGGAATACAAAGGCTGTATTTTCAGCTTCTCATTAGAAAAACATCACAGCTCATTTTTTTCAGCATGCACATTGAGGTTTTGTTACTAAGGAAGCCGAGGCAAATCATGGGACACAAGGCTCAGACACAGGAAATAGAAAAGAATTCTGAAGTCTATATCTAGATATAAACCACGCAGTATTTCTTAGAAGAGCTATCTGTAAATGGAAACACACTATCCCTTAGCTCTGTGCTGATTTGCTCTGAAGGACCTTCATGTTCTGAGCAAGCCAAACTGATAGTATTCCCCTTTTTTGACAAACTGAAACATATACCCATGTTAGATTTCAGCTCTGTCCCTCTCCTTGCTAAGCTGTTTTTTCTCAAGTAACACCTTCAGAAACATCTTCTTGATCTACTTTTCTCCCTTGAGTAGACCATTAGCCCTGTCTACGTGCTTGTACCTGGTGCTGCTACTACAGTTTTTACCATCAACTTTTCTTACTCCTTTCCAGTAGCCAAGGCATCATCTAGGTTTACTTACAGAGGCCCCAGGCTCCCTTTCCTCCTATAGGGCTTTCTTAAAGCTTTATACCTGGATGAATCCCACCTTGTTTGCCTGGCTGTAACATGACAAATTAGAAGTCTCTTTTTTAAACCACCATTACCTTCTGAAATCAGGATAAATTTGGGCATCATAGTTTGATGAAGGGCAGGCAGTAGATATACATTTAGTGACCTGAGGCCACATCAGCTGTCACCAATACTACAGCTTCAGGGTGAAGAAGCCTCACAACAAATTATCTCCTCTTGCTTATATATGTCCTTCAAGGTGAGGATTCAGTTAGCACACCAAGTACTACTCCTGTTAGCTCTGGAATGCTAACATGTTGCAGAGGATATTTCAGCAAAATGAGAAGATCTGAAACAATGTTCAGGAAGCTGTAAGATAGTATTGTAGAATAATTTCATTCACCAGGGACCTCTGGAGGTCTGTGGTCCACCACTTGCCCCATCACCACCCATGGATTTTAAAGGAATGCCAGCTGAATCAGGCTGCTGCAGGCCTTGTCCAGCAGAGCTGGGAAGATCCACGGAAGTGGAGATCCCATGGCTTCTCTGGATCTCTCTTCCTGGGTCAAGCATTCTTCTGGGTAAGCAAGGGCTCCTTTGGTCTCTGGCAAGTGTTTTTGGTGCCGTCCCTCTGCACCTCTGGGAAGAGTATGGCTTGCTTCTTTCTGCTTCTCCACCCCAAGGAAGTTGAAGATATCCAAAAGATTCCTCCTTTCCCTTCTTGTCTCCAGATTGAACAACGGACTTTGTCTCCACCTCTTTACAGCTGTGCTGTGCTCCAGCACCCTCCTCATCTCTGTGGCATCTGCTGAATTTTTTCCATGGAATCAATGGCTGCCCTGCTCTGAGGAACACAAACTGGAGACAGGTCCCCAGCTGCAGGCAAGCTCAATGGTGCTGATGCAAGGGTAAACGTCCCTAGGATCAGGATGAGGTGGCACAGAAGCAAGTTTGGGTAGCTGAGTCTATTGGGGCTATCCAAAGCAGTGGCCTTGGTTCTCCCTCAGGTTTGAAAAGGGAATTCTTGAGTCAGAAGCTGGTGCGCACAAGATGCTTATTTTTCCAGGACAGGACAGCAGAGTGTGAATGACAGAGAATAAGGTATATAGAATAGTTCCTTAACACCGCGTCAGCCCTGCAGGGGAACACCATTTAGCTGTCCTCAAGGGATGCTGGAGTAGATGTGTTCCCTTCTACTGTCTTGCACCAGAAATTCAGCCTGATTTTCTTTGGCCTCGTAAGAGGAAAAGAAGTTATGTGTTTAATCTTGTCATCTGTTTTGTGCCACGAGACCCACTAAATAATTGCACTTACTCATTTTGTTTTTCATTACTGGCAAATATTCATGTGTGAAATAGTGATCCAGAGTCTTGCATAGTAAAATGAGTGATGTTCCACTGCCTGTCTGCCCAGGCCAGAGGGTTTTCTTGTCCAACAGAAAAAAACTGAAAGGCTGCCCAACACTGCCACCTTGGGACATCTGCATACACCATACTAATTCTTAAAAGTCACTAAAAGTCTTTTCATTCAATTTTTTTAAGTACCTTTCAGAAAATACACAGAGACTTGTCTCTATACAGTGATGTAAAAGCTATCAATTTCCATTCAAAAAAGTTATTTTCAGGACTAAAGAATATATCTAAAACTGTCTTTAAAGCTTTTCTCTCCAAAACACAGATTAAATTTTAGACATAAAAATGTCTGGAAATTATTTTAGATTCTTTAAATAAGATATTAGATTTGGAGCTTGACTTCAAAAATGATCACTTACAGTTGCATTCTAAGTAGCTTCAGTAAGATCTAAATTTGGAAAACTAAAATCAGCCATTTTAACAGAGTAAACCCCATGGTTTAAACTCAGCTCTACTGTAATCATTTTAGACAGGAGGTACTTGCAAACAACCCTAGAAGAGGAGAAAACAAGACGAGTCCATTCCTGTGAGTGGCAATAGCTTATTGTTTGCAAACCGACAGTGTCAGTTCCCACATGATGGGGAAGTGAGTAACCACAAGTAATTACTGTCTGCAAGACGTTTAACACTGGTCTGGGAGCCACTAGCTGCCTTTAATTGCAGAGCGTTTGCAGACTCTGCTTAATATAAGCACTCACAACAATTAATTGTGGCCCACTCTCACATCTCACCTGGGCAACTGGCTCTCAGTGGCCCTGCTGGAGCAGGGGGCTTGGACCAGATGACCTCCAGAGGTCCCTGCCAACCTCAGCCAGTCTGTGACTCTGTGATTCTGTGATTCCCACCATGGCAATAAGGAGATGCTGTCAGCAGCCACCCTGAGACAGCCGCCCTCCCCATGCAGGGCAGGGCCCCAGTCAAACCCCAGGGCAGGAGGTCTCAGCTCCTTACTCCTGCCCCTGCTCTACACCAGAGCCCAGCAAGACCTCTACCAGCTGCAATGGCAGGCTGAAGGGAAGAAGACAAAGTATCTCCTGCTGGGCTGAAGTCACTTGATAGGAGCCTGCACTGAGAAGAAAGCTGAAGAGGGTGTGAAAATGCTGAGGTGCTTACCTCAGCACAGGGTGTGGTGCTGCAGAGCAGAACTGCACCACCAAAGCTGAAACCCCTTGCATTCCCTGGCCTCACCTGGGGGATCAAGGAGAGCCCAAAGCTTAGAAGCCCAGAAAACAGAGGCTCCCACCTGCGATGGGATAGAAGTGTCTTTCAGGTGACACAGGCTGCTTCTCTGAAGGCCTGTCCTCACAATGAGGGTAGCTTTACATTGATATGGAAGAAGAGAAACTATGCTTGATGCTGAAGAAGCAGTTCTTGAGGATTTTGCTTGCTATCACTGTATATGGGAGGAAGACCTTCGTACAGATTAAACCTTCAGCTGACCTCAGAGAAATAGCTCTGGTGGGTTCACAGGACATGTTGGTGAAGCAGGGAAAATAAAAGTCCACAGGCTCACAGGCAGCATGATGCAAGTCCCAGAGCTGCACTGTCATGGCAGGACCATTAACAGGAGTCACAAGTGCAGCCAGTGTGATAAATACAAGAAACCGTCCCAAACACCACAGGCTTTAGGAGCCCTGGCTTGCCTTTGTAATAGCATTTCCACGCTCCAAACGTCCTCCCATACCCAGCCACAGCAAAATACCAGCAGGAAAAACAGGCTGCACGTCAGAGGAAGAACATGCAATTTGACGTAGAAAGAGCTGATGTGAGTCTCGGTTCATTTTCCAAACCTTTTAGGATATTGTTAATGTGAACAAATACATTCCTTCTCTGAAGTTATTTTAAAGAGCAATTTTACAGATCATATGCAGAAATGACCTGAACATGGTTGATGTGATTTATAATGATCTTTAATGTTCTTGCAACGAAAAGATCTTGTTGTCATTCTGCCCTCTATGCAAACTCGGTTCAAAATGATGGTTAAAAAAATATTAGCCTAACAAGCCATTCTTGCTGGGTATAATTTGAACAAATATAATTCAGTGGCTAACTCAGGTTAAATAGAAGCAAGAGACAAAATTCTTGAACAGAGTGATTTAGAGATGTGGGTAGGGCAACAATACATTGTCAAGTTTTATGCTAAGCATGAGCCTGGGCAAAAAGACCCACAAGGGAAAATGTATTGAACAATACAGAGACTGCTGCGACCAGGGACTGGAGTTTCCATACCCTATCGTCATCCAGGTCTCTCTGCAATGAGATCGAGTTCTCATGGCACTGAATGACTGTATATGAATGTCAGATTTTCACTAAAAAGCTCTCTCAAAAATGCAGAAGGAAAATTCCAGTCTTCTGGAAAGAACATGGAAATCAAATGAGGGAATCCTAAAAGCTTGGAGACCAGGAGGCAGTGATAAAATTCACATTTTATTTCTCTTAAGTGAGTGATTTACCATCTGGGTAGCATTAGGGAAGATGGGACAGAGTAGGGTTTAGCTTTTTTTGATTAGCAAATGTTTAGGTCAGGCAAATGCAGGGCTGACCACTGGCCAAAAGCCTATTCATGTTTTGCTATTGTTGTATTTTCTGAAGAAGGATTTCATGAACCATGTTCTCATACCAGATGTACTATTGTCTGAAAGTTGCTCTTTTTCCAATTTGCTCAGGACAGAGCAGAGTTTTATAATAGGCATTTTTCCACTTATGGCTCTTGCTCACTCGTCTGGCAGGCCTGTAGATGATCTTGTTAGAAGTCTTTTTTTGTGGAGGATTTGGTGGAGACAGGTACTTTGCTGTACAAAAGGATTCATTATTTTGGAATGTACTTTTGCTCCTGGTTTTAAA
Organism: Stercorarius parasiticus; assembly: GCA_013396915.1. Lineage (NCBI taxonomy): Eukaryota > Metazoa > Chordata > Aves > Charadriiformes > Stercorariidae > Stercorarius > Stercorarius parasiticus. Next base: position 601,817 of record VWZL01001922.1, on the reverse strand, counting down.
TACAAGTCAAACCTTCCTGTATGCTCTGCAGAGGGGATGCAGCAGCAGATTTGGGAAGCTTTTCTCCCCGTTTCTGAAGCAGTAACCCTGCAGTAGGTTAGAGAACTTAGTTACCAACGTCTGCACGGATAGATGGAAAATACTCTAGCAAAGAGGGAGGCAACTTCCTGTCAGAACCCTCTATGGCTTAATTAAAACCAACACACCTGTAACAGATGTTTTCATCTTGGTAAGTGGGCAGATTCCACCAAACATTTTTTTCCAGACATTTAACATGGGCAACATATGACAAACATGCTAAAATAATGTTCCTTTTCACACTGGCGCAATGGAAAAAATCCTAAAATTTCATGCAAATTAGTTTTAGCTTAGCAGTTGCCCTCCAGTGTCTGTGGTGTATATTTCCCTGTGTTATTAGTGAGATTAGTAAAATTGTGGTATTTCTGATGTGCCTTAGAGCTACAGGTCAAAGGGGAATTGACTGCCAGTATGAGACTGACTCTTATTCCACAGCTGTTTAACCATATTTCCAAGGCAAGCCATTAGTGCACTTGACCCTGGGATCCAGAAAAATCCACAGCAGGAGGAAGCATCCAGAAGACAGAAAAAGCATAGCCAACATCACAGCGTGAAAAGTTTTGGTTTGAGCGGAGCTTGTTGTTTGTGCCACGTGCACATTCTCAGCAAAGGGCAGTCCATGCCGTTATATTTTTTCTACCTTCCCCTATCAATGGGCTTCGTCATAATATGTATAGCCATTCATGGTTCGTTCACTATTAACTTCAAAATAGTTACTCTAGTTTAAACATTGAACATTATCTAGCACACTTGCTGTTCAGTGATATTATTCTACCTAGTCTTTTATTTCCCTAATTAGTTAATATGCTGTCACTTGAAATGGTGCTGGTCTGCCAAATTAGAACCAGATTAAAGAAAAGAGCACTAACTATTAATATAGGACCTAAATACATGCTTGAAAAGCTCCCAGAGAACTTCAGTGATTGTTTTACTATGAAGGCTTTTATCCAAGTGAACCTAGATCTTGAACCTAAATAAAGGTAGAAAAGTTAGTTGGACTTTTTGCTATAGAATTAACATAATACGTCTACCTACTGCTGCCAACTCTGCTATAAAATAGTCAGAGGCCAAACAAGAAAATTAGCTAAGTGTGAATATATGAATGCCTTTGGTTTTAAGAATTATATCAACAAGTCTTATGCAAGATATCTCCCCTTAGGAAAATTGAAATATGGGAGAAAGGTTGTATAGCTAAGTTGCAGAAAGATGGCTTTTTGCCTTCTCAAAGATATTTGAAGTGTTTATTCCAATATAGAGGGAAGCCTTATTATTGAACAGTCTTTCCTTTTACATGAAAACATGCAGTTTGCTATAGATGCAGCAGGGCTTGGGGGAAAAAACCTGGCTTATATGTATTAAAAAAGATATCAGAAGCTAGGGTCTTAACTCCAGCCCTGGGATCTAAATAAATTGTGCCAGTGTCAGAGGCTGACAGCGAGAAATGTTGTCTACCTTGACAAGTGGATGTCGTCTACCTTGACTTCAGCAAGGCTTTTGACACTGTCTCCAACAGCATCCTCGTAGGGAAGCTTAGGAAGTGTGGGTTAGATGAATGGACAGTGGAGTGGATTGAAAACTGGTTGAAAGACAGAGCTCAGAGGGTTGTGATTAGGGGAACAGAGTCTAGTTGGAGGTCAGTGACAAGTGGTGTTCCACAGGGGTCGGTACTGGGTCCAGTTCTGTTCAATAACCTGGATGAGGGGANAGAAGAGTGTGGCAAGCAGATCGAGGGAGGTCATCCTCCCTCTCTACTCTGCCTTGGTGAGGCCGCACCTGGAGCACTGTGTCCAGTCCTGGGTTCCCCAGTTCAAGAAGGACAGGGAACTGCCGGAAAGGGTACAGCAAAGGGCTACCAAGATGATTAGGGGATTGGAATACCTCTCTTATGATGAAAGGCTGAGGGATTTGGGTCTCTTCACTCTGGAAAAAAGACGGCTGAGGCGGGATCTTATCAACACTTATAAATACTTCAAGGGTGGGTGTCAGGAGGATGGGGCCAGGCTCTTTTCAGTGGTGCCCAGTGACAGGACAAGAGGTAACAGACACAAACTTGAACATAGGAAGTTCCACCTGAACATGAGGAGGAACTTCTTTACTTTGAGGGTGGCAGAGCACTGGAACAGGCTGCCCAGAGAGGTGGTGGAGTCTCTGTCTTGAGACATTCAAAATCCGCCTGGATGTGTTCCTGTGCAACCTGCTCTGGCAGGGGAGTTGGACTAGATGATCTCCAGAGGTCCCTTCCAACCGCTATCGTTCTGTGATTCTGTGAAAGCTTGTTGCACACTGCAGTGAAGTGCAAGTCCCAGGGAGTCTCTAAGCCTCTTGTAGAAAGCAGTCATTTATGGCCTATTGCAGACAACATCTCTGCCCTAGTTGGGGGGCAAGAAATAAAGCAAGTCATGGAGGAGAAAATGAATTTTAAGGTGTAGCCTTCTCCACTCAGTTTTTTCTGTTGGGCCTCTTTCTAGATTTCAGCGCCAAATTGAAAGCTGGCCTTGATGAACAAAATTCCTTGTGCCCTGTTGCCTGTTCAGTAACTAGGGTTACTGTGGAGCTCATACTCATACTGATACTGACTGTACTTGGAGACAAAGCAGAGGACAGCAGCTTCATTTATTGCAAGCAGGAAGCTGTATCCTCCACTGTGGGAGTCTGGTGTCTCAGGAAGCAACAGGACCTTCTGTTGTAATTCACAGTGCTTCTGACATGGGAAAGCTAAGGGCACGCTTTTTTCCCAACAGCGTTATTCATTTTCTGAGTGCGTAGGTGAAAAGTAAGCAGCCTCACTTTATGAAATGAGATTACATCCTTCCCCATTTACATTAAAAGTACAGGATCTTGCCGCAAACCTTTCAGTCAGCAAGGGAGCCCATCTAAAAATGCAGTTGGTGGTGTGCTCAATGTGGAAATGCACAGCTGGATTTTAGAGCATTAAATGTAGTAAAATTTTAGTAAACGATTTTCATGTAGTTTTTTCTTTGCATCAGTAATGAGTCAGCATAATATATTGCAAAATCAGCCTGAATGGCTGACGGCATTGGCTTTGCTGTCACAGTTTACATTTGTTTTACAAGCAATCAGTTCTACATGATTATCTTTACTGGCCTCTGTGCCATGAAGTTTATCCCATGCTCTTGTATGAACAACTCCTTATGCTGTTCCTGTGTAACACTATAATGTGTCTCCTGATCACGTGTAAAGGCCATAATGACAGTTAAGTCTGAATGAGATTTCTGCTGGAATAAAAAATGCATTCATGTCTATCACTTAGAAGTTTTGCAGTCTATGCAGTCTATCAGGTTTTCTAAGTCAAGTGATTATTCCAGCTTCCTAGTCTGAAGCTCCAGGATGTAAAAACCCCACAATTTTTACAGATGCTAATTACTCCCTAGAAGTATTCAAAATTAGCTGCAACAATTCTGATTTTAAAAACTTGTGCTATTAAGAACATTTAAATGGTGTAATTGCATTTTCAGCTATACTGGCAGGTGTGACAGCATGAAATAGAAAACAAATTGGCCTCTGGGTGATTAATTCCTGATACGAGTTTAGTTCTACAGCATCAAGAGAAACTTCAGAGATTCTGCAGGCCATAAAGGGAATTTAAAATGATAACAATTGGGATCTCTATAAAATAATTCTACTTTCAGATCTGTTAATTATGCATTGAAACAAGAACTGGGCACCTGCTTAAGGTGGGAAGCAACTGTGAAGTTCAGCGTGGGAATGCAAAAAAGGTTCTTCATGAAATACGATCCTAGTCTAATAGATTTAAAGTAAGACCTAAACTATATCCCACACATTTTCTTAGCAACTCTGTAGTCCTGTAAGCCAAGAATCATTAAGACTGAAAAAGCACCAAGAAAATAGGCATGTTTTTAAACCAGCTGGTTTTTACTTTCTAATCTGGTGTAGTAAAAATCCAAACAAATTGTTCTTCCTACAGATGCTGTATTTAACATGTGTTGCTGTCCACTCTGCCATACTAACATCTTCTTTCGATCTCCCTCTAAGACCTAGACTGCCTCCCATGACCCTGAACTCTTTTTGGTGGAGTGGACAGGCCATCAAGAGGCAGTGTGTGCTGTGGATGGCTTGGAACAGGAATCAGGGCCAACTGCCCAGCTTAGCCCTGCTCCTCGGCTTCTGGGGAGCTGCCCCGAGGAGAGAATACCTGTGCCTTCTCTTACACACAGTACCAGTGGTGCGTCTTCCTAGACACCAAATTTTAAAAAATTTATAAGATATCAAAGCCATTGGGATTTCGACCCTTCCATTCATCATGACAAGGACCATATCCATCAGATATGAAAGTTATTGTAGAGGGACTAAGAAAATGGATACATGCAGACAGCATGAATGCATAACCCCCCTTTCCAAAACAAACTTTTCTAAAAAGGCTCAGGACAGCCTCTCATGCAAGACTGTTAAAAAGCTGGAGAGACCACTGCTTTAGCAATGAAAAATAAAAAGCAGATTGTAATTCACAGTAAAACCTCATACAATAAAAAACAAACCCAAAACACACGACATGACATACTCAGAAAGACAAAGCATGCAGTTTCCAGCTAAACAGTACTGTAGCTCCTTGTGCCTTGCAGTCAGCACTGAAAAACACATGTGCCTGATGGGGAATAAAAGGAGTGGAGGGGAAAGGAGGAAGTTGTTGTAGTATAAAAAAACCCACACTGTGANCAAGAGGAGAACTTCGAATGATTATTTCTTCTGAATAACCTTATATTATATTAAGAAAATACTACATCCGAAATAGGGAATCTTAATACAACAGAAGAGTGCAAAGTTTGCAAAATGAAGTGCAGCTTTTCCCCAAAAACCCTCCTGTATTTCCCCTGTAAGGACTTTTTTGTAATTCTGTAGGGATATAACATAAACTGAGTTCAATTTCATTCTGACCTTAAGTAGTAGATTTGTGTCCTAAGTGTCCTGTTTGACCCCTCTCTGCACAACACTGGTCCCAGTGGTGCACTCTGGTAGAGTTATCAGTAAATGGCCACTCAAGAGTTACTCATATATTTCCCCCTGGGCAAAGGGTAGGGTCTTCTAGTGCAGCACTTGGGAAACTGTGATTCTTTCCCAAATACTTGCTAGCTCTCATTTTCAGTAGTGTTGAATATATCCATGAAATTATAGTCACTGCGCCATTTCTTATCCTTCTGGGCTAATTCAGGGCCCAGTTAGTTCCTTTTATGTTTACTGATCATTTCTGGTCAAAGCCATTTCAGAAACAAGAGATGGACCAAGATTACTCCTAAACAGGATAATTACTTCTGGACTTCTCTGAAGTTTTCATATGCCACTTCCTGCAGCCGCTGTGTAATAAAAATACCGAATTGCTCTTTTGCAATTACACATGCTGACAGCAGGCGGCCAGGAGTAAAGTAAACATGCATGCCTCCATGTGGGTGTGTGAACATGCTGTATCCTGTGCGTTCTCCTGCAGAGGGATTAAGAAGTCCCATGATGGGGATTTCTGGCATGCGGAGATAGAGGAAAAATGGAAGAGAGAGAAACGTGCTTGTGGTCCTTTGCACAGGCTTGTCTAGAATCCTCTGTCAGCCCATATACTCCTCACCCAGCCTGTATATTGTAGCTGCTCTCTACATCTGCAAAGCAGTATAAAGCAGAAAGAATAGACTAGTGAATATGACTACTGAAAGGCAAAAGAAAACATAAAAAAAAAAGGGGTTTGAGAAGTTCTCTGTAGTTATTAGCAGTCAAAAAAGGCGACATTTTCTTTGGTGTTTTAACTAATGTTTGCAAAGGGATTTCTCTTCCTGGTGAGTGTCCACCTGAAAGAGTATGAAACAATGTATGCATCTAATCACATGGTGAATTGCACTGAACAGAATTGCAGTTGTCACAAAACAAGTCTTCCAAACACCAGAAATTGAACTAAGATGACCAAATGTGCAGGAGAGGCATGGGTAAATCATCCAACCTTTTTTTTTGTCTTGCAGAAAGAAGGGAAAGGAAAGAGGAAGGGGAGAGAGATGGAGAGAAAGGCAGAACGGGGAGCCACTCTCCACAGGCATCACTGCTTTCTGGGAACAGGAACAATGATGTGTTGTGATATGTAATAATTATAATTATATGGCCCTTTCACAGCATCCCTCTAGAGCAGATTTAATGAAGTCCCTTGTGTGCTCTACCTCACAGAGCACTGACTGTGTCTTCTCAACTTCCCCTTGCCTGCAGTGTGCCTGGGTTTATAGCAGTTGCTTTCTGGGACCGTCAAGCATCCAATCTTGTTTATAATATGTGTATCCTTACTCTGTTCTTTAGCTTACATGTAACACATTTCTTTGTGCAGCGAACAAAGGATAGATCTGCAATATTTTTGAGAAAGAGACTGGCTTTGCTTGTCTCATTAGCGCTGTGCCTGCAATACAGCCGCAGCTGCTTGTGTGTTGAGAACATCTCTGATGACTTTGGAACAGGACACTGCCATTGTACGAGGGATCAAGCAAAGATGTCTCAATGCTCTGCTAGTGAGATGTGTCTGCACACCAGCACAGCAAATAAGAATGAGCAAGAACTGTGAAAATATGGCAATGCTAGAGCCCTGATTGCTAACGTTTAAGAGGAAAGTGTTTTAAAAAGCTCACAAAAGAAAAAAGGAAAAAAAAAAAAAGAGGAAGCTAGGAAAGCCTTGTGGTTAGAATGACCTAACAAGAGAGACCCGTGGTACTGAGCAAAGCCGACTGTGTCAGGGGAGAAGCATGCTGCATCTGTGCCTGTTGCTGTCTGTGTCACACCAGCCTCATCCCTTCTTGCCAGCTAAAACCTCTCTGTCGGCTGCCACGGCTGGGCATGGGTGGCCATGGGGGACATGGCGCAAACACCGCATCCAGATGCTGCTGTAAACCAAGGTAAATGTCATCATACTGCCCACGGCTGCCTCTGCTGGGAGCTGGCTGGGGAGTTCTGCCAGGACCCCCAAGGGTGGCTGCGGTGGGCAGAGCGGTGCGGCGGGCAACCAGCCTTCCTCGGGGCAGGTCCATGCTCAGGGGACCAAGGGCCACCCACACCACGTGTGGGAGACGCTGCTGACTGAGAGAACTGTGCCTGTGCTGGAGAAGAAATATTTAAAAAAATAAGAACAAAGACATGCTGCACCAGGGAAGCCAATCGTTAAAATTTCCTTTTACTTCGAAATGTAAATTGAACACCTACTTTGGATTTTGCGCCCACTTGTTTTAAATGGAGCATGAAATATGGCCAAATATAATGCTTCTAATATAGCCTCAGCTAGTCATGTTTGCAAAGCCATGAAATTGATTATATTTTCCATGGGGAAAATAAAATAAAATAAAATAAAATAAAATAAAATAAAATTAAATTAAATTAAATTAAATTAAATTAAATTAAATTAAATTAAATTTCTTTTTCTCTCCTTGAAAGATTCATCCTACAAAGCACTAATGGAGTTGTCATTGCACAAACAAGTGATTTTTATGTAGACATACAGATAATTCCACTTGCTTGACTTATGTGAGTGGGTAAGTTTGGTATGGACATAAATGGAAAAAGGACAGCTAATTACCAAAATAAGAAAACACTTTAAAATATCAGGTAATGTTTTAAGTCTTTCATTGAGTGATCTTAGGCTTCAGAAAAGAAGATTGGCAGCACAGACACAGCAATCAGGAGTGCTTTTTACTTCATGTTTGTAGAGTCCACAAGCAGAACTTTGTAAGGCACACATAATTTATTCTAGCCAGAAAAGTCCTGGGTTGGGTCCACCCATTTGCAGGAATGGTTACAGCTATGATGACAAATCTGTTCTTCGCCTTGGGAAAAGGAGCATCCTCACAAGGAGGAGCGAGCCAAAGTGTAGACAAGTCTTTAAAACTGTATTCTGCAGAAAAATAGTCAGAGGTAAGACTGCGTAATGGACTAGCCTTTCTCACAACTGACAGAGACGGGAATAAGAGGAACCATTCCCAGGACCTGCCTTGCTGTGAAGAGATTCAGCTCCTGTTCAACTGGTTTGCTACCCAGCGTGTTGGACATGCATTTTGCTGTTGCCTAAAATATTTTTCTGATCTGACTGGCCTGCTTTCCTCTGTTTGGTCACGACAGCAATTAATGTTTATGTCTGGAGGAAAGTGTATGGTTCAGCAGTCTGTGCACATGCCGGTGCGGTGACTTCTGCATTCCTGTTTCCTCTCCATTCCTGCCAGTAATGCCAAACTTGCATATGCAATAGTCTCGCGCATTCTGGGAGATCCTTTGCACTGGTTTGCTCTGTGCGCTTAAAAATTGCTCTCCTTTTTTTTTTTCTGTTGTTTATTTTAAATGTATGATGTGCTGTTCCAAGAAGGGTCTTAGACTTGCACTGTGATAGTCTGGAAATGAAGAGTATTCTGGTTTCTTCCAATTTGCCTTCCAGTGTGCACTGTGGAAGCAAACAGGATGCTGGTCTCCAGGTATGCAGAATGAGTCTTCGGACCATTCTCTGGCACAAATCATACAAATATACACTTTAACTAGCATTAAAAAGTCCAGATTAACCAAAATCCAGGATTCCCTGGGGAAGTCTCCTCATGCTTCTAATAGCAGGTTGAGAGACATACCAGCGGTGGATGGTAGAACCATTTGTGTAACAACAGCACTTTTCACTATATTTCTGTGGAATTAAAATTAATCAAGGCTTGTTAATTTAAACATTAAAACATTAGGAAATTCCTGAGTAAAAATTGTTTGAGCAATCTTAATTCCACCTGCGCCCCCATACACAGAGTCTGCACCTAATAAGCCTGCATGGTCTTTAATTATGCTTTCAGGTACCATTTTAACCTGGGCTCCTTAGTTAGTAAGGAATAAACAAAAGTAGTACATCTGCCTATTTCCTTCCCTTTCCCTTCCTTTTTTTTTTTTTTTAAATGTTAGTGACTTTTCATGGAACTTGACAGCCTTCTCAAAACCAGCAAAGTTCCTACAGTTTCATGAAAATGTGTGGCTGAAGAGAGAGAAGAACCTATTAGCACCCCAGCATAGAAAACCTGCAGTGTCAGCAGCAAGCAGATAATCCATGTGGCAGGGGAAATATTACTAATGCCCTAACTGTGATGAAAGGTTGCCACTTGCAATGCTAGTCAACCCAAAGGTGGACCCTGAAGATATCTGGCTTCTTCATTCTGCAGCTCAGGACATCTTGTCATCTCTCTCAATGCATAGCAAGGGAAGAAGCAGCCTTTCACCCTACCACTGTCTCCAGCAGTGACGAGCTCTCTGAAGCTTCAACCAAGTGCAAGAATAGGCAATACTGAGATCAGTATAGAGGAAAAAAGGATACGTATCAGCAGATCAATTTGGGTAAGTAGGAAATTGTGTCAGAACTCCAATGCAAAAGAATGCATACAGGAGCTGGAAGCAGGGATGGGCTACAGAGGAGGAATATAGAAACATCACCTGGGCATGTGGGGATGGTGTCAGGAAAGCCAAAGCTTCAACTTGCATGTTAAGAGCAACAAGAAGGGCTTCAACTGTTAAATTGGTGGTGAAAGGCTGAAAAAGGAAAATGGCGGAAGTTACTGAATAGGCTGGGTGATTTAGTGCGAGTGGACACAGACAAACCTGAAGAACTCAATGGCTTCTCTACCATAATCTTCACCAGCAAGGTCTCCCAAGCCTCAAGGCCTGGGATTCACAGAGAGGAAGGATGGCCATTAGTGGATGAGTCAGGGATTACTGGAGAAAACTTGACTCATACAAGTCCATGGAACTAGAAGGACTGTGTCCAGGGATGCTGAGTGAGCTGCCCGATGCCACAGGAAGGCCCCTTTCAATCATCTTTGAGAGGCCATGGATACCCCTGTCAACCGCAGAAATGTTGTACCTATATTCAAAAAGCACTCAAAGGACAGCCCAGGCAACTGCAGGTTGCCCAGTCTCACTCCAATCCCTGGAAAAAACATGAACCCAGTTCTCTTGGATGATATTTTTGGACACACGGAGATGCAGGGAACTGGAAATAATCAGCACGGGTTCACTGAGGAGAAATCATACCTGGTGAACCTGCCTGATTGCCTTTTTTTGATAAAAGAATGCGATTTGTGGATGGGGGGAGAGCAGTGGATGTCATTTACCATGAGTTTAGCAACATTTTCAACACTGTCTCCCACAGTGTTCTTGTATCCAAGTTAGGACATCATGGTCTGGATGGGTAGCCAACTGGATGGGTTAAGTACCGGTTGGACTGGGTCAGAGGGTTGTAGTTAATGGGTTGCATTCTATCTGAAGGCTGTACTGTGGCATCTAACCTAGGACCGGTCCAGCAGTAGAATGGGTTGCCCAGAGAGGTTCTGCAGTTTCCATCTTTGGAGGTTTTCAAGACCAGTTAAGCCCTAAGAAAACTGGTCTGACTTCATTTCTGACCCTGCTTTGAACAGGAGGTTGGACTAGTAACCTCCTGAGGTCTCTTCCAACCTGAATGATCCTGTAATTCCTACCTGCAGTGCTCAATACTGGAAAGCTGCTTTGGATGCATAATCCTCTCCCAACACTAAGTTGTTCCACATCCATTTTACAGCCATGGTGTAGACTTCAGCTGCCCTATTGCTGAAAACATTCTTCCACATACCTACTGTCTCAGTGTTTCCCTCCCTGACACAAAACAAACCTGTTTTTTTGTTGTTTATGGGTTGTGTTTGTTTTGTTTTGTTTTGTCTTGGGTTTTTTTTATAGCAGGGAATGTTCCATGTACACGTTGTGTAGCTGGGTCTGTCCAGTATATATCACATGTGCTCACACATCAGAGACCACATGTACCTCAGTACAAGTACCTACAAAACACAAAACTGCTTAACTGAGAAGCACTTGTGACATCTGGCTTAAGCTGCCAGTTCCTGGGAAAAAAAAAGCCAGGATCAAAAGAGGGTATTAGGATGTGCTGGGGGAAGAGAGGGTGACACTGGGAAGAAAGGGACTGTTGGAGATGTATTAGGCAGAGGCAGAGCACCAGGAAAGAATGAGGAGATGCTAGGCAGATGGGACCGTTCTCCTGCAACACTAACCCTACTGCTGTCCTTGCTGTGCTGCCAGTAGTAACAAGTGGTGGCCGTGTTCATGGGAGACATGGTGTAGAGCAGAGCAATGAAGTTGCACAGAGCAGCTCTGAATAAGCTTCGCTCCCAGTAGCCCCAGACTAGTCCTCACAGGGTACATTCAGCAAGGCAATACATCTAGGAGAAGCGTGAGGGGAAAAAAAAATAATTTCCTCCCAGATGTAAGTGACTTACACAGATTTCTGATAATTCTGGTCCAAACAGCAAAGCAGTTCTCTCCTGCAGTTGCATTTTTTCCCTTTCTGTGGCCTTGCTTGACATCAGACTTTCTTATGTCTGCACCCAAGGTGACACCATCTCCTTCACTGTCCAGCTACAACTCACTCCAGGACCCTATTTCAAGTAGAAAATAGCACACCGTTATCTTGACATCAAAAATAATGCAGAAAGGGGATAAACAGAGAAGACTTGATTCTGGTCTGTCCTACAAGTATGTGCAATTTGAGCTTTTAATGTATTTTAATAAAAAAATTGGACAGCAGAGAGCAGAAGTAGTAAAGCTATTTCATATGGGATCCTGGTTTCTGCCAGTATTATTCAGGCTTCTTTTGATGATAACATAGATTTTTGAGTTGAAAAAGGAATGGCCACAGTGGACAGATCGTGTGGACAGAGCCACGGATAAGTTCATTTTCATAGAGGGCTTGCCTACCAACAGGAGAGGCTGGGGAGAGGAGGGAGTGATGGTTCTCCTGGTGAGCACTGACTGCTGGGTCTTTCTGCTGTCTCATACACCTGGGACTCTTTCTAGCATGTTGATGTACAGGTTTCTCCCCATGTGTCAGCACTGACGGGTCAGGAGGACAGCTAACTCATGCACACAACCCAGGTCACACCATGTCTCTTCAGAGCAGTGCAGAAGCTGCTGTGCCTCAGCCTACAGCCTACGAATAGCAGTGCTCTTTTGTCAGCAGCTAATAAGCCAGGCAAACCTGGTCAGGCATTTGTAGACACAGGAACAGGTCAATCATTAATATTACCTTAATAGTCCCATTTGCCATTACTAAATGCCAACCCTCAATTCCAGCTGAGGGAGGCTGGAAGGCACAATCTATCAGTCAGTAAAGCTTGCTCACTAGCACAAAGAACCCATGCTTCTCTCTACCCTGCAACAGCAGGTGTGACTTGGGGTTGAAATGGTTTCTTCTCCCTCCCTCCCTCTCTCTCTCTCTCTCTCTCTCTCCAGCCCCCACTGCCACCCACCATGTGCATGGAAAATTTCAGCTAAAATTGTTCATGAGACAATACTTGCATACAGGATAACCCTTCTTATCCACTCTTCCAAATATACCCAAAGCTTTTGAAATAAAGCCTTTCTCAGAGTAAATGACCCCCTCTGACTGAGAGGGTGTTATGCTCTTGGCAAGTTGTGGTGAGGAATGGCACAAGGGTTTCCAAGGGCTGAGCAAGAGGTGACGTGGTGGACGACAGTGCCCTGGAGTCATTTCTGGAATCCATTGGTCTGTTGGGTGCTCCTGAGGCTGAGCAGTGAGGGTCTGGTGTGTGTGGGAGAGTGAGTGAATCTCAGGGCTGGCAGAAAGACATCCAGGCACTATTGATGTCCAACGAACTTGAAGTCATAGGTCTGGTTTAGGAGTGGAGGCGGCTTTTGCTTTGCAGGCTTGGCTTTTTTTCTTGGTGAGTTTTTGAGAAGGAGATGACAGCTAGGGTGGGTGTCTCTGCATTGGGGGAAGAAGATACTGCTGCCTGCAGCATCATCAGTCATATGAAACCATAACCAAACTGCACATCACGTGAGTGATACACCCCTGTGGGTTTCAGCATCCTCCCTTTATTCTCCTCTCGTCCTTTTTCTACTCCAGTAAGCGATCACCCTCGGACAAGGCTGCTCCCACAAGGCTTCTCCTTCCTACACCAGCACCCCCGACCACAGAAGCTGCCGCTCTGGCGCTGACCCGAGGCAAGAGTTAACAGTGACTTTTAGGATAACGCGGAGCTGTTAGCGGGCAAGAGTGATGTTGTTGCTGTTGTTGTTGTAGTTTTAACGACACACGGGGGCAGACAGGAGTTTTCTCCCCCAAGGGCCCTAGCAGTCCACTTTCCAAGCGCCTCAGTCGTCCCGTTTGGGAGCTCCGGCCTTTTCCCTTCTGCTGACCGCGACAGAGCAAATCCCTGGCACGGCGGCCAGCTGCGGGCCGGGCTCGGCACCCGCGGGGAACGGCTGTGTCTGGGCTGGGTGAGGCTGCACAGGGCGCTGCCCGACGCTGCGTGCCGGGCCGGGCCCTGCTGTGCCGGGCGGCGGGCGGTGGCTCGGCCGGGGCCGCCCAGGGGAGGCNGGAGGGTGCCGAGGCGGCGAGCTTGCTGGGGGAGCGTGGCCTGGGGCGGCTGACCCAGTTCAAGACCTACCGGCGACGGTGGTTCCTGCTGGCCGCTGTGTGCCTGCTGAACTGCTCCAACGCCATGGTGAGTGCGGTGCGGCGGCGGCACCAGACCGGTCCGGCTCCGCGCAGGGCCGCGGGGACGCGCCCCCGGAGGGGTGAAGGCGACCCCGCGTCGCGGGGGGAAGGGGTCGTCCGCCGGCAGCCCCGCGGTGCCCGAGCAGACCCGAGCGCAGGAGGTGGCGCGGAGCAGGCAGGGCAAATCGCCCTCTCTCCTGACTACCCGCCCCGAGCGCTGCGGCGCAACTCTGGCTACTGCCGCCGCCGGGGGAGGATGGGGTGACAGGGTTTGCCGGAGCCAGAAACACCTCCTATGTCTTCCTAGAAGCAGCCAGGCAATCTTCAGGGCTCTGCCCTAGTGCCCTGTCTCAGATCCACCCCCTCATCCTTGGAGCACCGGGACTCGGTTGTGCTCGCACAGCGCAGAGAAGCCTCATCCCGGCCGTGCCTCAGGGGCCGAACCAGCGGCTTTTGATTTTGAGCTTTGTTTCTCCTGTTCCGACTTCGGCCTGCGCGGCGGTCAGGGGTCCGGGACGCAGAAGGTGGTGGCGGGGGAAGGGCCCGATGAGGCGGGAGGGGGTGCGTGGTTTGGGAGAGCACGGAAAGAAGAGCCGCTGCGTCAAGCCAGGCTGGGATGGAGCAAAATCTGTTCTGGGACACGGCTGAAATTGCTGCCGAATCCACTTCGCAGGCCGTGGGGGGAAGAAATAGAAAGTATTCAGCGTCTGTTTTAGGTCATATGTTTCAAACCTAAGAATAGGAGAACGATGTTGAAACTCCTTAGGTAGAGGAGCTGGAGTTTGCTCTGACTTATTGCTGGCCTAAACCAGCAGATTTATCTGGCCAGAAAAAGGAGCAAGTACGTTTTCTTTTGGGTTCTGTTGCACATACACAACAGTATAGGAGTGATTTTGCACTAAACATGCTGGTCTGTGAACTTCTTATTGCCTACAGGTATTTTATTCTGAAATACCTGGAAAAAAAGGGGATGCCAGATCACACCCCACCTCTTGAACTGATTAAAACTAGGTTAGTCATTATTGAGATAAACACATAAAGTTTCCCCTTACCAAGTCCCCGTATGTGAGATGGAAGCCCAAATGTTTGCTCACCAAGTCACTGAGGATGTTGTTGGTAATTGTCAGACTGACGTAGAATTATTCATGTGCTTGAGGATTATCATGCTGCGAATGCAGGCTGTCTGGCAGCCAAGATCAGGGACTGCAACCTGCAAACATTTAAATGCTGCGAAGGAAGAGCAGGTATTCCATGATGCAAGAGTGCTGGAGTAGAGAAATGGGAAAACACAGTGAGAATTTGGCTGTATATGGAAAACAAAAAATGAATGTGCCTTCTCAAGGGAAAATCAGTGTATCCTTTAAGAGTGTAAAAAAGTGTCCTGCAGAAAAGCAACGTGAAGCCCTGGTATGTGCTTGCAGTTAAATTGGCACAGCACAACAACATTATGTAGCAAGAAAAAACCCACCCTGCTAGAAGTGGACGTTGACAGCATGGGTGAAGGAAGCTGTAAAAAGCCTTTCCAGGATGTCTTGTCAGACTTTGACTTTGCTGGAACCTTAACCAGAGGCTTACTTAAAAGGGTCCTTTCAATGCATCTGCCAGTATAACTGTGTCCTGAGTCATGTTGCTGAAAACTTGGTAGCCCTGAAAAACTGTACTGTTGTCTGTTTGGTTTCTTGCCAGCTTCCTGAGTGTCCACAATATTATTTTCCCACAGTGTGAACTTAAGCCAGAATTTCACCACTTCAAAACTGGGTGCTTAATAAATATCCTAGGGTGAAAATATTGTTTCTAAGCCACTGCAAAGGTCTGGAATGGCAAGTATGCTGACATATAAAGTTGTAGCCAAACATTTCCTGATGGTGAAGTTTCTCCTAAATGTTCCTGATAAAAATCACATTAAAATGGAGGGAGTAGTTGACAGGCCATGAAATCAAAGTGGTTGGTTGCTGTTTAAAAGTTCCAGATGGAAAGATTAATTACCAGTTCTGTGGTGTGAAAATTGCCTTGCAAGTTAAGATGTGTCCTCAGTTCCTGTGCAGAAGTTGCATGCAGCACTTTGATCTGTGTATTCCTGTGTCAGGCTATCTGCAAAATGCATATGGGGAGGACACATGACTTTTGAATTGTCTGACTTGGAAAGAACTGATCACCTCATGTGCTGGATCCTTGGTGTCTTCCAGGATGATCACAGAATCATAGAATCATAGAATCATAGGGTTGGAAGGGACCTCTGGAGATCATCTAGTCCAACTTCCCTGCCAGAGCAGGGTCACCTAGAGCAGGTTGCACAGAAATGCGTCTCCAGAGATGGAGACTCCACCGCCTCTCTGGGCAGCCTGTTCCAGTGCTCTGCCACCCTCAAAGTAAAGAAGTTCCTCCTCATGTTCAGGTGGAACTTCCTATGTTCAAGTTTGTGTCTGTTACCTCTTGTCCTGTCACTGGGCACCACTGAAAAGAGCCTGGCCCCATCCTCCTGACACCCACCCTTGAAGTATTTATAAGTGTTGATAAGATCCCGCCTCAGCCGTCTTTTTTCCAGAGTGAAGAGACCCAAATCCCTCAGCCTTTCATCATAAGAGAGGTGTTCCAATCCCCTAATCATCTTGGTAGCCCTTTGCTGCACTCTTTCCGGCAGTTCCCTGTCCTTCTTGAACTGGGGAACCCAGGACTGGACACAGTGCTCCAGGTGCGGCCTCACCAAGGCAGAGTAGAGAGGGAGGATGACCTCCCTCGATCTGCTTGCCCCACTCTTCTTGATGATGCCTTGTATTCCCCACTCTTACCCATGCACAGTGCAGTTTTCTATTAGTGGTGTTCAGTGTCACTGAAAGTGGCAGACAGGAGACAATCCTGAGAGGGAGAGAATGTCAGTGTCAGGAACACACTGTAGAAACAACTTGACTGCAGGAAGGCACACTTGGTCATGCAGCAAGGCCAGGCTGAGAAAGGGGTATTTCTTAGTTCAGTCTGTTTTAGGATTGTGATTGAGCAAAACCAGGACAGACCACGTGGTGACAAAAGGGGCATTCTTCCCTACTTCCTCCTGCTCCTCATCAGCGTGAGAAATCCCTTCTCTAACCAGAGCACAGTGGGGTAAATAAGGGAGGCTTTTACACCAACGATGAATAGGACCTTACTTGAATCTGTATTACTGACCTGAGTTTAAAAGCCTGCCTCTCTCCCTGCTGTACAAAGTGTCTACTGTCTTACCAGAGATTTGTTCTCATTTGCCAGATATATCTATTCTGGAAATTCCTACCTGACAATGCACTGTAAGAAACTCTTACATTATCTTAAGGCCATAAGTGTGCTTTCACTTGCTAGTAGTGAGCAGTGAGTAGTATAATTCACTTGCTGCCTGAAGTCCTGGGCAGAGAGGCTGTTCTGACCACAGCTAAGCTCAGATGATTGATACCCAGCTGTCGCTTGCAACACTCCTGGTGAGGGGTGACATAACTATGCCTGCGGTTGCTCCCCAGATTTGTTTTCTCAGGCTGATGCTGTGGTTTTGAGTGTGTGGGCTTTTTATTCTGAAGACTTAATGTTTAAGAGTATTCATGGTGTGCTGACAGCTGTTCCCTGGTAGCAAACTGCTGAGGCAAACAGCTCCTTCCTCATGGCTGTGAAGCTGGACAGGTGGGACCTTTCTTTTTCACAGGAGGAACTTTTTCTTGCTTTAGTGT
This sequence comes from Stercorarius parasiticus, assembly GCA_013396915.1. NCBI lineage: Eukaryota > Metazoa > Chordata > Aves > Charadriiformes > Stercorariidae > Stercorarius > Stercorarius parasiticus. Next base: position 584,543 of record VWZL01001922.1, on the reverse strand, counting down.
TGGGACAGAGAAGAGCACACAAGAGTGAAACTGAGAGTTTCCTCCCTGCAAGTAGGGGAGGAGGAGGGGCTCGGAGGGTTGGAGCGGCTCCCACTTGGCTGGGTGGTTCCTGACTCACCGGCCTGTAGGACTTCCACCACCGCTTAGCGTACTTGGGAGAGAAAGGAGAGCTGCACAAGTGGAGACTGGCATGCTCCAGGGCAGGGTGCACACGCTCCTCGCCCACGCCTGTCTGCTCCGGCAATGTCTCTGTAGATATGCATGCACACGCAGCCGCTGCTGCCTGGCTGCTGTGTCCTGCTAGTCTTACTGAGAGCTATAGAGGCTAAAAGTGATATCTAGGCAGGGATCCGACCTTTCTGAAGATTGTGCCTCTGTCCTTATTTCCTAGGCTGCCATGTCAGCATGGGTGCCTTCAGTTGAGACCAGGGGCTGTTTGCTTCCAGACAGTATGGCCCTTTTGATCTTGAAGATGAGGAGTGTGGTGTAAGGGCTTCATAGCCTGGTCACAGGGGAGTAGGAGGCAGCCTGCACATCTCAGAAAGACATCCTACATCCTACATTACCTTCAAAGCAGAGTCCGGGTGCATGGGAGAGAGCATGCTGGGACTGGGAGAGCTGCTGCAGGGGATTGGTGAGTTGTGCCTGTGCCTATTGCAAAGCAGAAGGTCCCATTTCATGTAAGTCATCCCCCTTGGCTCCTCCTTTTTAAGCTGTACATAAATGGTATTACAGGGGCATTGCTACACTGTGCACAGGTATACACTACGCCAGACAGTGAAGAATACTCCATACGGAAGCGTTTGCTAGCTGATACCACCATGCAAAATACCACATGGCAAAATGGCTTAATTTCCACCCTGCCTGATTGCATGCGCTTGCCATTCTGGAAATGATTTTGCTTTTCACTTTTAGAATCTTGATTTGTTGGTGAGGAGGGTAGACATTGTTTAACAACTTGCCTTTCATGAAAAACAACATTTTTGTTACTGCTTCTGGCAGGGCTGCGCTTGGTTATACATGTGATGCATAAATATGTCATTACTGCTCTTTGACCTCTGAAAATCCCGGGACTGTGTTTGTTTATGCTGCCTTGTACAGCTCCCACCTATTGCTTATCGAAGTGTAGAGTCTATACGGAGTCCTGCCTTCATCCATCACCTTGCTACCATTGCAGACAGAGAATTGCTGGCTGACAGCCCACAAGTAACCTCCTGCAGAAGTGGAAGGGAGGCGAATGTTGGGCTCCCTTGGAATGGGTGGAGGGAAACTGGGTTCTGCAGGTGAAAAAGGTCCTGGAGAGTCTGTGTGGGAGTGAAAACAGCAAAGGCAATAGGGCAGAAGAACTGAACGTTGAGAAGGTGGGAGCAGAAGGGGAATGAGAGCAGGAGGAAAACTGGAGGGTTTAAGCTGACTCTGTGAGGAAGAGAGCTGGATCCACGTCTAAAAATCAGTTAATGGTTTACAAGGGTATCAGAAAGAGCAACATAGAAGCTGAGAAAGGGGGGCAGGATGGGAAAAGCTGTAACCTGTTCTTAGTTACAGGAGTGCCCAAGCAGGCTGCAATTAATGGGGAAGGGAGCAGGCAGTCTCTGGGAGGTGCAGGAGAAGAGAAAACAAATGTCAGCTAAAAGAAAGTTAAAGCAAAGGGAGGGAGAACTGAAAGTGGAGCCATTACCCCTCCAACATCAGTACCTGTCAGATGATTTGGGTGCACTTGCTTTCCCTGGTGGTCCCACATGCTCCATTGTTAAAGAAAGTGGGGAGGGCGCTCTCCTGTAATTGAGGATATAAGTAGGCTCTGGGTGGAAAACATTTATGTCCTTTTCTTTTAGTGGTGGGGTATGGCAACCCAATCAGCCAGCTGTGTGCTGAAAGCAGTGGGAGCTGCAGCAGTACTCCCGTGCAAGCCGGAACAGGCTCACCGATCTTCAGGGGACCAGAAGTCCTCTTCGTCAGTTGCTGTGCCCGTTGTGTAGAGCACAAGTTTATAGTCCAGAGTGTGTGCTGAGGTATGACTTCCTGCCCAGATTAGCATGCACTGGAGCTTTTGCTGTCTCTAAACTCAGAAATCACAATGAGGTGAATGTGCTTCTGAGGCTTGAGCTCAGGAGAGGAGAAGAGCATGGGAATTCCTGCATTTGGAAAAGAAATGGTGTATGTTATTACAGTGGCTATTCCAACATCCTGCTAGATGCATATCTGAAGGGAGGGAAGAGTCCATACCAAATGCTGAAGGATCAAATACCATGGTCTACAACATGAGTGATCATGGCCAGCGATATTAGATTATACTCCAACAGGAGCTGTCATTTGAGAACAAATAATGCAAAATTTGTGAGGAAATGCTGGAAAGTGAGTTTTGCCAAGTATTAGGGGTTGGGCTCAAACCCATTGTGGTTGGTTGGCATTTGAATGCAGGAGACCCTATGCTTGAGTGGCTCTGCCTGGGTTTCTGTGTAAATGGCTTGACCTAACTATGCCATGGCCTAGAGAGTGGACTCCTGACCTCCAACATTATCCACTCCAAGTTTTTAAGCAGCCTAGCTGTGTTCCACTGTGGGGACTGCACAAGATAGTTGTTGAGCAGTAAGGGTGTGGGACTCTGAGATGGGTGCATTTGAAGCCTCTGAGACAAGGCATTCCCGATCTGTGGGGTGGCAAACTGGGAATTTTGGCAAAGTTTGCTAAAAGGTTTTGGTTAATTGCATCCCTGACAGGGCTCAGAATGGACATAATCTATAGTGTGTGAATGGAAATTGCTTGTCACCATTGCACATCAGGAAGAGACATTGACAAGGGGCTGGACCCTCTCAGTTCTGCTGTTGTGACATCCATTGAGCTGCCTTCAGAAGAGCACAAATGGACATGGATGTAGCAGTGCAGTGCTTAACACAGACTACCCTTGATGCCTTTTGCACCTCACACTGAGGCTCTAGGTCAGTGTGGCTACACAGGCAATGGATCTGAGTGCAGTTTGACCAGACCACAAGGACATATGTCCACAAAGTGAGGCTTATGCAGGCACTGAACAAGTGTGTAGGCAACCCTGTTAAGAACAGAGGTGTCTATCTGTTTCTCCTCCCTTCATCTGTCCCAGGAACAGCCAGCTTTTGGGGGATGACATCCTGTAGCCCCCTGCATTCTCTCCTCCTGCATCTGTCACCATGATCTACAGTGGGCAGCTTTGACACTGGTTTTGGTGTGCCAAAGCTGAGTTAAGACAATGGTTCTTGGGGAGTGAAAGAAAGAGGAACATCTCTCAGTCTTCATTATGCATCTTTAGAGGTTACAGGGCTTAGATCTCACCAGGAAAGAACTGCATCATGCTCACCCTGATCTGCCTGAAGGGATGTGCATGAGGGCAGTCACTGCTTGAGTACCACCCTTGGCAGTGCAGAGTTTCAGAAGCAACGTAAGGGCTCTAGCTCCCAGCAGAAGAGCTTGCTAACTACTGTGGTTGAAGTCGTCATATCTGGGAAAACCAAAAGCAGAAGGTGGCATAGTCAGTTGCTTACCATGGCAATTTCCCTGTGTTAGCAAAACCCCACCGTGCTATCTCTTTGTTGCAGGGAGATTTGACGGCCACTTAGACCACAGCTACACCTCAAGCTCCATTGCGCGGGTCTTAATTTCTCTGTTAGAGCAACACATGGCAAACAACCCCTGCCTGAATGGAGGCAGAAACATAGTTTTTCGCTCCAGACCCGTAAAGAAGCCCACTTCTTATCTTTGGCCATGTGAGCTTTGTGTCCAACGCGTTAGATTTGTCGTGTCAGCTCCTTTCAGAGAAGAGGAAAGGGCTGATGCTAGGAGTCCTTGCTAGGACACTGATAATACATACAAAACATCTCTGTTACTGCCATTTACTCATTGAATCCCTGCTAACAGAAAAGCTTAGCTAAACAATGATTTGCATGTGGCTGTACTCACACAGTGACATTTAGAAAGAAGAAAAGCCCATCTCCCCTTCTGCTTCCATTTAATGTGGTATTTTTTATGGTCCCTAGCATGTCAGAAGTAAATATGAACACTGTAAATAACACGTAGCAGAGCGTAGGGACACACCTTCCTCTGAGACTGCCCAAGCCCTTTTTCAGTTACACATTAACGCCACAGCCCATGCTGCAGACAGGGAGGGTACCTGGAAAGAGGCAGTGGCTGGAGTTCTTTTGTCGGAAGCTATAGCTGAAGCTGTAGCTGAAGTTTTTGTTCACGTTTCTGCAAACTTTATCATCTTGTGTGTTCAACAGCTGCAAGGTCATCTTCTAACAGTGTAGTAGCTTACATCCACATTGTTGAAATCTGTTCTCGGGTTAGGCTAGTCTTTTTGAAAGGCACCAGAGAGGGCATCTTCACAAAGAATCCACAGAAATATCCTTAGATTTGGGGTAGTACCCTCATTTCTTTCTTGTGGGCATAATCCCAGGACCTGGTTTAAGGATCAAAGCACACCACGCTTTGTCATTCCCAGAAGAAACGAGAAGCCAACAGCAACCTTATGAAACCAATGCCTAAAACAAGGTTCAGCAAAATATTTTCAGATATGGCACTGGAAGGAAGAGATGGATAGTGATTAAAGTAACTCTTGTGTTTCTCTGTTATGTGTTCTGATATACTGACTAATGCAAATTTCTGGGCCCTTTCCTAATCGTTGAGTGTTCGTCTAGGACAGCTTGGAATAATGTCTCTCTTGGCTGACACAGTAAAGTTGTTCTTACAAGGCCACATCCAGGGGTTACCAATGCAACCATAAATACCAGGCTGAGTTTAAGGGCTCTTATTTGAAGAGAGGAGATGGCAGTCTCTTGTTTAGAAGGATTGCTTGTGGTTTACATCAGGTAAGTAAGTGCATCAGGGGCCAACATATTCAACCTGGGGACAGAAAAAGGTACCGACCTCTGCTTCTGCCGGCAGGACGAGGGGATTGGGGATGAGGTAGTGAAATGGATGGGGTGCTCTGGGCCAAGATAATGATGAAAGCAGTGGTAAAATAGTCCTAGCGTGAGTAACTGCAGACACTAGGGGTTTGAATTTTTATTACCAGCCTGAACATCCAGCCTAATTTCGAGGAGAGACTAAGATAGCTAGCCCCTTCACTACTCAGTGAGACAGTTTGAGGGGATGCTGAATTTCTGTTCTCATGTTCGTGCTTACCCATCTTTGCTCTCTACTCTGCAGCTGTGGCTGACGTTTGCTCCTGTGGCTGATAAGACGGCTGTGTACTTCCACATTTCTCTGGAGATGGTCAACTGGCTCTCAATAGTGTACCTCCTCATCTCAATCCCATTTGGTCTGGTGGCAACATGGGTTCTCGACAGCGTGGGGCTCAGATGTGCTGTGAGTTGAACTGTTCTGTTTCCCTGAGGGCATTTCACCTAGAGGTAGCAGTAGCTGCACAAAGCATTAACATGCATATGGTGAATAGGAGTCTTGCCAAATGCCGCAGAGAATGAGCATGTTTAAAGCTCTGTCCTCGTTTGGCAATAGCAGTCACATCGCTTGTGAGGTGGGTAACAGTGGGAAAAGTTAGGATAATGTTGCATTCATACTTGCCTTTTACTGCTTCAGTTTTTGTTGTCTTAGCCAACTGACAGGGACGGATGCTGTGAGCCAAGTCTGTGAAGAGCATACTGTAATTGGGTAGATTTGATACGGAAAAGTGTTAGCACAGCTGTTTTGTTTGCTGGGCCAGTTTAAGGAGCAGCAGGGCACCGTGCAAGCAAGGGACCCCTGTGAGCTCACAGGTTGGTCTATGCTAAGCCAGATTGGGATCTCTACACTCTCTTTCCCAGAAGCAAGAGTGTTGTGTAATATGGCACTGAAACTCTAGCATGCTAGTGGTAGAGAAGAGCATTTGCAGGATCCATATGCTGGATGATTATTGCCATCACCTTTGGATTGTCACAGCAATATATGGGTGATGGTGCAAACTTGCAAACAGAGTGCATTAGTGAACTTTGGATTTCTAATCAATTCCATGACAATGTCTGCTGTCTTGCATAAGCTACATTGTGGTGTAGTTCTCATGTAGGGCCCAGACAGCCACCTTGCTCCCTAAGGAGCAGTGTTGGATCAGGAGCATCTTGCAGTGGCCCAGAGGGGTGGGGGTGGTCTGCAGGCAACTTTCCATGCAGTGATTACTAACACTCAGTGTGTCCTGTAATGCATCCGAGACCCTGCTCATGCTAGTCTGTTGCATTAAGTTCTGCCATTCAGACTTCATCACACAACCCCTGGCTGTTTCTACTTGCTGCAGGTGATCCTGAGCGCATGGCTGAACATGACAGGTAGCATCATCCGGATGTTCAGCGTCCTCAAGTTCCTGAGCTTGGGTTCCCAGAGTTACTGGTACCTGTTTATTGGGCAATGCCTCTGTGCACTGGCACAGCCCCTTATCATCTTTTCGCCAACAAAACTGGCAGCACTATGGTTCCCAGACCACCAGAGAGCAACAGCAAATATGATCGCATCAATGTGTAAGTGACAGCTGCAAAGTAATATTGCTGGCTCCCAGAACTTGCTAGCATTTGTTTGCCTTTCAGAGACAGCAGGCAGAGAAAGCCCTCTACACAACAGCCATTTGGCCCTGCAAATACATCTCTGCCCAAGAGTCTCATAGCCATGTGCAATAAACCCGTGCCTTTGAGGCCCTGCGAGACAGGCAGGCATTTCCATGCTGGGGAGCAAGAAGTGGGCCTTAGCTACATCCAGGTGCAAAGTTCAAAGTAAGCCACACAGCCTCCCAACTTTCCTCCTCTCTGCCATGACAAGGTGATCATCTTTGTCTAAATATCATAAAGGCTGGGGACAGCCCTCAGTGTTACTGAATCTAAAGTCTGTACTGGCCTTAATTCTTCAGCTTGTTAGAAAGGTGTCCAAATTGCCTGTGATGCCTGTGGTCACAGCTGACAAATTCTGTAAACGGCTGGAGGTGAGGCTGCTGCAGCAATTTTGTCTACCAGTTTGTCCAGTAGCAAGGCTGAGCATGTATTCCCAATTGGTAAATATGCACACACAGATAAAATATACTCATCTGTCCACACAAACATGTTGGGATGCTAAATGCAGCAGGACTACCCACACTGAAACCACATCTGCCTTGCAAAGTGCCTGGAACCTGTGAAACTAGAGAGGAGACATGAGATACACTTGCTCTAATCTCGTTCCTCTCTTGGCTCCTTTGGGCCCTGCTAGACACAGGATACCGCACTTAACAGACCTGTTTCCTCCCTCCATGTAACATTTCCCCATCAGCCAGAAGAAATGTCTTCCTTCTTTCTCTGAGGACTTGAGAGGTGCTGCAGAAACTGGTCTGGCTTACTGGCTCCAGCTGGGAAATCTCACAGTACCTATATAGAATCATAGAATGTGTTGAGTTGGAAGGCACCCTTAAAGGTCATCTAGTCCAACCCCCCTGCAGGAAGCAGGGACATCTTTAACTAGATCAGATTGTTCAGAGCCTCATCCAGCCTGGCCTTGAATGTCTCCAGGGATGGGGCCTTCACCACCTCTCTGGGCAACCTGTGCCAGTGTCTCACCACCCTCATTGTAAAGAACTAATATATATGGGGGAGTCCTACCTGCCCTTCCCTCAAAACAGCCAACAGCCACCTTCCCTCCCCACTGCCTTGGAGTTGTGGGGAAGGGGTAGGCATGGGGAAAAGGGCAGTATAGGAGCACCCCTGTACGGCTTTCCCAATGCTGCTGCAAACCCAGAGCACAGGCACTGTTGTTTAGCAAGAATGGATTTATGGTGTCAGAACAAATGAATTATTTTTGCACTGCCTTCCCTAGAGGTGTGCAGGGCTCACCTTGTTTCCCAGGGCTCAGATAGACCCTCACCTTCCCTGCTGGAGAAGGAGCTCTGTTGTCAGTGTGGTGCAATACAATTACTACCAGGGACCACTGGGCACTTGGTCCATCACTGCCCTGAAGGACCCCAGCCTGCAGACAACTTGCTTTTTTTAAGTGAGAGGAGGCAGAGCTGCCAAAGAATATTTCTTTCACATAGTGTCCTCGGTCCTTACAGGACCAAATGGATCTAACTATGGGAAAGAATAAAACAGAAGGGCAAGGAACAGTGGAAACCCAAGACCTGAAGCTGTTCCATCTGTGGCATGTTGAGAAATAAGTGTGAGGACTGAATGGGCTGTGATTATTATCTGCTGCAACACCTGCATATTGCTGTGTAGAGGGCTTCCATTAATACTGTCTGGTTACACTCATTAGTGTCTGCTGTGCAAAATCAGGTTTTCATTTCAAGAAAGTTTAAATATTGCCTAGAAGGAGCCACAGCCCCAGTCATTTACTCCAGTGGTTAATTACTGCACTGGCAAATGTCTACATGTTCGTTCTCGTCTCAATGCTCCTTATCCCCCAGCTGTTCAGTCTTGTTGCACCTGTTTGTCAGGTAGTTACGGACAGAGTCACTTCTCTCCTTTGTGTAGAAAGACTGAACAGATCCAACCCAGTCACTTTACAAGCACATTTCCCTTGGCCTCTTCCCACATGTCTCCACGTCTGCCTGTTGCTCACATGAGCTTTTTCTCTCAGCTTGCTCCAATTTATCAGTACCCATTTCCTGTATTAATGCCAGAGCAGCACTCAGCATTGCAGTACTGTCAGTATCAGTGCTGCACACAGAAACTAGCCCTACAGCCTCCTGTCAGTATCCCCACAGCTCCTGTTAGTGCCTCTGCATAGGCTTCCCTGTGCTTGTGTGCAGACAAAAACAGACCCTGCACCCAGGATCCTGATAAACAGATGAAATCACTGTGACTCATCTGTGCTCTTGAGTATTTATCGTATCTCAGTCCTCCCCATCACTTTTAGAGACTTACTCACAGAGAAGCAGTGCAGGGCCAAGCACTGATCCCCTGTGAAGACCATGAGAAATTCTCCTGTGTTGGGAGAAGAAAGACTTGTCTGAGTCCACTGATGTGGCCTCTGCTCCAGCCATGGCATTCTTCATTTACTGTGGTCTGTCAGCATGTCATTTTCTGCACCCTGCAGAGCTTTAGGGCATCAGCATCACTGTCCACAAAACACACAGCAGCATTGCAGAGTACTGCAAGCTAATCCACCAGGACCCCTGTACCATAATGTACAGCTGATTAACTCCAGTGATCTCCTTTCCATTCTTAGTCGAGGCTCATATAATTTCTCTTCCCAGGAAGAGAAGGCAGCTGAAACCCCGTAATTACTCAGATAATCTCACTTAGTCTTTTCACATTGAGCCCAGTGCTCACGTTTCCACCCCTCACCCATACCTTCTGGAACTGCTTCAGCATGCTGATAGTTCATGGAAACACCTGACAGTAGTTTTCAGGCAGTACCCTACAATGCACAGATGCAATATGCCGCAACGGAGAGGCATTAATCTATCTCCTTGGAAACTGTTGTTTATTTGTGTCCATGTAGAGGTAACATTTCACCAGGATCAAAAACTACCACTTTCCCAAGTACAGAGCAGAAATGCTACAGTTGTTGTGTGCTATAGCACTATTAATGATGCCTCAGCAGAATCATAGAACAGACAAGGTTGGAAGGTTTCTCTTGGGACTGTCTTGTCCAACACTTGGTCAAGCAAGGTTAGCTAGAGCAGGTTGCCCAGGGTGGTGTCTAGTCAGGTTTTGACTCTCTCCAAGGATGGAGATGTTGCAACTCATCTGAGCAACTTGTTTCGGTATTCAACCACTGTCACAGTAAAACAGTTTATACTCAGACAGAGTTCCCTGTGCTACAGTTTGTGCCCATTGCCTCTTATCCTGCCACTGGGCACCCTGAGAAAAGTCTGGTTCCCTCTTCTTTACAATCCCTGATGAAGGTTCTTTTCTCCAGGCTGAACATTCACAGCTCTTCCAGCCTCTTTAAGTATGAGAGATGCTCTGGTCCCTTACCCAAGTCTTTGACCATTGACTGGACTTGCTCCATTAACTGCATATCTTTCTGGTGTTGATGAGCCCAGCACCAGACTCGGCTCTCCGGATGTTTCTCACCAGGGCTGATTAGAGGGTAAGGATCACCACCTTCCACCTGCCGGCAATGCTTTTCCCCATGCAGCCCAGGATGCTGTTGGACACCTTTCTGCAAGGGTGCATTGCTGGCTCACAGTCAAGTTGCAGTTCACCAGGACCCCGTGTCCTACTCTACAAAACTGCTTCCCAGCAGCTTCTCCAGGCTGATCAATCCCAGCTCTCTCAGTTTCTTTTCGCATGACAGAAGCTCCAGTCACTTAATCATATTTTTGGCCCTTTGCTGGCCCAGTAAGTCCATGTCTCCCTCATACTGGCGAGCCCAGAACTGGACACAGTACTCCAGATGTGGCCTCACTAGTGCTAAGTAGAGGGTAAGTATCACCTCCTGCTGACAATGCTCTGCCTAATGCAGCCCAGGATGTTGGTGGCCCTCTTTATCATGAGGTTGTGTTGCTGGCTCATGGTCAACTTGGTATCCACCAGGACCCCTACCTCCGACACCAGGTCCTTTTCTGCAGGGCTGCTTTGCAGTTGGCCAGCCTCAGCGTGTACTCGTGGATGGGGTTATTCCTCCCGAGCTGCAGGACTTCATATTGCCTTTTGTTGAACTTCACAAGGTTCCCTTTGCCCATTTCACCAGCCTGTTGAGGTTCCTCTGAATGGCAGTGTAGCCATCTGCTCTATCAGCCACTCTTCCTTGTATCACAAACTGGCTGTGGGTGCTCTCTGCCCTATCTTCCAGGCTTTTTGTTAAGGTTAAACTGTACTGGCCCCAGTATCGACCCCTGTGGTGTGGCACAACTGGCCTCCAGTTGGACTTCATGACAGTGATGATAATCTTCTGAGACCAGCTGTTAAGTTGACTTTCAGTTCATCTCACTGTACACTTATCTAGCCGTACTTTGTCAGCTTGTCTGTGAGGATGTTATGGGAGACAGTGTCAACAGCCTTAGTAAAGTTGAGATAAAAAACATCCACTGCTCTCCCCTCATCCACACAGCCAGCCACCTCACTGTACAAAGCTGTTAGGTTGGGTGAGCGTTTCTCCTTTGCTGACTGCTCCTGCTCACCTTGTTGTCCTTCATGTGCCTGGAAATGGTGTCCAGGATTAGTTGTTCCATGACCTTCCCAGGGATCAAAGTGAGACTGAAAGCCCTGGACTTCCCTGGATTCTCTTGCTGTTCTTGAAGATGGGAGTGACATTTGGTCTCTTTCAGTCCTCAGGAGCCTCTTGGAATTGCCATGGCCTTTTAAAGATAGCCAAGAATAGCCTTGCAATGAAAACAGCCTGCTCCCTCAGCACTTATTGGTGCATCCCATCAGTCCCATGGACTTGTGTGTGTCTGACCTACTTAATGTTCCCTGACCAAGTCCTCCTCCACTGAAGGTAAATCTTCCTTGCTCCAGACTTTACCTCTGGTCTCAGGGCTGAAGGCTGGTCTTAACCAGTAAAGAGTGAGGTGAAAAACGAGACGAATACCTTGGCCTTTTCCATATCCTTTGTCACCAAATTTCCTACCCCATCCAGCAGGAGGCCCACATTTTCCCTAGCCTTCCCTTTGCTGCTAATGTACTTGTAGAAGCCGTTCTTTTTGTACTTCACATCTCTCACCAGACTCAGTTCCAGGTTGGCTTTGGCTTTCCTAACCCCATCCCTGCACACTAGGAGAAAATCAACTTTACTTATTTGATTGTGTGCAGAACATAGCCTTAAAGTTAAAAAATTGTCTCCTGCAATTTTGGAGATTCCCAAGTTAGGTCCCAGGACTGCTGCTTCACATGCTACTCAGCTCCAGCCCCATAACAATGCAACCCCCTACTCCAGTACAGACAAGTGTCTGAGAATCTGTTCTACCATGTGATAGTTGGTAGCAGAGATCAACTTGTATGCCAGCTTGGGCTTTACTGAGGAAATGTATTGGTTGGAAAGGTGTCGGGAATAACCTAGTGTCACTTTCGAGAGCTGTTGTAGGGCTTTGCTGCTTTTCATGCCCTTTTGGCAAAGAAGTCCAATGGCATCCAGGTGACCACTGGGAAGAGCATTGCCAGCAGCTTGAGGGAAGTCCCCTGTCTACATCTGAAAGAGCTGTGTCCAGTTCTAGGCTCCTCAGTACAAAAAGGACATGGACATATTAGTGTAAGTCCAGTTAAGAGCCACTAAGACAATTAAAGCAATGGAGCATCTGTCATGCCAGCTGATGCTGAGAGAACTGGGACTGTTCACCCTCAAGAAGGCTCAGGGGGATTTTATCCATATGTATACATGCCTAGTGGCATAGGGGGACTAAAGAAGGGAAAGCACCTCAATTTGTTACTGCTGCTGTATAACATTGGGACAGATGGCATGGGTTCATTTTGTCCCTTCAGTTTAGCATTTACTGAGGCAGCCTTGTGAGGGTGAGAACACTGTAATTCATAGATGAAAACCAGTTTACAGGAGTTAAGAGTTGTAGGGAAATGTGTTTATAGAATGGACTTAATGGGGGTGAAGGAACAGATGTGCCAGAAGTAAGACCGCGCAGTCAACTTCTCCAAATATTCCCCTCCTTGTTTCTCCCTATATGTGCCTTGTTCTGTCCTTACTCATTGCTCGGCTGCACGCTGCAGCTCTGGTGCTGACTGGCAGTACGGGTGGACAAATGATTCTGACTGATTGCATGAAAAAAGTGTCTCTCTGTTTTATTTCCTTCCAGCCAATCCTTTGGGTATTCTTATAGCAAACGTGCTGTCACCTGCACTAGTTCCTGAAGGAAAGCACATCCCACTGATGGTAAATAAAAACTGTTTTAATCAGACAGCTGGGCTGTTTATTTGTTATCCAGCTAATTTATTTATTTGGAGGCAGTGGAGCTGAAAAGACTGGTAACATGTCTTTACTTTGTGTTGTGTAGCTGGGTGTTTATGCCGTCCCAGCAGTAACAGCCTGTGCTCTAGCAACTCTGGGGATTCATGCGAAGGTTCCTCCAACACCTCCTTCGGCCAGTGCCACTAACTCCACCTCCAAGCCATTCCTCACAGGGCTCAAAATGGTAAGTGCTATAGCACAAAGAGACACCAGTGCTGGAGTGAAGGATGCAGCCCTGACAGACAGGGATATGCTGGGGAATCTGCTGACAAAGCAGGATCTGAACTCCACTACACCAAACCCGGCATGGAAAGCCCCCTGAAGGAGACCAGGACCCCTTCCTTCCTCAGGGAGTGGAAGATGCTTATAGCAAAGCTGCAAGCAACGGTATCTGACTGTTCAGCTGTGGGGTGGCTGCCACTCAGCTAGGTCAGACAGGCACATCTGGGCTAATCCAAGAGGATCACGCAACCTGAGCCTTCTAAGCAGATGTGGTAACAGGTAGGGCAGCACAAGGCAAAGTGAAGGAATTTGGGCACTGAAGAGATCCTTCCTCCCTGCATGGTCCCCATTTTAACTTGTCCTCTGCTGAACTGACAGGAGAGAGACAAACCCCTCTAATGACCACAGGGTTGCCCTGTCAATATTTCCAACTGAGGGGTCAGAACCACTCTCAAGTCTACTGTCACAGGCAGGCCTTTTCCCCCACTCCACTTGTTTAAATGATAATGAATTTTTTTCTCTAGCTCCTGAGAAACAAGCCGTACATCATCCTGGCAGTGTGCTTTGGAGGAGGAATTGGCATGTTCACCTGCTTTTCAGCTCTGCTAGAACAGATCCTGTGTGAAAAGGGATATTCAAATGTGAGTGTTCTTGCTTTCCTCCCCATTGTCCACATCGTCTCTGATACAATCAAAATGATTTTCCCTGATAAGGGACTCAGAGCAAAATGAAGACAGTTGAATATGCTGCACTGTCTCATATCTGATTTGCTCACATTATCTAATATAGATTAATCAGTACGTTAATCCAGAGCACAGTCAATCTCTCAGTATAATAGATGATCTGCATTTTCATTACTGCCCGTGGCCCCGCTCCCACTTGCAAATGAAAAACCTTTACTACTCAAACGCTTCTTAGAAAAAAAGAGTATTGTGTTTTTTCTGAGCCACTCCAGAGCACTGATGTCTATGCACTATGTCTATGATGTCTAACACCTTCCCAGAGTAGGATGGGGCCCAGGCAAGCCCTAGAGTGAAGCTGAAGGCAGGCTGATGCAAGTGCCTTTTTCTCTTTGCCATCTTACATGAAGCCAGGGCAGCAGAGGAAGTCACTGTGACAGCTATTTCGCTATCCTTCCCACGACACCGGCCAGGTGCTGCTTTTACAGTTGAGCACAGTGACCGCAGCTGGTTCCTCCTGCTCTCTCCCTGCAATAGCAAGGGGCTTCCCCGGTTCCTGTGTTTACCCTCAGGCAGGCAGCACTTCAATCCTGCTGCTTGTATCCCCATGGCGGTCCTCTTAAAATGCCCCTCCAACTGTTGTGTATGCACGCCTACACCTCTGGTCTCTGTCCACTCCCTCTCAACTCCCATGTCTGATACCTGACTCACTGCTCCATAGCCAAGTCACGTTTGCACACTCCATTGGCTTTTAACTGGAAACCTTTTAAACTTTGGAGCCTTGCTTTCTGTGCGTCATGATGCTTTTGTCTGTGTGTGACTGGCTTGCCCTGTCCCGTTAGCCCACAGAAGCTATTCCAGATAACCTTTCTTCCCAGTCTGCCCCTGAGGCTCCCAGAAGAGTTTAGCCATGTTTGTTAAAACTTCACTGCTTTCAATATTAATGTCTGCATTTGAATTCTTATGGAGTTGAAGGAGTGGGACAAGCAAAGATAGTCACTGCAAACAACAGAGCATGTACCTTATCCTAACTACTGATCATTGCCTCTCTAGTTAGACGTCCTTGCTACAGCCAGGTAGCTGCTGTGTCTCATCTAGCATGCTTTGGGGCTCCCAGCCTTATGGAAGTCATTCTGCCAGTGCAGGTCCCTGGTCCCTGGTAAGAAAAGGGCCAGGAGCGTGATTATAAACAGTAGCAGATCCCAAGGCAGTTGGACCTGTTACCACCAGTGTGGACAAGGCACCTGATTGCCCCTGGAGGAGCCAAGAACAGTCTCGTGCCCAGGCTGGAGCATTTAACCCCAGGGAACTGCTGCTGCTCTGCTCCCAGCTTCCCTTGCCAGGTGTGCAGAGACTTGCCATCCATTGAGACTTTGGGAGTGCTGTGACCCTGCTGTCTCAACACACTTTTAAAAGCAGCTGGGCCCCATTATTTGCTACTCAGAGCCCTGTGCATGTTTCAGCTACTGCAACAGGCAAGGAAGCTTTTCCTACCCCAGTAAGTGACCCACTAGCAGCAGGTAGATGGGTTGGTGACATTAAAACCTCTTTCCTAACTGCTCTAGTTGCTCAGTTACTTGTTCTTCTGCCCTCCAGGAATTTGCTGGCCTGAATGGTGCACTGTTCACGGTGTGTGGTTTGTTGGGTGCTTTCCTGCTAGGCCTGTATGTCGACCGGACAAGGAAGTTCATAGAGTCCACCAAGATTTGTTTCTGTCTTTGTGCCCTTGCCAGCATCGTGTTTGCAGTGGTGAGTTCTCCCTTGCATTGCACTATGGGCTTTGTTCTTTTGCCATCCTATAAATCATCAACTCAAACCAAGGTCATTCGATGTCATAGTATTTATTTTTAAGCTACGTGTTATGTTTTGGGATTATCTCTCTGGGCTAGAAATGTTTTAAAGAAAAACCCTTTACTGAGGATTTCACAGCCACTGTAGAGCCTGAGACAGACTGATTGATTTATATAAATAAATTGACATAATTTTACTTCCTTACATTGGATCACCATATTTACTGTCCCTGAGACCATTTTCTCCAAAAAGAAATGGAATTGCCAAATATACATCTTACAAAAATGAATAAGAATGCCATAGTTTTCCCAACACCTGCCTTTAACAGGTGGTGGCTGCCAGGAGTGTAAGATTAGCAAAAAAGACCTAGTTACCTGCCTAGTTCTGTGGTAGTTCCTTGAGGAGGACAAGACAAGGGAGATGCAGAAAAGGGGGATGCTTGAATCCAGCCAGGAGAGGAATGCAGAATGTGGAGACTTTACACCCATGAAGCTAGAGTGCAAGTACTGCACTGAAGCATAGTCATTGCCAATGGGAGCCATCACCCAGCAGGAACCTGGGCATGTGGCACAGGACTCCTAGCACAGCAGAGGACCTAGACTGGTGCAGGTCTCTGCTTTCCCAACAGGCTTGTGTTGTGCATTTTTCCTGTGTGTTGAAAAATCCAGACTTTCAATACAGCATGACCACACCTCCCCCTAGGCCAAGATCCCAGTGACGTTATCTCCACTTTGAAGAGACAGATAGATGCAATGCCTAAAGCAAGGTGCCTAAAGGTGTAGGACAGGGTGCCTAAAGCAGACTTTGCATTTCACTCTTTAGTACTCTGCCATTTGTTGGCAGGACGGTCTGAATACAAGTCAGCATGCCTGGGCCCAAGTAAAGCACAGAGCAGGCAAGAGGCTGTGTCAGGAGCAGCAAACAAACCTTTTCCTCCTCCCTTTCCCTCCATCCCCTTTATCCCATACAGATGAACTACTAGTTCAAAGTAGTAAAACCAAAAACACCCATTCAAATCTGCTTGATCCCTTGATGCTTTCAACTCAGATTTCAGACACACAGAGTTTTCCTTGTTTTCCAGATTTTACCAGTTTAGCTGGGCCAGGCCTGCTGCAGCCATGCCAAGACAGACGCCCCATGTTCCTCTGTGGAATTTATTACATGGTTAAGGAAGGAGGTACCAGCACTGTGGCTGCAGGATTTGTGCCCTTGACTTTGCTAGTGTTGGCTGGACAAGCCCATGGTCTTGCCTCCAGAGTTAAGGACAAGGCTGTTCTAGGCACGAATCTAATCTCCAGGGTTTGCAAATGTTTCAGGTAGTTTTTTGTTTGTTTTGTGGGTGGGTTTTTTGTGGTAAAACTCCAATGTTGCAAACATGAGAATGACAAAATGAGGAATAGTTTTCCTTATTAATGAGCTGCAGTAACCCAGGGAATTCTCATATGTAAGCCAATGCAAACACCACTTCTGAAATGTTAGCTTGCATTGGGAGGAAGGTGCCTGTTTCACTTTGTGCTGAAGATACGCTGAGCACAGTACTGGTAAGTTACTGACCAGGAAGTCAAGTCACAATAATACGACCACATCAATGCTTTTCAGGTAATTCTGCTGATACTCTCTCTCCTTGCTTAAATGAAACAGATAAATCTCCTTCATGTAGCCATTTGTTGATTCTAGAGGGTTGGAGGTAAAGGAGGGAAGGTACTGGTGAGAACAGTGAGCCCTTGGAATTTCCTGCAGGTAGTGGCATCAGAGATTCTCTGCGCAGCAGTGCCGATGATAAAATTTTGATGTTGCTTTTCTGCCTGCAGACTTCTCGGTTCAGACATCAGACCATCGTGCTGGCCATCACCAGCTCACTCTTTGGTTTCTTCGGTTTTGCGATCTACCCCATTGCCATGGAGCTGGCTGTGGAGTGCTCCTACCCTGTGGGAGAGGGTACATCTACAGGCCTGATTTTTGTTGCAAGGTAAGCAGGCAGGTTAAATCCAATTCACAGCTGAGCTTGGTTCAAACACACACACACAGAGGTGCGGAGAAGAGCCTGGACACCAATGGTATCCATACTGCTGAACTTCTCTCTGGTGTACGTGCACATGACCATGACAAGGGGGGAGCAGGCTGGCTGAGCCATAGAGCTGAGGAGCTAAAGGTTTTAAAGCAAGGAGGAGTATGTGGAATTGGTGCAAGAAAAGCAAGAAGGAAGATGAAGGTCTCCCTTGCTTGTGAGAAAGTGGGATTTAACCATGCTCAGCATCACCTGCCTTTGAAGCAGATGGGGGCTGTATGCCTGGGAGGGGCACCCATTCCCACAGCAGCACAGGGACTTGTCAGGTCTCAGTGCTGTGCTGAGGGAGATGGGACCCATCACTCACAGGGCAGTGACCACAGCGCTGGTCACAACAGATGGGGCAGTGATCAGTTTACATCCCAAGGGCTGGCACTGGACTGCACCAGGAATGACTTGTTGAAGCTCTAAGCAGTGATATATGTGGTCTGGTGCCATGTGTATGTGTCAGTTGGAGCTGCAGCAGCAAGAAACATCAGACAAAGAGAGGCATTAGATATCACCTTTGAAGGCTGTTATCTCCCACTGGTTGTGGACTTTGTTGCTTTGTTAGCTAGCTATGGGTGAGGAGGAGGCCAAAGTCGTAGCCTGAATTTTTCCCATCCTCAACCCTGCAGTAGGAGGTATTTCCAAGTTTCTGCCCACTGACTATCCTTGACAGCTGTAGTTCAAACCTGCCTGTCTCCAGAGGGAGTGTACGGTGGTCCTGCCCTACTGGCGCCGTATGTAGGGGTGTGCTGAAAAAAGGCTGACCTGCACACCCTGTGAGCCAGTGCCAGTTTACAAGCAGCCGGTACAGAGGAAGCTAGAAGTAGCTTTCTCTGCTAGAAGGACCCTGCTCCAGAAAGGGGCCTCACTTTCTTCCTGCTGGGGTGCCATGACTGGATGTTGGCTTCTCCCCACAGCCAGATTGAAGGTGTGATTTTAATGATTCTGCTACAAGCCCTCACCGTGCGTGTTTCTGAGGATCCATCCTCCACCTGTGCCCTTGATCAGGATGGAGCCCTGGACTGGACAAGTAAGTATGTCTTGGGAAATTATGCTGGACTCTTGGTTGCACCCCACGTACCCCCCACTCTCCTCCAGGTCTCACTGTGAGGGAGCCTGCAAGATTGATTGCTATTGTAGCATATCTCTTAGACACCTTTCCCAACCTGATGATGCACTCCTTGCTGCTCCTGCTAAACCAGGTCTGCAAGATTGAAATGGGAAGGCCTCTAAGGTGCCGTGAATGCTACTGCTGACCCTGGGTTAATATTTCTCTTACGGCCACTCTGCAGAGACCTGAAATTCACTGAGCTAGAAGGCAGTTACGGTGAGGGAATACACTGTACACGTAGCACAGCCTGTGCTGCTTTGCAGTGGGGAGGCCAAGACTACAAATGCATTGACTGAAAGCTACTTCTCTTGCTTCTGCACATAGAGCTGCCTGGGTTTGTAACATGCCAGTGCAGCTTTGTTCTGCCTTATTCCACACTCCTCTTCCTTTCCTAGCTGGTCAGGAGAAGAGACAGCAACCGAGATGAACAAGAGCACAAATGTGTTTTCAGTGCAGGCTAGACCCTGGTCTTGGTCTCTCATCTGGTTCATATTTATGTAATACTGACACCAAGTCCTAGGGAGTTACCATAACACAAAGGCTGGCAAACAGCTTTTAAATATATCCTGCTTGGCTGAGCAGAAACTCCTCAGAGCAAGCTCCACTAGCTGGCAGGGAACAATAACTGTCCCCAAAAAGCAATTTGACTGTTTCATGTGTGAAAGCCCACAACTCTCCACCTTATCAGATCAGACCTGGATCTCATGATTAGGTACCCATTCCTAAATATTTTGTGGTGTGATACATGCAGGGACATCTGTGGAGAAAGGCATGGAGGTATTTATTTGAGACACTGCTGGAATGAGAATGTGACTACTTCCAGACCTTTTTGCAAGTAGCCTTTTAGATTTACTTTTTTTTTCCTTCAGAAAAGGTTCTTTCAACACAAATTTTTCTTTGATTAAAGTTTATCCTTAGTGAACCTTTCCTACATTTTGCTCTTGGATGATATAACAAGAAGCACTACCTGTGTGGACCTGTTCACTTATGAAGCTCAAGTGTTTTGATTCAGTCTTTCTTGTAACTTTTTTCACCACTCCGCAACACACAAACGTGTACACATACACAGAAACACACACAGCCACAAACACACTGCGTGCACTGGTGTGAGACCTCTAATCTGTCGGGTCATGCAGGACAAGAGTCCTGGAAACCTTCCACATTTTACACAGATCCTGTTCTTATGCCAGTATGTGAGACAAGGTTTGGCTGTTACCATGCTGGCATTGCCCTACTGTGAGCTGCACACTGTCCTCAGGGGTAGCCTTTGGGAGGAGATCACACGGGCTGTGCAGTTGCTGAGGAGCTGACCTCTAGGCTTCTGCCCTAGTGGGAAGTTGTGAATTCACCATCTAAAAGTATACCTTCCTTGCAGCTCCGGTACTGGTGCTGGCTGGCCTCTGCAGTGCTATGGCTTGTTTGTACGTCATCTTCTTCCATACTGACTACAAGCGGCTCCATGCTGAGACAAACAATGGTGATTTGGCCAAGGCAGAAGATACAGATGTTCCTGAAGCGTAACCAGGTCTTTTGGGGCATGCCAAGGGCCCAGCAAGAGAAGGACTCAGGCCTGTGGTCAGGGACCATGACTGTAAATGCTCAGCTGGCACATTGTGATATCCATGTCCTGTTGCACAACAAGGAGGGACTGGAGCAGAGTCACTGGGGCACATTTACTGCGCTTCCCTCAATCTTGTATTGATTTGTGAGCCTGGGCTGTAAGAAAGATTGTGCTGCCAGAAGGGTCAAAGTGGGACTGGACAATTATGCAGATAATGGGGATTTTTAGCTGACTTGATTCAAGCTAAAGAAATGTTGTGGAGGAGAGGAGCATTATATTTCAGCCATTTTTTCATTCTCATGTACTTGGATCAGGGGTGAAGCTTTCAGAGGCGTGGAAGCCACGCCGATCACAAACCTAGTGGAAAACTGTGGTTTAAGGACTGTGGTTCTTGTGCAGCATAACAACTGTTCCTTGCATTGCAGCAAGGAAGTGTAGGTATGTGACCTGTAATATAAGTCTGTTACAATGAGCCACTTTGTCCTCTTCTTCAAATAGGAAAAGAAAAGCTCTGCCTGCAGTGCCACCTGTAAGTAAGCAGCAGAAGTTAAATATGGCAGGATTCCTCACTCATCTGACAGCATCTCTGTCAGATGCTGAGACATTAAGGATAAGCTTGGTTTACTTGGTCTTCTGTTGTTTCTCCACTTTTCCTGCAATTGTAGTGGTTTAAGTTTTCACCAAGAAGATGAAGCTGCTGGTCTAAGATTAGGGTAGTGTACCTCTCCGAGCTAAGTCGTGCTCTCCTATAGGGGAACACTGAGAGGGCAGCTCACTTTTTAGGGAATGACACAGAAGCTGGCAGGAGAACTGGCAAAGGTGACCACTTAGGGAATGCAGGGAGCTGTCGTAAGTTTCTGCAGGTGATAGGGGCTTTTCTGGGGAAGACGAAGTAAAAACCAACATCAACAAGCACCTTCCAGTTCTCTCTGTAACTGACAGCTGTTCTTCAGTGTTAGAAGAGATGGGTAGAAGATCCCATGAGAAGATCCCATTTGGAGCTCAGTTACCTTAGTAACTGCAATGGGTACAACTGGATTTTTAATATTGCAGTACTTCCACAGCAGTCCAGTGTCCTGCTTTGGTGCTCAGATATAGATGTACAACCTGGGAACATATTACCCTATAACACTTCAGTGGTAAAAAATTAGATAGATGGGATTCAGTGATGCTTCCTACCATGCATCTTGCAAGGGGATCTGAGTACTTGCTGATTAAGGGAACTTGATGCAAATTGGACCTGTGACTGGCTTTGTCCAGTACAGCTAGATGATGATCCCAAAGCAGAGGATGCGCTTCCCCTGAAGAACACTGTATAGAGGAGCTCTCTTCGTGCCTGAATTCTCTTCCCCATTAGCAACTGGAAATCTTGCCCTGTGTAAAACACCTAGCTGCATACTTCTAGGAAACCTGCTTGTTCCTACAGCTCCAGCCCTGCTCTCACCAGTAAGCACTGATGTTTGTCAGAAGCAGCAGGAAGGAAGTCTGAAACTGAGGTGAAACAAGCTCAATTTGGATCTGGCAGAGGAAGGAGATTAGCTGTCTTTTGCAAAACTAGCTGGTCAGTTCTGCAGCCCTGGACCTAATACACCAAACAGGTTAACACCAAATTAACCTGCCACTCCTGAGTCCTACTGTACTGGGAAGCAAGAAGCACTTGGTACTTTATAATTTTATATATTTACAAATGTTTATGTTTTTTAATAAAGGGTTGTTTACTATATTAAATTTTAAAAAATTATAGTGATATTTTACATTTATAGTATGCAAGGGTGCATCAGGTCTGCTATGTAGCACAAAACAAAGGTCTTTGTTATACCAAAGGTATTTCCTGGATGTGCATTAAGTTGTGCTCAAAATGATGATGTGAAGTGGTATATCAAATCCTTAAAATGACAGTGTGAAATTAACTGTAGGTTAAACAGCTTTAGGTTAAAGAGTGAGGAAATACTGATAGGAAGTATCTCCAAAATCTGCCATTGCCCTGGTCAGAGAGTCTGCCTTGCCCCAGCTAAGACAGCTCTTATCTTTATCCAAGCATAGAAGAGATTTGAAAAGGGAGAGTTTTCTCTCTACTAATGCATCAGACACATAGGTGTGTGAGGCTAATTCTGAATTCCTCGTGTGTAGTGGAGCATATGGTTTATCATACACTGGCAGCACGCCATAGAGGTGTTATGGCACTGCTAACAGTGAGGACAGGTAGGTCACACAAATACCTACCTTGCACCATCAGCTGTTTCTGCTGACTCAGCTAACTTCACACTATGTCTGTAGAAGAAAGGAGGCTCAAATTTCTGTGCTAGTCTGTAGTTAGTACTATAGCTGAAGTCAGCTTACTACTGTACACTCTTCCCCTCAAGGCTGCATAACTCTTCTGTCTGTCACAGCTCACAGTTAGATGTGCCTTTCTCTGGAAAGCCTATGGAAAGCATGAAGCTGAAATCTTAGCAGGATAGAGGGATTTTGATGTTAAGCTATGGGCCTGGTACACTGAGGGGTGGACCCATGTCCTTTCCTGGACAAAGGAGTTGTCTGGCTGCCTTAACAAGCCTTCTGTGAATCCAGTAATCCCAACAGAGACCTCTACGGTAGGTTTGTAGGGGTCACTGGAAAACATACTGCAGAAGGCCTCCTGCAAAGCTGGAATGGTCCTGGCTGGGGTCTGGTCTCACTAGAGGCCTTCTACTTTCGTAAAGCCAAAGGAGATGGACATAAAGGTCAGCCAACTGCTCCCATCACAGCTGTGGATTCTAGAGAAGCCCTCTGGCACAGGCAGGGATACATATTCTTGCCATCCTGCACTCAGTCAGGGCCAAGACAACACTTCTATTGCAAGAAAGATTCTTCCTCTTGCACAGCAGCCAGCCTTGAGGTTCCTGGAGCAGCTCAGTCCACAGGCTTTCTGCAGGACACTCACCACCTGTCTCTGGAGCAACTCTGCATGGTGAGATACCCCTACAGGCTTCCTGCAGCCCCTCAGAACAGTCATCTCTCTCTGCCCTCTTTCTGCAGCCTCCCCTGCAGACTGCATGGGGCTGGCAGAGGAAGGTCGAGTTCACATGAGCCTGAGGGTGAGGTATGAGCCAGTCTGAAGATCAAGCAGTTCCTGCTCTCCCTGTCCTGTACTGGCCAGTCTTGGTTGTAAGTGCCAAGGAAGGCAAAGGGGGCAGAAACTGTACTGGAGAAAAGCAGCCCCAAGGATGCTCCTGGGAGTGCAGCTGCCTCATTAGAGACCTGTAGAGAGGCTCAGGTGAGATCCTTTGTGCTGCCATGGGATGACTTGTCAGTGTTCAGTACTGTCACCCTGCATCTCTCACAGGGGGCAGTGGACATATCAGCAAAGTCCGTGTTGCCTCCACAAGTACTTGCACACCAGGACAGGAAGGCCTACCTCTACAGGTTGGAGATAGGGTGGAGGTTGTCTACACTGTAACCCCCTCCCCAAAAGCAAACAAAACTGACATTGGTGCTGCCTTTTTAAGTAAGTAAAAGCAGACTTGTCATCAAAATGTTAAAAAAAAAAAAATCCAGGAAAAATTTAAGATATAAGATATCTTTTGTTTCTTCAAAAGGAAAAAAAAATCTGTAGGAAAAAAACCAAACCCAAACCTGTGTATAAACTGTATAGATATAAAAATATTGCAGTGACTGGAGCTGGCAGTGGAAGCAACACATGATGAAAAAACAAATTATGACAATGGCTGGAGTAGCCATTCTGTCAACTGTTATTGCCCCTTCTTGGGGCCACTGTGTTCAAATAACTTTAGCCCTGAGCAAAGAGACCCAGTAACCAGGACAGATACAGGTTGAAAGTCAAAAGCAATTATACTTTGGGGTTACAGAAAACCTTCTTGTGCCTCATGCCTCTCAGAAGTAGAGATTTATTTTCTTCCAACCTCCAGAGCCTCAAGACCTGTTGTCCACTTCTCATCTTCATCTCCACCTGTCTTTGGATCAAGTTTGTAACACGGACTCATGGCCTACCAGTGAAAGCAAACCGTAATTTAGCTTTCTGGAGCTCTGTGAGGCCAGAGCAATTCAAAGGAGCATAAAGCAGCAGCTAGCATATTTGCTTGGTACTCTGCAATCACAAATAAAATAAACAGCAAAAGAAACTAGTGCTTTAAAACTCCCCAGGGGAATTTTTATCACACGTTTAAAACACGTGGCCCTACTTGCAGCTGCAAGGTGTTCATGTGTGTGCCAGCTTTGCAGGCAGCTTCCTCAATTTTGTCTCAAATCAGATGGTGGTATGGGGTGAAAGAAAATATATCCCGGAACCACATGTGCTACGAAATGGGAACAGAACTAGATATCCTGGGAGGTTTTGAGGAAAGGGGTCCCAGAAGGATGATAAGAAAAATATTAACTAGCTGAAACATCTATTATAGTACTCTCTGCCTGGATATGTTTCCCTCATGTACATCCTCTGTGTTCCAGCTTCAGGAACTCTGGACTTTATTAACATATGATGGATAGTACTGGCATTATTTAATTTGCTACATCATGTTCCTTTAATAGAAGAGAGTGATATAATCAAGTCCATCCCCTTGGAGAAAGAGGGAATAATACAGCATGCCCAGAGGAAGAAACTGTAGCAACTTGGCTCTGCTTCATCCTGTCTGTTCTGCCTTTTCTCTTAGTTTTAAAAAGAGACCCATCCTAGTTTCTGCTCCCCCCAAAAACCCCCAGCCTCTCCCTGCTTAAAAGCTGCTCTTGTGAGCTAAAAGCCCCCTTGCTCTCTTTGGCATGCTTTCTTGTAATGAGAAATCTAGGCAGAACTACTTCCAATCACCAAAGCTTCACTTTAACCTTACCATTACTACTACTGCCACCACTACCACTAATAGTCCCCACTGTACCCCTCTTTTGTCTTTCTTTTTTTCTTCTTTTCTTCCTGTAGCCAGGCTGTTTCAATCACAGCCAAGGAACAATTGCTTTGTCACTGGCAAAGGCATGGTGTCCAGATCTATTATTGCTGGGCATGGCCTTGCTTTAAGAAGGAAGCTGGACTGAAGATGCCCTGTCAGCAGCGCATCTGTGATTCCACTTCCCTGCATGGGACTCAGTTGCAGAAAACAAGTATGTGGTTGACTCACTGTGAGTCTGTACGCCAAGTGCCCTCCAGTAACTCAAGCACCATGGGTCCCAGATTTCTATCATCTCTCTTTGCAGCTTGCAAATGATGCCAAGCAGTTCCAGCAGCTGACATGTCCTATGGAGGGTGTCTGGTTGCACCTGCCCTACCATCAGATATGAAACTTTCTAGGGCTTCTTTAGATGGGTCAAGGTCTGGGCACTTTGGGGTCCAGTCGCATCCTGCCAGAGTCTTCATGTCTCACACCCTCCGTGGCATCTCACCATGCAGGGATCTGTAACACAGGGAGTTGTGTAACTAAAGCAAAGGTTTGAGCTAGCCATGAATTATAAATGTGCTAATCAAGGTAAAATTAATAATACCTTTTCTTAAATGCATGTGTCAGCATACTCAACTGCTGTAACTCAAAGACTGTCCAAGAACTTTGTAACACTGTGATGGCATAGCCAGACACATTTTGTGGCTAAGTATGGGAACCATGTAATCAGTGAAGGAGCAAAGATGGGTGCAGGTGCAGAAGGAAGGTTTTCATGTAGCTAAATGTTACCAGAATACAAGCACAATGAAGGCAAATAAGAAACATCCTGAATACACAGTAGCAAAACCAAAACAAGCTAAACAGTGTGAGAAAGAGAGAAGCCCTCCACCCCATTTTGGGAGTGAGGCAGTAACATAAAAACATCAGGCATGATAGAGAAAAATCAGAAGAGGTAAGACGAGCTTATTGAAGTCCTGACCTTTCTCCTCAAAGAGCATTTGAGCCTCATCACCTTCCCCTCTGTGACTAAAAGCCACTCAGGACCGTACCCAGCCATGCTTAAAGAGATGGCATCGGCTTCATGGTACTCGCAGCTTATTGAGCACAGAGCTACAGACCCACAGGGTGGGAAATGAAGAGAGGATGATGAATACCATAAAAGAATGAATCATTATCAAGAACTGCATTGTTAAGGAATAGATCTTCAATTCCCCAGCTGATAGATAAATACACACGTAGTCAGGTATCAGTCCTGGTTTGGGTTGGTTGGTGGTCTCCAAGCCTTCCTTTGTAGGTCTCCATGCCTCTTCCCTTTGGAGGTCATTGCAGGATATGTTCTCAGAAAAGCCTGGCAGCCTTCACTGTGTTTCCTCTGGCATTGAGGAAACACAGAGGAAAAGAAGCTGCTAGAGATGCCGCTGTGCCTGTCATGCAGCTTCACCTTAGCCTGCTTTCCAGTTGCCAAGCAGGTTGTGAGGGGAAAAGAGGAGGTTCCTGCTCAGAGGCTGCTGTTTCTGAGAGCATGTGGTATGCAAGGGGTACATATGAAAGGGCAGAGGAAGGGTTGCCAACAGACAATGCTTGGTGTCAGCACTCACAAGCCAAAGTCAATCAGGCTGGTGTTGCTTAAGTCAACTGGACGCCATGAGAGAGGCAGGCTTCAACCTCCCAGTGTCCCCCAGGGAGGGGTGGCCAGTCCACCCACAGCAGGGCAGAGTCTTCAGCTGGGGCAGGGGGCAAGGGCACTCTGCTCCCCAAACAGACCTTCCTCCCTGAGGTAGTGGCCTCACAGGGGCACAGGAGCTTACAGGCCAGTGTCCTGAAGGTCTTCGGTGACTTTGTCTCCCTGACCAGTCCCACCAGCAAGCCTGTAAAGCAGTCAGGGGAGGCAATCAGAAGCTGTTCCTCTGCTGACATTCCCCAGCCTTTCCTGGGCTCCCTCATGCTGTCAGGGTGCAGGCAGCTCCTGTGGCCAAAGGAGCAGCCTCTCTGTCTGAGTGGGTAGCCCTTGTGTGCCCATTGCTTCTCCTTCCCCTCCCTGCCCTGCCCAGCACTCTTCATCCCCATGGCCCTTGCTTGCCGACAGTGTGGGCAGGCAGCACTTCTTACCTGTTCCGACTTGGTGCCTTCCATTTGCACCAAGAACACAGACTGTGCACCCCCTGCACAGTCCCATTGATCTGGGATGGATGTGGCAGGGAGCGGGGGTGCTATGCGGCTGAGGGAGCTCATCCTCCAGCCTCACCCAAAACGAGTGCCATGAGGCACCTTTCTTGGAGGAGGAAGACTCAAATAAAATTGAGCAAGTTACACATCCAAAAATCAAACAGTTATAGCATAAGCATCCTTGCCTAATCTACCGTTCCAGCACTCCACAGTAATTTCAAGTCCTTGTGGTAGTTGTACTTCCTCTGGGCCGGAGACAGTCTCCCAAAGGCTTTTATGAAGTCAAGGGCATTCCTGTCACCACCAGAAAGCAGAACAGCTACCTCCAGTGGCTGAAGGTGAGTACTGCTATCTGAACTGCAATATCTGCGAAGCTGTGACCACTGGTGAAGCCTTAATTTTTAAAGAAATTTTTTAAAACTCCAAACCTAAAATAAGAAAACATGGCCAAAGCCATGGTCCATGTTGTACTACTGTGGGGAGGTGAGGGGAGCAGAGGAGGAGGAACAGGGATGCCTGCTATGGCCCAGTGCGCTCTGCCCCTGCAGAGAGGTGTGATCACATATCAAATTTATGGAAAAGTTCCACAGACCCTGCCAGGTAACTGTAAAACTTTATGGCCATTGAGACCCTGTTTCATGGAAAAGCAGCACACCTTAGGCTTGAAAACAGTCCTCTTGGACCATTCCCCTTGAAATCTAGGGAAGGTGCTGTTTGCACATGCTCTTTTAGCAGAAAGACCACATTAAAATGCTGAAAGCATCAATAAGACATAGGGACTTCAAGTTTAAGCAGAGTTACAAGTGTCACAAATCCACTTCTTCAGACTCTGCTGCTCTTTGCTGTGCTTTTAAATGAACTGCCCCTTCGCCTCCTCCACAGAAAATCTCCACTGGCCTGTCTAGTGCAGGAGGCTGAACTAAGTTCTTTTCATGGAAAGTTTCCATAGCTCTGCAAGAAACCGCAGCTTTTGATCACTGCTTGCAACCTGAGCATGTACACACAGAGCTTTGCCAGGCTGCTCTCTGCAATTCCCATCTGTTGCAGACTACTAAGAGAAGACTGAGATCTCATCTGCAAAAGCCAAAGCTTCCAATTACTTAAAATTAGCTAATTCAAAATGAAAAGAAGGTTTTTGGGGTTTGGCAGGAATTCCCAGCTCTAAAATCCATTGCCCTTCCAGGATGTAAAGCCTGGCAAGGGACCGATGATGTTGCGTGTTCCATTCAGGGCTCTTCATGAAGCCATGACCTGCCCAAATAGCCAGTGGAGGCTCTGGAGAGCTCATGTTGGTCAGGCCCTACAGCAGTCTTTGCTCTGCCTCTCTCCAGGGCTCACCTCAGACTATGCTGCAGCAAGTGGCAGTGGTCACTTCAGGGGGAGGCACAGGCAAGTGGTCCAGGGCAGACAAAGGGGCTGGGGGCAGTCTCTGGGGTAGGTTTTGGAGTCCTTGGGACATTTTAGCAGGCTTTGGGGGAACCTGACGCAGGATTTTGGGGCTAGAAAACACTTCTGGAGGACCTAAAGCAGGCTTTGGGGTGTTTGGGGGCCCTAGTGCAGGTTTGGAGATCTTTGGGGACTACTAGTCAGGGTTTGAGGGTCTTCAGTACCCTGGTCATGGGTTTGGTGGGGGCGGGGAGGGAGTTAACTGAAGGTATTTTGGGGTTCCTGGGGCACACTTTATGGGTTTTGGAGCATGAGGCAGGTTTGGAGTCTTTAGGGTCACTGTGGAGGGTGTGGGCCTTTCAGCATTGCTAGGAGATTTTGTGGCAGCATTTGGGGACCTGGGGTAGGGTTTTGGGGAGATTTCTGAGTGTCTTGAAGTAGGGCAAGGTTTGCCTGGGGACCTGGGGAAAATTTTGAATTCTTTGAGGAAAATTGGGCTGGGTACAGGGAATCAGTAGGAATATGGGGATATTTGGGGTTTGGTGGGAGCTTCAGGACAGTGTTTGGACCCTTTGGCATGGCCTGGGAGAGATATGAGAAGCTTGGAAGCAGAGTTTAGGGTGTTTGGGGCCACTTGGGCCATTTTAGGTGGGTCTTTGGGGGCACCTGTATTTAATTTGAGATGTTTTGCTGGCCAAAGAGCAAGGTTTCAGGGTATTTGGGGCAAGTCTTTGGGGAGCTGGAGGCAGGGTCTGGGGCCCCTACAGAAAGTTTGGAGTTGTTTGCTGGCTCCTGGGAAGGACCTACAGAAGTTTTGTGGTCTAGACGAAAGGTTTGTGGGGTCTTTGAGGGAAATTAGGGTCTGGAGATCTTTGGAGGAGGACTTTCAGGTGCTCAGAAACAGGGTTCATGATTTTTCGGGGCTGTGAGGAAGGTTTGGGGGACTTTGAGGGGTGCTTGGGCAGGGTTTGCAGGTATTCATAACACCTGCATTACATTTTCTGAGCAGTGTTCCATGGCATTTGGGGACCTTGAGACAGGTTTTGGGGGTGTACTATGACAGGATTGTGGAATACTGGGAATACTCAGGTAGGATGTAGGGGTAAACGGGGGCACCCTAGAGCAGGGTTTAGGATGTTGTGGGCTGCTGGCATAGGGATGGGGGTGTTTGGGGGCAGGATGTGGGGCAGTAAGAGAGAGCCAAGAGCTGTTGAGACGCGTTTAGGGGGCGCTGAAGCAGTGCTGGCAATGTCTTGGGGCCCTGGGGCAACCTTGGGGACTTTGGGGTTAGTCAGGCAGGGATTCAGGACCCTAAAACTGAGCCTTTGGGGGCCTCAAGCAGCGTTTTGGGTGTTTGGGGATCTGGGGCTGGTTTGGGTATTTTCTGGGGGCAATCGGGCCCGTTTGGGTGCATTCAAGGGCCGCTGGGAATCTTGCTTTGGGAATCTTTTCAAATTGAGGGTGAAGTGTACCGAAGGGCTGGCTCAGTGCTGCTGGGACATGTTCTGGGGGCGGCTCTGCCGCTCCCCCCGCTGCTGGTGGCAACGGTACCCGCAGGCAGAAGACACCCCGAAGCCAGCGGCCACGCGTAGGGCGGCGCTCGCCTCACCGGCGCCACTCCAGCGCGCGGCTGCCTCAGCGCCCGGCTGCCCGCGCCGCAGCCCGTCCCGGCCGCTCCGCCACCGGCTGTGGGGACGCGCGGGAGCGGCAGGCCGCGGCCCCCGAGACTCCGCAGACATCACCGTCACGCACGCGCACTTCCGCCGGCCGCGCGACCTCTGCGACCCGGGAGTGACGGGGTGGCCGTGTCCGTCCCCGGGAGGCTGGCGGCCGCAGAGGGACGGCCGTGGTGCTTCTCCCCGGTGACAGCGATCCGCAGCAATGCTATGCTGCGCTGCCTGACAGTCAGCAGCGGCGACGGCAGCAGCCGGTCACTCGTTTTGTAACAGAGGCACGGGGAAGCAGTCAAAACGCCCGGTGGCAGTCCGCACGCGTGAGGGACGCCAGCCTGCGCTGCTGGGCAGCCCCGAGGGAAGGCTGCAAGCGGTCACGCCGCCCCCAGGGCTGCGCTTCGCCTCGCCGCGTTGGCGCAGCACTGCCNCTGCAGTGCTGCGGTAAAGGGGGTAGTGCGCATGCGCGGGAGTTTGAGCGCAGTATTGCTGACTACAAAGGGGAGCAGTGCGCATGCGCCTGAGGCTGTCCGCAATACCACAGTTGCCCGCAAGGAGGGCAGTGCGCATGCGCGCGGGTCTGCACGCGTCGCTGAGGACAGGTGCGGGCATGCGCACGGCTCTGCCCACAGCGCCGCGGGAGGGAGGGGACTAGTGCGCATGCGCATAGATGTGCAGCGGGGGAGGGGATGCGCGCCCTGGTGGGACGGCCGTGCGCATGAGTGAGACGGCTGCCCCGGCTACGGGGCGGGA
>VWZL01001922.1:521212-553139 GCA_013396915.1 Stercorarius parasiticus | reverse complement strand
ATGAGGGTAGAGAAAGACAGGTGGAGACAGAAGAACAGGGATGAGGAGCGGAACAAAAGGACAAAGAAACAATGTCAGAGGGCCTGGCAGAGGGAGAGAGAAAAAATCGGGATGCAACCAGAACAGAGGGGCAGAGTGACAAAATCGGGGGAGTGGGACAGAGACAAAAAGAGGGATGGAGAGCAGGGAAGAGGGGAGATGGCCACTGAGATGGGGAGAGCAGCGTAGAGGTGGGGAACAGGACAGATAAGAAGAGGAGATGCCCAGTCCTGGAGTCCCTCTGGAGCACACGCTCCAGGGCTGTCTCCTGGGGTTCACCACCCATTTCCCCTCCAAACGAGGGAAGGGACTCTCTTCCCTCCTTACCACCCCACACAGGCATCAGGGGAAGCTGTCTCCCCTGCTGCCCTTGGAAGGCAAGGCCAGGAGGGAGGTGTGGAGCTTGGGAGCAGCACGGCTGTGGCAG
This sequence comes from Stercorarius parasiticus, assembly GCA_013396915.1. Classification (NCBI taxonomy): domain Eukaryota; kingdom Metazoa; phylum Chordata; class Aves; order Charadriiformes; family Stercorariidae; genus Stercorarius; species Stercorarius parasiticus. The sequence continues at coordinate 552,673 of VWZL01001922.1, read as the reverse complement.
AAGGTGATGCTGCATCTTAGACAGTGTGTCCGTTTCTCACAGGTCAACAGAGAGCAGGGATGTCTTTTGGGCCTTGCCACGTGGCTGAGACAGCCAGGGCTGGCTTCAGGACAGGGCTCCTGCCTGTGCACTGCACAGTAGCACAGTCCCCATCTTGACCAGGCACTGCACAGACCCCTGTCCAAGTGAGCTCCTGCCAGCTGTGGCAGGAGCTCAGTGGGGACACCCTCACCCCCTCACCAGCTGTGCTTCCAGTATCCCCAGTGGCACAGACACCAGGACCTCGGCCTCCTCCTCCCTCTGGTGCTTGCCACAGTCTGCAGGGCTTGGTTGGATGAGTACCGCCATCACCAGGGGAGCTCCCCACTGCCACATGCACTCCCTGGGCCCACGCAGCACAGCCACCCTGGCTACCTGTGTTCAGCAAGGGGTCCCCAGTCCCCACTCACTGGGCATTTTTCCAGCTCCTCCACCTCCTCTTGCAGGTGGGCTTGTTCATGATGGAGAATCTGGGAGAGAGAAGGATCCAAGTCCATGTGGCCACTGCAGCCTTCCTCCAAAGCCTCTGTGCCAGTGTGCACCTCCCCATCCTCCCCACAGCCCTTTTCTGCTCCTCTTGCCCCCACAGCCCCTCCTCCAGGGTGGCTAGGCTGGGACCTGGGGACAGCAGATGCTCTCTAACCCTGGCATTGTGCCCACTCACTACCTACCTCATGCTCTAGGGCTCTGGGACACGTAGTGGTGACTCACAAGGCACAGGGAAATGATGGACCTTGGCACTGATGCCTTTTCCAGCCACACTGCTGTCTGAAGATGCTGGGGTCCACACTGCCAGCACTGACACCCCATCGTTGGCACTGCCAGGATGCATCTGCTTCACCCCTGTACCCTGTACAGCTCTTTCAGTCTAGTGGGTTTCACCTCCTTCACTGCCTGCTACTGCTCCTGCAGGAGAGGGACACAACTGGAGCACTGAGCAGGGCATGGGGGAAATGGGAGAGAGGGGGACAGCATTCCTGTGAGACCTCTGCCTGGGAGGAGGTCCTGGCATTTCCCCTCACACATTCCTTCAGGCATTGCCCTCACACTTGGGTCCCCTCTCCCAGGAGGGGAGCTTTGCCGGCACTGGGGGACAGGAGAAGGACCCCTGGGCACAAGGGGAGTCCTTACCTCCAGCTATAGCTGTGGCAGCAGCTTCTTGAGCGTCCAGAGCTCCTGGTCCCCCTCTGGTACCACTGGGCCAGGTCATGGCTCTGGGAAGAGGAGCTGGAAACAAGGATGAGCTCCAGTCACTGCCCTGGCTGTTGCACATGGGCTGAGGAGGGGACATCAACCTCCCAGCTGAGCTCTGGTGTGGTGCCCTGCACCTCTTGCTTCTCTTCCTCCTGTGTGGGGAAGTGTCAGAGTCTCAGCTCCTGGGGACAAGGGGCCACTGCACATCTGCCTGACACTGCCAGAGATCCTTGCTCCATGCTTTTATTGTGCAGCTCTCCTCCATGTGCCATTGGAGCATGCAGTGCTCAGACAGAAGCTCCACCGCCTCCTTGGCCATCCTCTGGGGCCTCAGCTGCCTGCAGGAATAGGGAGCCATGAGATCCCCAGTTCACGCAGACCCTCCCACCACCATCTGCCTCCCTTCGCATGAGCACTGGGGGTCCCCATTGCACACTTCCCCAGCCTCCCCTGTCGCAGCACCCAGCAGCATTGGGATCAGCCCAGCCGGCTCCTTCCTCCACCAGCCAGGCGTTTGCATCCTGCAGGGCCTTCCTGTCCTCCTCCAGCATCCCCAGCCTCGCTTCCAAGGCCACTCGGCCTGCACACATGTGCCCTGCTGTGGTGACAGAGGGATCTCAGCACATCCCTGTCATCCACCTTCCTCGGAGAGGTGCTGAACCCAGTGAGTAGACTACGCAGCTTGACACGCATGGGAAAACCTTGGCAACATGACAGATGACCAATGCACTGCAGAGCACTTCCACACCAGCACCTTTGCCAGACTTCCCAAAACCGCTCCTAACACACCCAAAGAACTCCTGGGGAAAAACAGCTTTATGAAAATCAAAGGCTCTCCTGAAGGTTCAAGACATTCCCATGCCTTTTCCAGGGAATCAAAGCAGAGGGTCTTGTGCCTCTGCTCTTCCTTGGAGCCTGCAGTATGGCAAAAGCCAGCAGCTGTAATTTCCAGTGCCGCCTTTGATACAAGCACTTTCTTCATCCTCCTTTCTCCTTACTTAGCTGATAAGTGTGACTGTGGCTGACTGTCCTTTATCTGTGTTGACTCCCAGCCTCAGGTGCTGGGGTTTGGCTTAGAAGTCAAGCCAATGCTGGAAGGGCTGACTGGGGAGACTCAGCAACAAGCTTTGGGAGAGGTGGTGGAAGAAGCAGAGCTGACCCACCTGCAGGCACACCTGTCTGTAGAGAAGGAATGCCCAGTGCCAAGTTTGCTGAGATGCTCTGCTGTGACCAGCAGGTGAAGCAACCCCAGGAAGAGGAGGAGCAAGTCACATAACTTCATGAGGTCAGAGCACTGCCCGAAACTGTAGGTAGAGCTTTGATATGGACCTTCTCTATGTGCCCCAGTCTGTAGTGGTCTATCGCAGTTTTTCACAGAGTAAAACAGCAGCAAAAGAAAACGTTTGCCTCACAGCTCTTTGGTGGAAACCCTTGGTGTGTATATTAATTTCATTTGCTTCTATAGGAGAGGGAGGCCAAGCAATGAACCTAGCCGGAGCTGAGGGGCAGATGTACATCCTGATTCCTGTAAGATCTCAGCCAGAAGAGCCTGGTTTTGTCATCTCTTGGAAAGCCTTTTGCAGTGGCAGCACGGTTCAGATGAACAGGAGAGAAGAGGAACAACACACACTTGCAGGATGAGCTTTCTCTCACTATGTCACTTGTCAGCAGCCTGTGAGCAGGGAACTGCGCCTCCAGGCCCCTGCACTGATGACTGAGCCCATGTGAGCAATGAGCCCAACAAGGAGCCAGCCTCCAGCTCGGGAATGCAATAAGTTATGTGCTCTGCCTTGTAGTATTGGTGCCTTCTCATGATTTTCAAAGGAGAAAACTTGTTTGTGGTTTGTCCTCAGTCCCCACCTGCCTGGCCTGCCAGGATCCCTGTGCTGAAGCTGGCCATCACTGCTCACAGCCTTACTCTGTGGCACGAGGACTGCCCCAAACTTCCCTCTCCCCAAGCGTGTGTGTCATGGTTTAACCCCAGCTGGCAGCTAGGGCCACACAGCCACACGCACAGTACTCCCCCTTCCCCCAGAAGGGTGGGGAGAAGAGGAAGAAAAGGAGAGGAAAGGGAAAGGGCAAAAACCTCGTGGGTTCAGATAAAGACAGTTTAATAGAACAATAACAGGAAAGGAAAACAACAATAACAATAATAATAATAATGACACAAGTCACTCTCACCACTCGGTGAATTGGTACCTTCCCGAGCAGTGATCGCCAATTCCACCCCCCTGGCCAACCCCCATTTATATACTAAGCATGATGTCTATAGTACAGAATATTCCATTGGCCATTCTGTTGTTCTGTCTTCTATGGGAAGCTGAAAAGAGTCCTTGAGAAGTATAAACATCGCCTAGCAACAACTAAAACTGTATGCATTATTGACAATCCTTTCACAGCAATCACTAGAAAGAAAATTAACTCTTTCTCAGCTGAAACCAGGACAGTGTAATACAAAAAGCATCCACAGGTACCTGTCCACCACTGCCTTCCGTTACCAGAGTAAGAAAGGATGATTATTCAGTATGATTTTCTAGGCTCCAGGGTATATATTTGGTAGTAAAACATGCTTGTTTCTGACACCTGGTTAAATGGCTCTGGGACAAAGCAACCCAGGCATTTCCAAGGGTTCACTTGTAGCCTAATTTTGAAATGTGATTAAGGGCTGAGGAGCGCAGAAAGCAGCTGGACTGCAAAGCCCCAGGATCTTGTCTGACTACATTTTCAGGCTTGAAGTGGGAAAATGTAGCACCAGGTCTCCTGCCTGCAGGGACCCATAACGTAGGTGAATTTGCCATCCTTGCAGGACCATCCATCCCTTCAGTCTGGCCTGCCATGAGTCACTTTCAAAATAGGTCTTCCTGGCTCAGAGAGAGGAAAAGTGGTTTCCAGCCCTGTTGTGAGCAGTGGACAACCCTGTGCTGGAAGCACAGCGCAAAGACATATCGGATGAAAAGCTCAAAGCATGGGAACAGAGGTTTAGCAATGGCTCCGGTTCACAAGATAAGGAAAGCTATTAAAGCAAGGGGGACCCTTCATACAGCCACGGCTGTGTGCAGATGGGGCAATGAAGGACTACAAACACTTCCAGGTGAAGTGTAGAGGCTGTTGTCCACAACAACAGGAGGAAAACCTTGCAACAGCAGAGTGCAGGGGGTACGAAGGACACAGCGTAGACACAGCATAGCAAATATCTATTGGGCAGTGGGTTGCAAACAGGAGGATAATATTAATTTCAAATAAAACCCCTCATTCTTGCAACCACCAAATGCCTGGCTTGGTGCTCAAGAAGTCTGTCTTGCTTCCAGGCATGCATCAGGGCTCTGCCCCAGCTACCAAATGCCCTCCATGCCCCAGCCTGGGCTCAGAAGCGGGGTCCCAGGCCCGAGGTTGGCCGGTGCTCTCAGGGCTGCTGTGAGGATTGCTGCCTCCTGGTGAGCCCTCCCAACAGGTGTGAAATGAAAGCTCCTGCAGAATCCCAGGCTCTCAGGGGCTAGCAATCCTCTGTGTGTCTCAACAAAGCCAGAGGAGCACTGGCCTTACAGAGCCAAAGGCAAAGCTGTTGGGGCTTTGTTGGGCTGCCTCCCGTGTCAGATGAGGGGGCACCTGCAGCTCAGCATGCTGGTGCTGGGGATTTACTCCAGGGCCACCATCCAGCTTCTAGCCCTCCTGCTCCCAGGGACCTCAAAAGGGCTCTGTAGCACCCGCATGCTCCAGCCCTGCCTACAGAGAAAAGCCCAATTTGTGTAAGGCAGGGGACAGGAAGAAATGCGCCCTATGTGGGCAGAGGCTCAGGGCTGGCTCCCTCTGTCTCCAACAACCTTTTGCATGCTCCCTGCCCTTGCTGAGCTGCCTGTCTCTGCTGTCCACCTCTCTGGGCAGCTCATCACCTGTGTGCCCACCCCAAGCCCAGGAACCTGTATTTGCAGCTCCTCTAACACATTCAGGACCTTTCCCACCCCTCATGAGCAGGCAGTATCTCAAGACTCATCTTCAGGATCAGAGGCAGATGTGCCTGGAGCACAGAGTGAAATTGTCATGTGTTGTGGCCCTAAACCTGGAAGGAAAATAATACTCCAGGGCTGTGTTTTTCTCTCTCATTGTGGCTTGGGGGTACCTAACCCTGGGTCAGGATGGTGACAAGGCTGTTCTCTTCCTACCACTGGGATCAATTGCAGCTGCCTTTTCCTTTTCTTCTCTGCCTTGAGCACTGATACCCTGTGGGAGAGCTATGGGACCCAAATTAAGATAGGGCCTCCCCAAACGCCCTCTCCAGTTGCAGCCCAAGACCTCCTAGGAGACTAGAAGGAGACAATTGACAAATAATTGCATGTAATTGAGAAATAAGTAAATCGCTTTGCTTCTGGCTGGTTTTAAGCCAAGTAAGTTGAGCACGGTTCACCTGTGACAGTGGAGGAATCAGAATTAGCGAGCAGCTCTGGGGAGGGACAGCAGTTCAATTAGCATTGTTTCATGGTGCAGTGTTAGAGGCTGTGGTTACTCCAGGGAGAACATGTGCCCTTGCCTGTAAGCATGTTTGTGCTTGTCTTATGGGACACCTTACCCTGTCACTACATAGTGCCACTCTTGGTAAAGGAAGCCCTTGAAGATTTGGGTTCGTGGCCAGATATGGGCCTGTTTCTAGCATTCCCAAGCTGTAAACACTCAAGGACCAGGTCTGACATCTTCATGCACAAGTAAGCCTTCACATTTCACAGTGGATGTCTCCGAAAGGTGCATTGCCCTAGGCTGCTCATTAAACTCATGGTCTTTTGTCCATGAATATTGAGTTGCTGAAAAAGGAACATATGAGGAAGCCCAGATCAAAACGTGTGACATAATTAACTGGGAGTAGCTGGCAGCATAGCTTTTTGACAACTCATTGCTCTGGCAAAATAATTTAAGTGTTGAAATAAGCCATGGATGCCTGCCCATCCCCCAGCCTCCATGGAAGAGAATGTGCTGCAGATTTACATCATCCACAGCATTCAGTAACTTAAAGGTCAATGATAAGGTTGGGAAGAAAGATATTTGGCCTTGTCCAAAGCTGTAGTAGAAGTCAAATATACTTAAGGAGTCTTGGCTGGATGCACGGAGCAGGTTGTCTCTCTTGGAATAGCAAATGTGTGCTTGCAGCCCAGAAAGCCACTTGTAACCAGGGCTGCCTAAAAAGAAGCATGGCCAGCAGATCAAGGGCAGAGATTCTCCCCATCTACTCTGCTTTCATGAGACCCCATCTGGAGTACTGCATCCAGCTCTGGGGCCTCAAACACTAGAAGGACATGGACCTGTTAGAGTGAGTCCAGAGGGCCATGAAGATGGTCAGAGGTCTGGAGAACCTACGAAGACAGGCTGAGAGAGAGGTTGTTCAGCCTGGAGAAGAAAAGGCTCTGGCAAGACCTTATTGTGTCCTGTCAATGTATAAAAGAGGGCTTTAAAAGTGGGCTTATAAGAAATATGGAGAGAGAGACTTGTTACCAGCACCTGTATTGACAGGACAAGACCAACGGTTTTAAACTTAAAATGGTATATTTAGATTAGATATATGGAAGAAATTTTTTACAGTGAGACTGCAGAGACACTGGAAGAGATTATCCAGAGCAGTTGTGGATACCCCATCACTGGAAGTCTTCGGGGCCAGGTCAGATGGGGCTTTGAGCAATCTGATCTAGCGAAAAATGTCCCTGCCTACAGGAAGAAGGTAGAACTAGATGATCTTTGAAGGTCCCTTCCAACCCAACCAGGTTCGGGCTATAGTAGCTCAGACAGTAGTGCCAATCTCACCTAAGAAGAAAGGTGGAAACATTTCAGAGAACTGTCAGTCCTGAAATGTAAGGGACAATGGTTTTAAGCTAAAAGAAGGTAGGTTTAGATTAGATATAAGGAAGAAATTTTTTATGATGAGGGTGGAGAGACACTGGAACAGGTTGCCCAGAGAACTTGTGGATGCCCCACATCCCTGAACCTCTTTAAATGTCCCTTACAACCCAAACCATTCTATAATTCTGTGATTCTATGAACTGGAGAGCCTGCTACATGTTGTAACTTTGTTTTAAATAGCCTTATGAACAAGCAAGGCTGCCCATCTGGTACACTTGCCTGCAGGCAGAGCGTATGTCCTCCGCTGTCCTGATTCTTGCACTTCATCAGCATTTTGAGTTTGGCTGCTGCTTGCATATATATAGAAGCAGTGACTAAAAACTAAACAGGGGCTGTAAAAGCAAGTGAGCCAGTTGCAGAGGAGGCAATTAAACCGTAGGAATCAGTCAAAGTTCAATTTCCTATTTATGACTTTTGGAAATGTTCGTATGGAGAACTAACAGCCTTTCAGCTGCTCTGTCTGCCCTTCATTTGGCCTATTTATTTGTCTTCCACCTTGCAATTTACAGATTATCCAGACAGTTATAACTGCTTAGAACTGAGAAGTGGTCCACATTACGGTGTCTTGCAGAGTAAAAGCTGAAGGGCAAGGGAAATAACAGGACGTCTCTGAACAAGATTCAGTGGAGAAAGGGAAGCAAGTTTCTGAAGTTTCTGATCATAAGGTCGTTTAGAATCAACAATAATCCTCACCGTGTTCACAACAAAAATATGCAAAGGAAGTAGAACCCAAACATACCATAGGTAAAAAAGCCTGGGGCTGAGCCAGCAGGAAGCAATTAATGCTTCCCAGTTTTAGTGATGCAACTTTTTGGATTTGCTTTACAAAGTAACCTGAGAGCATCAACAGTGATCATAAGGTCAATGGGTATTTCCTTAACTTTTGTTTGTGTTTTTATGGCAACTTTCTGTGTGGTTCACCAAACTGGTGATATTGTAACTGACCTACTGGATAAAACTGGATAAAACTAGATAAAACTTAATACATTGCATTTATTTTGAGAAATACGCATTGCCTGTGTCTTTGTGCCATGGTCTTCCTTTTCTGGGAAAGTTTAGTAGTAAGGAAGGATGTGATTCCCTGGAAACACATCTCTCTTGTTGCTCCTTCACCAAGAGTTGGTAAGGCCCTGCACATGGTCATCACTGACAGCTGCTCCTGAAGTCTAGCTACGGAGAGTCTCAGCACTGCCAGTTTCTAAGCTTGTGTCAGTGCCACTGAGTGTTTATTGCTGTACAGAGCTGTGCTTAGACCAAATACAACTTACAGTACACCGATATCTACAATTCTTCAGTGTTGAATGCCTGTTCTGTAATCCCTTTACAGAACTGGTCCTAAATCACCATCCCTGCATCCTGCTCAGCCTTGAATGTCAAGCGAGTCTTGGAGAGCACAGCCCAGGGCAGCGGAATGCTCTGCCTGCCAGAAGAGACTACTTTTACTGTGTCCTCGCTACAAGCTCAGCCTGCTCTAGAGAGCAAGGAGCAGCCCCTGTGATGAAGGCAAAGGAGATAAGATGTTGCTAAGGGACAAAAGAGTTTGGGCAGTCAAAGAAACCAGATGTATTGTATCAGCCTGTAGATAACAAAAAGACACAAGGAACCTAACTCGGGAAAACTGAGGCATTCCATTAAAACTGCAAGGTTGCTGGTTGTTAAAAAGAGTTGAAAATAAAAAGTATGTGTCCTCTAGGTGAAATTAGCTCATTATAATGTGAACACCACACCTCCAAATCTTAAGTTATATGCCTTCTAGATGAGACCCCTACTCACTGAGCATGCATAGTAATTTAGGAATGTACTATACCTGTAATTTGAAGTGAGAATACAAACAGCCAGTAGGAGCTTGTTGTGAAATCAAGAGCCACCAATGATAAGTACAGTATGCTAGTTAGCTGATTTTTGTAAAATATAAAAGCTCACAATATATAAGCCAAATTGTGCTAGCTTTATGGATGAGCCACCTAGCACCCATCTCTGTGCAGAAATGAAATAAACAAACATCTCGACTCTGTGTGTGGATCGGCTCTTTGCACACCAGGTAAAGAACTGAGATTTGGGACGACACCTGCACATGCACAGTTGCTGGTACACCATTGCTGTCCTGAATCCAAGCATCAGCATATAATGAAAAGCTGTGGTTTCCTCTCTCTCTAAAAAAGTTTTGCTACACAATCTTTTTCAAAGCACTATGTTTGTGGGGAAGGAGGAGGTGGCTTTCCCAGGCTGGAGTCCTGGGGTGTCACATGGAGCACTAGCAATGAATAGAACAGAACAGAGCACCCTTGGAGCACCACAGAGCCTGGCCCACTGCTCATGCAGAGCATCTTTGCCCTGATTTGTGTATGATGGCCTTGCAGGGCCCCTTTCCTGTGTGTAGGCTGCCGTGGGGCATGGCTCTGTGTTCCTGCAGGCCTCCTTTGCCCTGATCCAATCGCCATGGAGACAAGCCTTCTGGCCCTGCTGGACTCCTCCATGATGACTGGCCTCTTTGCCCCACCTTGGCCGCCATGGGGCTTGGCAAGGCACTCAAAGCAGGGAGAAAGAGGCCATGAACAGCCCAGGACAGGCCATGGTGCTCTGCTCTAGGAAAGAGGCACTGAGAGAGCAGAGGTCCAGGAGCCATGGGGCACAGCTCTGGGCAAAGAGGCCCTGCACAAGGTGAGAAGGATGAACATGCTGCTGCTCTCAGACACAGGCTTTCTTTCTGCTCTTCCAGCTCCAACCTTGGCACTGGCATTCTTCTCCCCTACTTGGGAAGGACTCCTCTTCAGCAGATGGGCACTGTCACTTGCCCAGCGCCCCTCACCGCCACCACCACCCCCTCGCCACTGGATGGTCTCTGCAGGACTTCCCCCGGCGCAGGTCCTCTCTTCTGCAAGTGAACCCTGCAGAAATGGCTTCATATCTTCTCTGTGCTCTCCTGGGTCCCTTGCCCTCCTCTTACACCTTGAGACCTCTGTGACCCCTTCTGCAGCCAAGTTGGCCATGCAAGATGGGTGAAGAGACAGAAGATGGCTGCTGGGTTTGGCACCAAGAGCTGCTGCCAGGCTCCAAATCAAGACCTGGGTCCCAATGGTAGGCCCATGGGTGATCCTGCATGCCTCGGGCATGCATCAGGAACCTGGGGAGAAGCAGAGTGGGATGAGGCTCTGTGGGCAGGCAGGCAGAAAGCAGTGACAGCAGGCCAGACCCCACCACTCTGGGGCTGCACTGAAGGTCAGCGGGCTGTCTTCGGAGGAGAACTCATATGCAAGACACAGGCTCTTTCTGGAGACCACACGATGCATGAGAACAATCACCTTCAAGGGGTCTCATGGGGTCTTTCCACACTTGTCAGACTCAGGGAAAAATCATATTTGCTCTCATGCAATCTGCTACAGCAGTCTGAGCCAAATCAAAGACTTCTTTTTGTAGGGTTTTTCTCCCCCTTTATTTCCACCTGGGTGTTTTTTTCAGTATCAGTACCCCCTAGCCCTCTCAGTTTCCTTCTCAGTTCTGTGGCAAAGACCAAGATAACCCCAGTCAGCTACCAAATGATGGAAGAATTCAACCTGAACCGCTTTTGTGAATTCTACAACTTTTCCTCTGTCAAATCTAGGTAGTCTGCCAAACATATTTTTTGGGTGCAGAAATTTGTTTAGAAAGCACAACAGAACAATCAAATAGTCAACAACGCCCCCCTGCCCTCTCCCTCCCGAATTTGAAGGATTCTATTGAAAGGTGTTGAACCAAATGAAAAAAGTGGTCTTCTGAATTGCAGTATCTCTAAGTTGTTGCACATTTGGAAAACTTTCCTACATTTCCTACTGGCAGTGCTTTCTCTTCCTGGACTCCACAGGGCACCGCTTCACAGGGTTGTGACAGTCGTGGTCTGGGTTATACCCACTCAGGTCTTGAGGACCTCCAGGGTCTCGGGGGATCCCACTGCCTTTTTGGGCAACCCACTTCACTGCTTAATGATCCTTAGAGTCATTCTCCCTGCCCCTTATCTCCATGCTGAACCTCTCTAGTTTCAGCTGATGCCACTGTCTCTCACCCTTTGGCCAGGCACTGCTGGGAAGATGCTGTCCCCATCCCCTTGGTCTCTTCCCCACAGGCATCAGGACATGTTGTTAGGTGCCCCACAGCCTCTTCTACTCCATGCTGAAGCACTTCCCCCTCCTCAAAGGACAAGTGCTCCAGCCCCACCATCTCAGTGGCTTCCCCTGACCACCTCTGATTTATTGACGTCTCTCCTGTGTGAGACCCCAAAGAGGACATAGGGCCTAGATGAGGCCTGATGGGTGCTGAGTAGAGGGGTCACCCCTGCCTGCCTTGTCTAGGGGAGAAAGATAGGAGAAAGCCCGGAGAACAAGCCAAATGCTGCCTTTGACCCCCCATAGGAGGTCACACCAGTGAGCAGAGCAGCATAGTATAGTATAGAATAGAATAGAATGGAATAGAATAGAATAGAATAGAATAGTTCAGTAGGAAGAGACCAACAATTTTGTAGTTCAACTGCGTGACTGCTTCAGGGCTGACCAAAAGTTAAAGCAAGTTATTGACGGCATTGTCCACATGCCTCTTAAACACTGACAAACATGGGGTATTGACCACATCTCTAGGAAGCCTGTTCCAGTGTTTGTCCACCCTCTCGGTGAAGTGTTTCCTAATGTTAAGTCTGAACTTCAGCTGGTGCAGTTTTGAACCATTCCCACGCATCTTGTCGCTGGGTCCCAAGGAGAAGAAATCAGAAATCTCCCTCTCCACTTCCCCTCCTCAGCGAGCTGTAGAGAGCAATGAGGTTGCCCCTACACCTCCTTTTCTCTGACTGAGTACGTGAGATTTGGAGTCTCATGCAATGCTGTTGTTGGTGCTGCCAGGGAGTTGCTGAGTACGGCTCTCAGTGCTTGACCCCAGAGCCATCTGAGGATTTTCCCTGGTCCTGCCTGGTTCAGAGCACCCAGGAGGTGCACTCACAGCAGCAGAGGTGAGTTGTGCAGGGAAACCTCACCCTGGAGAGCTGGGAGGGTTTCCTTCTTGAGGGATGTGGGCATTTCTTCCACCCCACCCCAGGGCCAGCCAACAATTGTGGCCGCTCTTCCTTTTCTAATGCAACACCCGCTGCTGCAGCAGCAGTGAGAAGGAGTGGCTTGACATCCCCAGCTGCCCCCAGCCCACAGCAGCACATGGAGAGCGTGGCCATAGAGCTGGAGAACCACTGTCCAGTATGCCTGGACAGCTGGGAGGAGGCCAGTTACATGGTGCCATGCCACCACCAATTCTGTTACAACTGCATCCTGGGGTGGGCTGAGATCAAGCCCGAGCACCCTCTCTGCAAAAGGAGGGTGAGATCCATCTTGCACTCAGTGTGAGTGGATGATGACTTTGAGGAGCATGTCATCTCACCACCTGTGGCACTGTCAGTTGTCATCCACCTCACAGAGTGGACACCCAGCTGCCCACAGCCTCCATCACCCTGCAGCATCCCAGCCAGCAGCTGCGGGGTTGCTGCTCTGGGCTCCAGTGGGTGGCTTCCATGACTACGTCTGGGCATCCCTATTCTGTGTCTACCCTGCCGTCTTCCACACCCTGGCTGCATCAGGAACTGGGGCAGCCCTTAGAGGATGCCCAGGAAGCAGCAGCAGTGCAGACCCTAACCGCATCCAGCCTGCGATACTTTGGCCTTCTGATGCAGCAGCTGCAGGCCTCCCTGGGCAGGCACATGAGGAGCTTTGTCCACCAGGTGATTGACACCATTGTGCACTGGTGCACCGGAGAGGCCAAACATCGGATGGGCCTGGGGGACAGCCATGCTGCCGGGGGGCAGATGGACAGCCCTGCAACTGCCCCCCACCCTGCTGCCTCCCGAGGGGATCTCCTACCCCCAGCCCAGTCCTCTGTGGGTGTCCTGGCAGCCCCTGCATCTTCCTCCATTCCCACCTGTGGGGAGCAAGAAGTAGCCCAGGAGGACACAGAGGAGGCTGTGCCAAGGTCCCTCCACGTGCAGCTGGGGCAGCGAACACTCACCTGGAGGGCCCCAGCAAGCCCTGAAGAGGAGGTCCAGCAGCTCCAAGGACACTTCCCAGCCTCCCAGGAAGCCACCCCATCATCAGTGATGCTGGCAGGGTGCCTCAGGGGCTGGCTAAACCAGGGCCAGGCTGCTGCTGGGGCAACACACTAGCCCATTGCGGTCCTGCTCACCACCTCCCCCTCAGGTCTATTTAGCATTTAATAAAAGAAAATGAAAGCGTGAAAGCTGCAGAAAAAGTCTCAGTATTAGTAACAAGGCCACTGGTGTTGCTACCTCCACCTGTGCTGCTTTTCCCCCCTTTTCCTGGTACCATAGCCACCATTTCCTCCCATGTCTGCTGGGCCCTACAGGCACTGAGGTCAGCCTGGTGGGAGAGGGGATGCAGCAATGCAGCCCCTGGCCAGGAGGGATGGGATTTTGATGCTGACAGGTGCTTCTACATATACCAAGTACTATTTCGGGGTTCCCCCTGAAGGCAAGTGCTCACCAGCTCCAGCTCTGTATCTCTGCAACTGCTCCCAGGACAGATGTTTCCAGCTGGGAGCCCTCCAGGGCCAGCCTGTGCCCCATCGCTTATCACCCCAGACCTCTCCTCCTCCTCCCTGCACCCTCTGCGCCCATGTCCAGGCGCTCTTCTCTCCTACCAGCCTGCATTGCCCGGTGCAGCCTCGCTACTGCAGCACCCAAATCCCTGCTGCACGGAGTCACAACTTGGTGCATCTCTCTGCATCAACCAAGGCAGGAGGTTCAAGAAACTCAACAAGGGGAAGTGCCAAGTCCTGCAACTGTTTTCAGTGAAAGTGAAGTGGGTGAGTGTGCAAAACAGGAAAAAGAGTAAAAAAAGGTCCAAATGATGAATGTAATGAAAAGTATTCAAGCCTTTGCCTTGCCTTGCCTTTGCTTGGCTGGTGAGTAAAATGGAGTGGGGAGGTAGAGAAGCCAGGGTCTGTGCAAAATTCCACAGTGCATAGCCAGCAGCAGTGAACAGCTGGGGAAGAGGGCACTCAGGGCAGTTCCCTGCCTGTGGTGGAAGTGATTACAGGAACAAGTGTGTCAAAAAGGACAGGAGACTGGCTAGTTTCATCTTCTTCGTCTTCTGCACTATTGAATCTCCCCAGCAACCTCTGCCAGGAGAAAGGGCAGGCGTATGGCAGAGGGACCGTGCCACAGGTGCTTGCTGCAAGTTACACAGGCTGCTGAGAGAGACCAGAGGGACACAAACTCATTTTGCTGGGAAACAGCTCTAGAGGCACCCGAGTACAAGCACTGGAAGTGCTGCAGACGTGCTGTCTCGAGTTAGGTACGATCTGTGGGGATGTGGAAGGCATCTCCCAGGCAGCATGCTCCCCCTCCTTGCCGTACACACACAGCTGTGTGCGGGGATTGCTAGCATTTGCTTCTGACCAAGAAAAGGCTCAGAGTACCTGGGAATCTGAGTCCCAAGCAAAGTAACCAGCCTCTTTCTGTTTGGATTTACTCACCCAGCACTGAGCTGATTTGGCTCCTGGGGGCTCCAGAAGCACATGAGCAAATGAACTTCTCTGTCCTGGTGGGAAGCTGGTTTGCTGCCTTATTATTGTAATTGCCAAATCCATCAGTCATTGCAGGCTGTCTCCAAGACTCCATCCTCTTTCACCCTCTGCTCAGGAAGCCAGATAGCCACCTTATTTTGACAATGCTCACAGAAAGGTACTTGGGATTTGTTTATTCTGGACTATGTCTCTGGGCATACTTGTTCCTGTCTTTCTTTAAAGGTAAGCTTGTCTGTCATTGTCCAGTTTTTTGTTTGTTTGCTTTTCTTTTATTTTTTCTAAACACAGTCACATCCTACCCCAACTGTATTTTCAGAAGGACTTGTATCTGTTTGTAATTTAAACTTTGTTAGAGTCCGCTTCTGGTCCCAATGAGTTTTGTAATCAGTTTGAATAAGTTTATGGATTTTCCAGTGCTGTACAACTTCTTTTAAGAAAGGAAAAGGTGTAGGATTTTTTTTTTTAAACGAGTCATTTTCACTTTCAGAAATTAATTGATATGATTGTGTTTAAAAAAGGAATATGTTCTTGCTCTCCTTTAAAAACTAACCTATCCATGTTTTTTGGGGAATGGGAAATCATAACTCCAGGCTGGACCGGATGGCTGTGAGAACCCTGTATGTGTGAGGGTGAAATAATGTTGTTCTACAAAGAAAAATGACCAGAAGAAAATTCTTAACTATTTACTATCTATGCATCATATATATGTATTTGTAGCTGCATAAATGCATAAATTTACTATTTCTGGTTTGTTTTTCTCTTCTAACTTTTATCATGTTTAAAAAGAATCCTTCCAGACCGTGATGGGTGTAACTTGGAAACATTAATAAAAATAATAATGGGCTTCTGTAGTCTAGAGTGTCACCTGTGACCACGCTATCTTCTGAAGTTTCAGCACGTTACAAACAAAAGTAGGAACTGAGTGATTCTTCCAAAACATGGAGGATTGCAAGGCTAACAATACAGCACTTTTAAATGAGAAGGGAGGTTGAAATAGCCACAGTCCTGGCAGATGTTCAGGATTCTACACAAAACGTGCTTTTATTGCTTTCTAGCAGCTGAAACATACATGCCTGCAACAACTGTAAATTCTAAAACTGGGTATTCCAGGTGTGAGGGACTGTGTCATGTTAATCATGATTTATGCATAGAGAAAGGAGGATTGTTTTTTTAAAGCAGAGAAAGTGGTCTGCATATTTCAGAAGTGCAGGGGCATGGGAAACTTACATACATGCAGTGTTGCACTCTGTGCATATATTCATGCCGCACAGATAATTCCTCATTAGTTTATCAGAATCTGCAAAATATCCATGTATTTCATTATTACAGCTCCACATTTCAGCTGCCTAATGCAGCAATGGTATTGCAGTTGGGTATTGGGTTTCCCCACCTTGCTAAATTAAGAATCTTGCTTTCTTTGTAAGATATTTCTGTGCTACTTCACTGAACTAACAGGCAAGTGATGGCAGCTGGTTATGATATAACTCACTTTGTGTGCAGTCCCATTTTGAGCAGTTGTGTATCACGTAAATACTGCCTTTTAAATACTGAATAATCACTGATTTATCAACGGGGATGCTTAGTTTCTCTGAGCAGCACATGAAGACACAAACTCCTTTTATAAATAATTCAGAGGACTTTTTATTTAGGTGCTTTTACCAGCAGTTTACAAGTATGCACTTTTACAGATAACCACTAAAGAAGAATAAAATTAACCTCTGATTAAGGTGGTCTGTATTTCACCTCTGCTTTGTGGATAATTTTTTTTTTCTTTTTAAAGAAAATGGGGAGAAAAAAAAATAATAAGAAAAGCCCCAGGAATTGTGCAGTTGGGGCAGAAGGGAAAAGAAGTCAAGATGATCTTAGCATATTACTGGTAGGAGAGTCTTTTAACAGTAAGTTCCGAATGAACTCCCCCAGGATTCCTCAGTGCACCCACATGGAAGTCACAGCAATTCCATCATAGCTAACATCACTCTCACATAATGTTGAGTTGTTTCAACAGAATTCGTAAAAATTTCTCAACTACTGAAAAACTCCTGCAGGGCTGTTTAAGAGGAAAGTTGTGATAAGGACTAGGTAAAAACCAAAACAAAACATGAAGAATTTGGTCATTTTTTCCACTCCTTTCCACAACTTTTTGCTTCAACTTGACTCTTCTTGCACTCCTGCTGTGAGCCCTGGTAGACATATCATTCATGTTAGGTCACTGCAGCCCCCCTTCCTGAAGAGCCTGGAGCTAGTGATGCTTTCCTGGGACATGGGCCCTAGGGACAATCAGGAAACTGGTTCTCAGCCTCCCTGAATTTCAGATGAAATCTCTCAGAGCCAGGCATCCCTTCCAGGCCAGGTGTAATCCTTGAAAGAGCACCCAGAGGATGGAAGGACCCTGTGAGTCCCAGCAGCTACGTAACAAACTCAGGTGGAGGGACTCGAGAACCCTGCTTCAGGGTAGAAAGGGAGGGATCAAACCCACTCCTGCTCCTTTCTCTGAGCATGGCAGTGTCTGAGAGCCAGGGTGCAGATGACCCTACAAGGGAGTTCTCCTCCTGAGTAACCACATAGGCACCTAGCCCCTCTGAGGAGTGTTACCTTCAGCTCAGTGCACAGGCACCTGCTGGATTTGAACATCCAGGGAAGTTAAACACACACTTTGCTAGTCAACCTGTGCATTCTAATTACTGTGCTTTTACGTCTTTTTTTTTTGGAGTGAGGTGACTAAAGTGCCACACATACCACACAGAGCAGAGTCAGACCTCTTAGTTTCTTTTCTCAGTGCAGCCTGACATCACAGTCGTACTCTGGCCATGGGGCTTTGAAAAGCCCAACAAAGGCAAAAGTAAGATGAGGACAGAGCCGCTCCTCTGTGGTCCGGTGGGAATGTTAAGTGCTCAACAGTATGGGACAAATCCTATGGCAGGGGATGCTGCAAGCGAGCTAACCAGCTAAAAGACGTAAATTATAAAGTAGTAACTCAGCCTTTGCACCTGGTGGTACAAAGCAGGTTTTCTTTGGCTCACTCAAAACACAGAATTGAATTCCTGTGCTACATTCATTTCATGCTTTCTCACAGCTTTGCTGATTTAAATGAGCTTTAGTGATCACATCAGAACACAACTGGTGATCTCTAGGAGAAAATCCTCACAAAGATACTGTTATTGGTTCACTTCCATGCAAGCAGGTGCTGTTTCTGCAGCAGCAGTAGCATCGGCAAAACAGTCTCAAAAGGCCAGATTCTGCTGCCAAGCTACATTTTCTCCAATGTGAGCTAGTTAGACTGAGGTGACATGCGTTAGAGATCTGTGTAGCAGTAGAACTAAGGCTGGCACTTAAATACGTATATATGGAATCCAAACTTCATGCGTCAGCTGAGTAGGACAGTGAGCTGTGTTAATCAAACTGATTTACTCCAAAGAGGCAGTGTTGAATAGATGTGAGAAGTCCTGTGCCTTAAGAGGGCACAGTGTAATGTAACTGGTAATTTAGGTGGTTGGTGAAGGAGCTCCACCTTTAGATCTCATAAATGTTAACTAGACTAGAACCAGGTGTTAAAATCAGATCATTTAGAATCTTTCATACTTTTAATTTGAGGCCTGAAATTTGCATTCACCTCAGCTCCCCACATTCTCTATGTTGATGCTCTGCATTGTATCACCTCACTGAGTGATACGCAGTTTCAAAGATAAAAATGCATCTGATGCAAGCTTAAAATAGAAAAGATATGAGGAAGACCTTTGCTTCTGGGTCTTTTCTTCCATATTGCCTAAAAAGAAGCTGCACATGCACCTTGCAGAGATGGGAAATTACTGTCAGATCCTTACCATTACTATAATACGTGGAAGCATGGACACCAGAGTCTGGTGACTCTGGGTGCTGAGCACATGCTAAAGCATCACATACACATGGAGTCAAATGGGATTGAATGTACTTGTCATAGCACATGTCTGTTCATAGCTGTCACTCTGTTCTGTGATCAAGAACAGTAGTGCAGGAACATGTATCAACACATTTAAGACAGGCAGGCAGAGTCCTAGGCAAATCTCTGCGGTTATTTCCTGTGAGTTACTGTGTGCTACAGTAACATGCTTGCCTCTTGAGATTGACTTTTCAGTTCAATGAACTTCATGTGCGTCACTAATCTTCTATGTGCTTTCACTGGCATAGCTCTAAGGCTGCTCTGTATTATAAGCACAGCTGCCACTGTGGAGCTGGCCCAAGCTTGTGAGAAGTCGCCAGACTACAGGAAAGCTGGAGGTATTTCCATACATGTTTGCTGATAGTGATCTGAGCTAAAGCTTCCTGTGTTAACTCTCCTCAGATCTCACTAGAAAAAGTGGGAAGGTCCAAAATAGGCACCTGGGCCCTGACATCCCTAGCACCTATTGTAATATGCAGCTATTGGGGTAGAGTTCTGCATGTAGGGAGAGATCCAGAAGCAGACACAGTGCAGAAGAAAGTAGCATCCATCAGGTGTTTGGGATGATGCCAGATGGTGCCTTGTGAGCTTTCAGCCTTGCTCCAGTACAGGGGGCCTTCTGATGGCATCAGAGCAGAAATTCCCATTCCACGCACAGGATTCGTGTCCTACAGGTGGCTCCAGATCTTTTTAGTCCCTGACTTCTTCATTGGAGTCCTTCCTCATGGCAGCTGAAGGCAGCCAGAAGAGCTCCCCCTTGCTCTCACATCCCCAAGCTCATCAAAGACATGTCTCTCCACCTCTCATCAGACATGCTGTGCTCCAGCAGCCCGTTATCTCCATGGCCTCCACTCTACTCACCCCAAAGGGTCAGTACATGTCTTGTGCTCCCCTGGGGAGGGTTTATTAGCACAGAGCTAACTATGTGTCATGCAGTGGGTCTAACTGATGTTGAATATAGGCCGGCTGTAGAGGATGCTGCTGCTTAGTGTTTTCATCACCTCTAAGTCAGTAGGTTTGGCGAAAAAAAAACAAAAGTAGAAGGTCATATAATGATGCAGAAAATGCATTCCATAATTCTTAGCCATCTTGTGCTCTTTTTGAAGAACTTCCTCATCTTGAGTCTGCAAAGTGGCAGAGCGGGTCGTGACAGAGTACAATCCTTTGAATGTTGTGTCACTTTAGCAAAGCCATCAGCAAGCTGATATCTAGCTTAAGCAGCTGTAACAATAGAAAGAGGAGATAAAAAATGAAATAAATACTTGTTAGATGGTTTGTAGTTGTCACTGTTTCAAGTGGCAAATGAGCAACAACTTTGAATTAGACCCATTCTTGTTCAGGCTTCACACACCTTCATATAAGGCGATTGCACAGCTTCAAGAGCTCTAAGCAAAAAACTTGGCTTTCTAATATGGCCAAACAGCTGTCCTTGCAGCATAATCTCTGCAGCAGTGTTTTGTTCAGGGTCTAAGCCTTCTAATGTAGTCTCCAAAGATATTAGCGTCTCCCGTTTCCATTTACTTTATAATTCAAATTTGTTGGATTGGTATCTCGGCTGAAGCACATCAGCATTTCTGCCATCATCAGAACTAGTTACATGTTGCCTGACAACAACAAAGAGAGGACAGGATGACAGAAAAAGGATAGATTGAATGGAAACAGGTCTGTGGGTAGGGAAAGGAGACATCCTTCTTCAGAGGAGGCCTCTTCCCTACTGGGACAATCATTTCTCCTTTGGGTCAAAATGCTCTATCAGACTCAGGAAGTCTGTACGCTGGGGAACAGGAGAGGGCAGGCCAAAGAGCAGAGGGTCACTTTCTGCTTTTCAGACTAGTTTTGGTCTCTCTCAGAGACCAAGCGTCCTGCATCTGCAAGCATTGCTACTGTATGGCAAGAAGAGAGTCATACTCCACCTGGACGTATGGCACACCAACCTTGTTTTAATTTTGTTTTTTTTGCACTGACATAATTCAGAAGCATTGGATTGAAGTTACTAAAGCTTTAAATCGACAGAGTCAAGTTAAGACAAAATGATGCTCCGCAGATCATCATTGTCTGGAAGTACTTCATTTTCACTGTGCTTCATTTCTGCTGTTGGTCAGGACCAGTGACCAAACACTGGCGTTGGTCAGGACGCCACTGGTTGGTCAGGACCAGTGGCCAAAACAAAGCACTTACAATTTCAAGTGTTTTAGGTCAGATCTCCACAGGCTTTGTTTGATTGTTCACAAGTCTAATTTGCTCACAGCCAGTCATTTACCTCATCAAGACAGTATTAGAAGCAGCTTTTGTCTTCAGTGTGAAATAAATTCAGATTCCCTGCTGAGAATTTTCATGCCTCTATTTACAGCTCCCTTTGCCTTTGGAGACCTGGACCACCAAAGCCTCAGACTTCTTTCCCTTAGAAAAAAATCCCTTGATAGCAGCCAATTCTGCTGCCAAAACCTCCAAATTATCACCAGCCAGCTAGCAGCACAGAATCTTTCACACAGACAGGCAGCAAGTTTAGCCTTGCCTAGCAAAAGCCCAGTAAAGCTGCTTAAAACAGGGCTGGGTCTGATCTATAGCTGTTTTATGTAAGTTTTGCTTCGCAAGTGGGAAAATATTTCAGACTTGTGAAAAATTATCTTCATGTTTCCCAGTTCAGG
The DNA here is from genome assembly GCA_013396915.1 of Stercorarius parasiticus. Lineage (NCBI taxonomy): Eukaryota > Metazoa > Chordata > Aves > Charadriiformes > Stercorariidae > Stercorarius > Stercorarius parasiticus. The sequence goes on along the minus strand of VWZL01001922.1, from coordinate 531,448 downwards.
TACTAAGCACTGAAAAGGACAAATAAGCAGCCATTCAAGACGCAGTCAAAATTTCCATCTGGATAGCCCACATCCCTTTAACAGGGCTCTAATAACATGTGTCACATCACCCAGCACTTGAGTTTCTAATACTGGAAAGACAAGCTTGCCACTTTCCCTGTGTTCCCAGATCCATGTTCACTTTGGACATTTGTGCTTTGCCTGTACCTTGCAGCCAGTGCAGCTCTCACTTTGCTCACAGGCAACAGCTGAGGCTGGAGTGATGTGGAAAAGTAGGAGGAGCCATTACGAGCCTTACCTATTGCATCCTCGGTGCTTTTGCTGCCTACCATCGCTACGCAAGTACAGCTGGCAAGGCAAAAGTTCATTATTAAACTAGCCATCTCAGGGATCATAAGCATTGACACTGACCAGCACTGCAGAAGAAGAAGAATCACTGCAATATCTTTGGTCACACTGGGTGGTTTGTTTCCACAATATTATTGTCTGTAACATTTCTACGCCAAGCTAGCCTCTACATTCCCCAGAGAATTTAAACAATATCACTGCTGCTTCAGTAACAACACTCTGAGGCAATGGTTTTGAGGCAAGATTCCAGCTTCACCTCTGAACTATGAAAAAAGGAACAAGCTTTCTTTGCCTAGTAAAGCCATGTCTGTGACTGAGGAATAATGCTTGGGAGAACTAAGTTTGTTTTTTACCTTTGATCTCTTCATGTCTTGGGGACAAATGACTTATCTTTCTCTTCCTGGGAGGTTAACCTCCTCTTCCAGGGTCCTGCTGACCTTGGTGTGATCTTCTTTCTAATTAGTTTTTAATATTTTCAGGGTGGGAAGTAGAGCCTGAAGAACTGTGTTGTAGTAAAGATAAACAATAAAGATTTCATTGCAGTCTCTATCACTGCTATTATCTGCATTGGGTTTAAGGAAATAAAATTCTTCCTGCCTATCATCTTCTCAGCCTTAAGCAGACATGCCTGTTTCCACTGAAATCATTATTACACCTGTCTGTTCAGATGTGGCTTTCCCAGAGCTCAGCTCTCCACATGTGCATTGGTGTTGAGTGGGCTTTTGATGGAGAGGTGCAGATTCCCTGTGACATTTTTCAGAGACGTCTGTGAATGCTGTGCAGATTACCACGGCTATTTCATTGACAATACTTGATTAGTGAAGTTCATAGTGCTTTCCCAAAAAGGGCTTTCCCTTGGTTTACTGGTTTTGGTGGTGAAACATGTAGAGGTGAAAGGATGTGACAAGCTGCTCTGCAAGCCCGTGGGAGCAGGGAATCCAGAAGCTCACTCCAGTACAGTGGTGACTATATCACTGGTATTTCACTTTTGTCATATGATTTTTTTTCTTTCCATTGGCTTCTACTACTGCTCCTCCCCACAAATCCCAGGATGGCTGTCAAGAGTCACCTTCAGATGGCCACAGCTCTCTGTAACATCTAGTAAGGGGAGTCCCCCTCTTCACCACTGCTCCAGCTCCCTCCTCTTGTGCTCCCTTCATATCTAGAATTGTAGTAATTAGAGTTATATTGCATGGAGCTAATGTAATCTAGCGTTTCTCTTAAAATACAGTATTTTCCCCTTTCTGCCTATAGCCAGTTATGTTTCTGACCTGGAGCAATGAGGCAGTTTAGATAACTATCATACATTTGAGAGGTATCCCACTGTTAATATCTTAATGTGTGTCTCCACCTTACACACATACCTCAGCCTTTGAAACATCTACACCAAGCCAGCAGGAACAAAAATATAATGCTATCCTTTCATTATGTAATGGCCTATATTCTCTTTTTAGCATGTTGTCGTGTGCGTAAAGTCTTTGAGATGTAATGTTTCCTAGCATACCCTTTAATACCCATCTCTGCTGGGAGCTCTTTATCTGCTATGAAGAAAACAGAAATGACCAATGTCAGGAAGATTAGGTCCTTTTTGCATAGAAAAACATGGCATTGCTCGCATTCCTGTGGGTATCTAATGAGTTTTGTGTGTAAGACGCAGAAACAATCTGCATAGTGAGAGCCAAAGATTGGAGTCAAAGATTACCCAGAAGGGAAGTAGATTAAAAAGAGGTTTTAAATGAGAAAGGTATTCAAATCCACAACATGCAAACACACACAGAGGGACATACACAAGGTTAAGGCAGCTGATGTGATTCCATTGTGTATTATGTAAGTACTCTTCCCTGAAGGTGTTATGGCATGCATTTTAAATCAAAGGGCATTGAAAGAAATAATGCATTTGCAGCCACAGATAAAAGCAACAATGCTGTACATAAGAACAAAAGCAGATGGGACACATCTGTGTCTCTGGGGGTTAAATGGCATATGGCAGTGACATGCTATACATTCTTAGAAATCTGCATAGTATACAAAATAAGGTGAGTGGCTTTTTTATAGCTACCAAGGCATTGGAACATGCCACATTTTTGTAAGTGCTGTTGCCATTCCAATTCTGTATGCCACTGAAGCCTTGTAGCTCTGGGAGCAAAAGGCAGAGCAGGAGGATTGACCAGTCAAGACCAGACATGACAGCACAGCTCTGTGGAAAGGAGGGAGCATCTGGCTTTCCTGGGGATGGCATATGGATAGTCTGGTAGTTTGGCCAGAGCTAGCCACAATTTTGACAGGCATTCCTACTAGAAAACGTTGAACAGCTTCCAGCCCCAACAAACACTTCCCCACATCTGAACCAAAACCTAAAGAAGAAATGAGGAGTATTATGGTGGCACAGTGGGGATGATGGGATGACACTCAAGCATGGAAGAGGCAATCCATGCCCAGAGGATCCCACGCGGATAGAGAAGGTGGAAAAGATTTGTTGTCAGCCTGCAGCTGTATGCCTAGAGCCCTATGTCTCCCCAATAGGCCAAGTAAAATTGTAAAGGAACAAACCATTGCAACCAGTGAAACTCTATACAGCATTATTTTTCTTTTTCTTTTTCTTTTTCTTTTTCTTTTTCTTTTTCTTTTTCTTTTTCTTTTTCTTTTTCTTTTTCTTTTTCTTTTTCTTTTTCTTTTTCTTTTTCTTTTTCTTTTTGTTTCTTTCTGATAGCTATTTATTTATTTATCTCTTTCCTTTCTTTTTCCTATCCAGAGATTTGGGATATTTGTTTTATTTTTAGCTTTCCAGCCAGAGAAGATATCTGAGTTACGCAAAGATCAGCATCTCTTATGTCACCATAAACATGCAGGCCAATTGAGGCAGCTCTTCTTGCATCACGCAACAGGACATGAGGAATTCACACTGGGCTTGAGCTTGGGTACGCAGAGCTGCTGAGCTGGAGTTGACATCAGCCAGTAGCAGATTGATCTAATTTAATTGCAGTGTCTCAGAGAATTCAAACCCCTTTATAGATACCATGAAGGCTCACAGTCAGCATGACACGCCATCTGTGCAAGCCTCATTGGAGGTGCTTCTCTCCCTCTAGCTATGAATCCACACTTTGTCCAAATACATGGATGCAATTATTAACTTGTTTCTAGGCTTGCTCTGATGAGTTCTCTGCACATTTTTTTTAGTATACATTTGTCCCATGTTTCAGTCCTAACCTGTCTGGGACATTGCAACATGTCTACATTTAATAAAGAGGGTGATATCTCACATGCAGACTACGTGTGTGGAAGGAAAGACTCAGAACCTCAGACTGTAAGCTAACAGCAAGATGGCTTACTTTATTTCCTGTTGAAATAATTCAAGGCAAGCATGTTGTAGTGGAACAAAGGAGGCAAAGGACAGCTTTTTAGATACATTTCAGAAATAAGGCCATAGGGAAGCTGCCATCTTCTGTTTTCTTGCTACAGGTTTTCCCTTCACATCATAGGACTCCCTGATCCAGCACAGAGGATACCACACAGCACCACCCTACCTGGGGAGTTCCCTGGTTGCACAGTAATGCATTTAGAGGAACCCACATTTTCTTGTACCTCCTGTTAGAGAAGGTGGTAGCATTCTGCAATAGAGAAATAGCTCCTAGGCAGGTTACCTTGCTGTGCAATTCTCAGCAATTCCACGCTAGAAGGAAAGATGAAATGAACCATAGCATGTATTCCCAAGAGATTGGTATCTCTTGGTTTATAGGTTTATAGCAGTTTATAGGTTGTGTTGATCAATCAGTGGAGTTCTTGCAGACTTCTTTGCACGTACAGAAGTATGGGAGAAGATTCAGAGAGATATTTAAGAGTTGAATGTAGTCCACGAATATCATGAAGACTCCATGGAGCTCTTCACAAAACCACCAGGGAACTTGTTGCCCTGTGGCCTCCAAACTTCAGGATCAGTTTAGGGAACCATTTCAGATTATTCAGAGAGTAAATCTTGAGAGATAATCTAGTCCTTGGTCTGGTAATTCCATGTCTCCTTTGTACTGAAGAGGCCAGAACTGAACCCAGCAGTACAGGTATGTCTCACCAGTGCTGAGTAGAGAGGAAGGATCACCTCTCTTGACTTAGTGGTGAGGTTCTGCCTGATGCAGCTCAGGATGTTGGTGGCCTTTGCTGCAAGGCTGTGTTGCTAGCTTGTGGTCAACTTGGTAACTGTAAGGACCCCCAGCGCTTTTCTGCCAACCCGCTCTCCAGCCAATGGATTCCCAGCCTATCCTGGTGCCTGGGGTTACTCCTCCTCAGGTGCAAGACTTTGCACTTCCTTTCATTGGACTTCATGAGGTTCCTGTTCAGCCATTTCTTCAGTTTTTTGTGATCCTTCTGAATGGCAGCAAAACCATGTGCTGTTCAGTCACTGCTCCCAGACTTTTACCATCTGAAAACTTGCTGAAGGTGCACTCTGTCCCATCATTCATAAGGGTGTTAAAAGCACTGGACCCAGTATCCACACCTGGAGTACTCCACCACTGGCTGGCCTTCAGCTGGATTTTGTGCTGCTGACTACAAATCTCTGAGCCTTACAGTTCGACCACTCTTTAATCAACCTCACTGTTCACTTATCTAACCTGTTAGGCATAGACAAATGTCTATGAGGATGTTCTCGGAGATGTCAAAAGTATTGCTGAACTTGAGCTAAACATCATACACTTCTCTTCCCTCTAATTTTAATGAGATTGTATGTTTTCCTACTGCTTCAAATATAATTCAGAAATTAAGGAGACATTGTATGAGGCAGTGGAACATAAAAGGCTCGCTGTTCATCAAAGATCCTTTATCTAGAAGGCATCATGCCCTTTACCAGTTACTTATACTTTCCTGTAACATACATGGGCAAGTAAGTCTGGCATTGCTCTTGGGAGACTGACCTGGCAACCTTAAATATTGAGATCCATCTTCCAGCCTAGTTTAAAAGACAAAATAGTGCCACTGATTTGGGTTAGATTTCTGTGACTGAGGGGTAGGCAGTGGTAAAGCTTAGTCTATCTCTTCTCCTGAGAGATGCAGGCTTCCCCATCACTAGCAACCACTGCATTTAGCAGAGAGATGTAGTGTCACAATGCATTAGCAAAGCAGTAGAGGGGAAAAAGCAGAATTTCTCTGGAGTATGAAACATTAAATATTTGAAGATTACAATTTAAAGGAAAAGTCTATGAAAATACAAGTCTGACTTGTCACCCACCTCAGTTCCTTCTCCAAAGTAGTTGTAGCAGAGAGACGTCAGTGTGATTAGACTACCCAGGTCTTTGTTGTACCAACAGCTGCCATGGCTATTTGCCAGGACACCCCAAAGGCTCCACTGCTTCTGAATCTATGTAATTTTGTAAACAAAACCATGCACCACACAAATATGTTGTCACCAATGCCAGCTCACCAGGCTAAGAATAGATCTGTTAAGGCTATGTCAAAAATTTCAGATACAGGAGGTCACAAAGTAATAGGATCACATTACAGAGGGGATAGTTGAACAAAGGATGGAAAACCAGGTGCAAAATGGCAGTATCGGGGTACTTCAGCTCATTAAGTTTAACAGGGAAAGGGGCCTAGCTTCAGCATGGTTGGAGCATATACTACAAATACAACTTTCTGAAGCACACAGCAAAGGGTTATGCTCAGATCTCGCCAAGTCAGACCTCCCTTGGGCCAGGGAGGGGGGAAGATGCTTTAATGCACCGCAACAGCAATGGTACCAGGGCACTCTAACAGACCAGCCAACTTCCAGAAAATGGTGAAGGGCACTTTTCCTTTGTAAAAGCTGAGGCAGACAGTTTAAAAGGAAGGTTAAAGGCAAATATTACATAAGTACTCAAGATGAGAGCAATAGTGCAGGCAGTCATTTCTTCCCTAAAGCACAGGAGCGTGATGGGGGGCAGAGGGAGGTGAGTGAAAGGACAGCAAATTTGCTCAAAACACAGAGCCTCTTTCCGTAGAACAATGTATAGTGTTTTGCAGTGGTTTCTTTTCCACAGAAGGATCTTACAAGAGAGTCAGGGCCTGCTGAGGCACTGGAAAGCAAATACTAAGGCTGTAACAGAAAACCTAAATCACTACCTTGCAGGGAAGCTTACTTGAGCAGGTAAAGTAGAGATACTGTGGCCAGAGCTTGTCTTTGCTGATGATGAAAACATAGCATCCAACACTGACATGTCAGCCAGGGCTATTGGAGCAGTGCCTACAGTATCTGCTCCTCTGGATCCTCATGATCATGTAATGCATTATGCAAGAGTAGAGAGGGCCCATGAAGCTTGTGTTGATGTAACTTACCAAAATAAGCAAAAATACTTTTCCTCCTTGTTCACCAAGCACTGCCATACTGGGAAGTTAGAAAGCTCCCTTTAGTATTAGGAAAACTGAAGATGACACTAATTAAACAGACTTATATACTGTTTATAAACTAAATTTATTATTTGCTTTAAAAGGCATGGCTGCTGCGTTGGAGAGCAGCTTGTTCCAGGATTACAAGGTTTGCTGAGCACAGTAGGAGTCTGGGGAAGCCAGAACTATTTGTTATGGTTTTCTTGCATTGTCAAAAAGACATTAACCATAACCACTGTGAGAGGAGTCCTGATCTTCATGTCCAGAGGTATGCTCAAGAGTTAAAAAAACTCATACAGAGAAACAAAGAGCTACAGCTGATAAAAAAATATTTCAGTCCAAAGTAATAATAATTTAGAGTGCAGATTATCTGCCAGGGACTGGATTTCTACAGTTCAGGGAATATGCACTCATGCTGACAGGACTGGTTTGGCCTCAGGGAACGTGCATCCCATGACCCTCTGTTAGATGCAGTTCTCAGGTAGAGCTCAGGCTGACACTGGCCAGTTCACTAACACTGTTTTGGGGGACCCAAGCAACTGAAGCAGCTGGGCGGTGTGTTCCATCAAAGTGCTCACCTTCCCGTGGGAAGACACCCAAGCCATCATTACTATCCTGCCATGGTTGTTGTTGCAAGGAAACATGGCCACACAAGTTAGATGGATGCTCTACACACCCTGTCTAAAGCTGGGGAACAGGAGAATCTTGCAATTTAAGCATAGACTGAAATTCTACTAATCTTTAACATGCTCATGTGTTTGCATGACAGCTTCTGAGTTGAGGGTATTCCTAGTGGAAGCTGAGTTAAGCATATAATACCAAAAATTCAATATCATTTTACATACCTGTCAAGTACTCTAGCTTTCATACCACCACCTCATTAGGTGTTAACAAAGTGTGCTGCCATCAGAAGGAAAAAAGTCAAGGAAAATAACCCAAAGCCTGGAAAGACTGCCACACAAAACTGAACAGGGTATGTAGAAGGCTTGTTACTCTTGCCTGAGCATAGTAAATAGCCTGATACACCATCTCCAAGAAATAATAATATCTGATAATTACGTTGGGTAAACACGCATGATGTCCAAGTAATACCAGTGTTGGCTTACAGCAACCAGTCTCTAGGAAATGAGAACAACCAAATAAAAGCACTCTGACTGCCTTCCAGGAAGCTGCCTGGTGTTTTTGCAACTAAATCTCCGCTGACCATCAGCAGGAGGGGCACCAAGGGAGGGGGATATTTACTCAGAGCCCCAAAGGCTGTTCAGTAGTTTCTGAGTGTTAGTAATGAGTTAAGAGTGTTAGTAGTTTTGTTTTTTTTTTAAGAGCTCATCAATTACATATGTAGATATGCTCTGTCTGTCACACCCACGTGCAGAATTTTGGAGATTATATTGGGAACAGCTTTCAAATTACAAAGCTAATTAAGAGGGGATTTTCAACAAAATGGACAAACAATGGGCACAGTATGACCAGCTCAAATGACAGATGCCTTCTTTCTTTTCCTCTAGTCTCTCAGCAGGGGGAAAGCCAGAGACGCTTATACAGAGAACTGCTGAGAAACTACAGTCGTCTTGAGCGACCAGTAGTGAATGACTCCCAGCCCCTCGTAGTCGAGCTCCAGCTTTCTTTGCTGCAGATAATTGACGTGGTAAGTTACTTGCTGTTCTGTTCTCTACGGCACCCATTCAGCATAACAAATCTGATCTCTTGTATAGGGACCATACTTTTCCTCTTAATCAGGCTATCAGTGATAAAAGCAGACTGTCTTTGTCTAAGCATCCTCCCTAAATGCTGGAGTACACGCTTTGACACTTTGGAGGCACTAATAACCTCCTAAAAGCACATCCATCTCTGATATAACATGAGCTGCAAGGAGATTAAGTAAGTAGTTCTAATTTATAGAAGCCATGTGTTACTACAGATTATTAATGGTACATTCTGCTCAGAGCTTTGCAGGATGCAATAACTGAAGACCATGTGCAGCGTTCAAAGTGACCATCACTGCATTTACACTTTTTCATTAGACATTATAACTGCGTTGGCCTCATCTCCCATCATGTCTTTACCATGCACCGCAGTTGAAGGGCTCTGCCCTGAGCTGAAGTTAGAAATATATAAAAGCAAAAGCTGGAGGCACAGCCTTCTAATTGTCTTGACTGCAACATGCTTTTTCAGAATTGGAGATTTGATGCATGGAAAATTTTAACATACTAATCCGAATCCCTTTTTTTCATTATGAAGAGGATTCTGTGTGATAAACCATGATATGTAGAGGGAATTTCTTTCATCTACATGGAAAAAAAAAAAGCCAGAAGAACAATTTTGAGCATCTTCATCCTGTTAACACAGCAAACAGCTGAACACGTTAGTGCTCCTTTCCTCATCCTACCCTTTCCATAGTCAGTATTATGGGCTGGTTTCCAATACCATATCACTATCATGGAGAGAACAAGAACTAGAGAGAGAGAGAGAGAAAGAGAGCTGCAAACATTTGTGCAGTTGCAAACCAATTTGACAGAGGCCTCGAATATTTAAACTTTTTAAAGCTCTCACAATCTTTCTGAAAATGCGTAGTGCATGGGGTGCTCTCCCTTGAGGGGTAAGCAGGACCCTGAATGTCTAGCCCCCCAACATCATGCTGTACAAGTGTCAAGTCCAGACAGTTGTGGTGCATCTGGAGGCAGGCAGCAGCCTGCTCCAGCCCTTCTTTTTGAAACAGTATTTTCTTGCAGTAATTTGAAGGTTGTGGACTGTAAAGGGGACATTTTAGCCTTAGGGCTGTGATTGTACATTTTCAAAGTCAGTTAGTCATGACAAGTTACATAAAAACTTTTTTCAGTTGGATTTCACGTTCATATGTGAAACCAATCCTTTCAGGAAGTCAACATTTCTTTAAGCACTTTATGTTATGTAAGTGTCTGTTACAATACATTTAATTACAGTCTTCCCTTTTGATTGTCCACAATAGGAATTATAGAATCATAGAATGGTTTGGGTTGAAAGGGACCTTAAAGATCAGCTAGTTCCAACCTCCCTGCCATGGGCAGGGACCCTTCCTCTACTCAAACCTGGATTTATACGCTTCCAGGGATGGAGTCTCCGCAACTTCCCTGGGCAACCTGTTCCAGTGTCTCACCACCCTCACAGTAAAGAATTTCTTCCTCATACCTGATCTCAATCTACCCTCTTTCAGTTTGAAGCCATTACCCCTCATCCTATCACTACATGCTCTTGTAAAAAGTCCCTCCCCATCTCTCCTATAGGCCTCCTTTAAGTACTGTGAAGTTGCTGTAAGGTCTTCCCGGAGCTTTCTCTTCTCCAGGATGAAAAACCCCAACTCTCTCAGCCTGTCTTCACAGGAGAGATGCTCCAGACCTCTGATCATCTTCATGGCCCTCCTCCGGACTCTATCGAACAAGTCCATGTCCTTCTTATGCTGGGGGCCCCAGAGCTGGATGCAATACTCCAGGTGAGGTGTCACGAGAGCAGAGTAGAGAGGCAGAACCACCTCCCTCGACCTGCTGGCCATGCTTCTTT